>MWVB01000049.1:153846-176773 GCA_003054985.1 Leucosporidium scottii | reverse complement strand
ACCTTTTTCGCGAGGGCGATGCGAGGGGAATGGATACACGTGGTCGAGAGAGAGCGAGAGCGAGAAGGGGAACCAAAGAGGGAAAGCTAAAGGGGGGGTTCTACGGGAAAAGAAAAGCGAAGGGCAAGCGAGAGAGGGTGACTAGGGAGGAGGAGGCGATTACTGGGTCATGTTGGACTGTGTAAGGAGAGGAAGGAGACGAAGGTCAGCGAGTGGCTCGGCGGCGACTCTCAGCGCGCGGCATGAACTCTCGGCGCCCATCTCTCCTCAAGAGACGGACGCGCAAAAGAAAAGCCGTGAGCGCAAGAGATGAGGACCCCGCGACTCACAAAGCTGAATCCACCCTGAGGGGCAGCCAAGTCGGTCTGGAAGGCGAAAGCTCCCTGGGCGTCGACCTGAGCGCCGCCGATGCCGGTGTCCTCGCCCTCGTCTTCTGGGAAGAAGGTGTCCTGTTGAATGGTCGAGGGGAAGGTAAGTGGGGGAACGAGGAGGTGAGAAGGCGAGGAAAAGGAGGAGGGGGAACGAGAGGGTAAGGCGAAGATAAGAGAGCGAGGGATCAAGAGACGTACCATGAGGTGGAAGCACTTCTTGTAGATCTGTTGAAAGGTAAAGAGGGAGAGTCAAGTCAGCTCAGCTCGACGAAGCGCGTCGCCGAAGAAGACGAGAAAGAGAAGGCGCGCCGAAACGAAAACTCACCTCCAAGTTCTCGTGGTGCTGAAGGTTATGAATCGACAACATGCCTCCCGCCTCCTCCACAAACGCCGCATACTGGTTCACGCCGCCATTCACCTCCTTATCACTCTCCCCAACCTTCAAGATATTCTCCAACCCATCCAACGCGACCTGAATAATCTTGTTATCGTTGCTCTTGAGCAAGTCGCACAGCGGCTTGATGCACCCCTGCGAAACGAGGTACCGAATCTGACTCGGTTCCTGCAGTCCTCCACTGGTAGCATTGCTCATAGCCCAGCACGCCTCCTTCTTGGTCTTGAAATCGGCATTCTGAAGGATATTGATGAGAGGGGGGATAATGTTGGCATCGATGACGGCTTGGATTTGTTGAGGCGAGCCGGCAGTGATGTTGGAGACGGTCCAGCAGGCTTCTTTGCGGATTCCTTCCTTGGGGGAACTGAGGAGGGACAGCAGAGCGGGGAGGGCGCCCGAGGCGAGAACGACTTGGGTTTGGAGGTCGTCGCCCGTGACGATGTTGCCGACGGAGCGGAGGGCGGGGGTTTGGACGGCGGTAGAGTGGTGCCTATGCGAGGTGCGAGAGGGAGGGAGCAAGGTCAGCGCCGAGCTCGGTCGAGTCGTTCGTGCGTTGGACTGATCCTCGAGACGAGCAGACGCTGCTTCCTCCTTTGCCGGCAGCTTTTCCACCACCCTCAACTCCCCCTCGCCCGCCCTTCATCGCCCGCCTTTCATCGCCCGCCCTTTTCCACCTCCGAAGCTCAATCAAAACTCACATGAGCAAATCCACCAGCCTCCTGACGACACCGCTCTCAATGACCGCCTGAATCTTATCACTCGATCCATCCGAAAGGTAGGAGATAGCCCAGCAGGCGTCGATGAGGACCTCGTCGTCGAGCGAGTAGATGAGCTTGGTCAGGATCGAGAGGGCGGGGGAGATCTGTTGGTGGACAGGGAGTGGGTTAGTGGGAGAGGGAGAGAGGACAGAGGAGAGAAAAGACGTACGAGCTCCCAACTGGCTGTTGGTGTGAATGAAACGAAGCGAGCGAGCGAGTCAGCGAGCGTTCAGCGGTCGGCCTTTCGGTCGTCCAGACAAGTCGAGAAAGGAGGAGCAAGAGACTGACGCTGAGGGTTCTTGCCACGGCAGAAGTTGGAGAGGGTCCAAGTAGCGTTGCGGAGCATCGACATCTTGTGGGGCTCGTTGAGGAGGGCGACTGTTGAGATGCCGGGCGAGCGGGCGACGGGGAGCGAGCATAGTCAGCTTTCTCTTCCAACTTCAGTTCCTTCCCTTTCAATTCCGTCGCCCTCCAAGCCCGCCTCCCCCGTAGCGCGAAAGCGAAAGAGCTCAAACCGCCCAAAACTCACGCAACGGCCTCAACGCTCCCTGCTCCAAGACATAATCCCTGCACTTGGGGCTATCACCCGCAATGTTACCCAAAGCCCAAACGGCCTGCTCGCGCACGTCGAGGACGGGGGAGGAGAGGAGCTCGATAAAGACGGGCACGGCGCCGGATTCAATCACGACTTGGGTGTGCTCCGAGGTGCCGGAGGCGATGTTGGTGAGAGCCCAGGCGCTGTCGGGGGAGATGAATTAGTGCAGAGCTGGTAGTGGAAGAGCGAGCAACAGCGTACGCCTCAAACTGTAAGCAGAGAGAGTAAAGGCGAGTTAGCGCGTGAGCGGGTAGAAAGCGACGACGACGACGTCGGCGAGATACTCACCTGAATCATCGAGTGCTCGTTGCGGAGGAACTCGACAAAGCGAGCGACGACACCGCATTCAATGACCTTTTCGATGGGAGGGTTGCGCTCCTTGGACAAGAGCTTGCGGAACTTGGTCGTAGCGTCGAGTTGCTGGTCGGGCTGGTCCGAGAAGACGCCTTGGATCATCGCGGGGAGTTGCTCCTGTTGTGAAGTAAGAAGGGCATGGATGTGAGTAGGCCAGATGAGCTGTAAGAGAGCAGAGAAGAGACACGAACCGAACTATCAGCGCCTCCCTCCTCGTCGGAATCGGCTCCACTCGAAGGGGCGTTGAAGTTGCGCCTCTTGGCTACAGATTCTTCACGCTTTTGCTTGCGAATCTCGACTTGAGCCTCCTCACGACGGCGCCTGAGCTCTGCGGGCGATTGAAAGAGCAGGGGTTAGCTCGTTGTGCGCTGGCGAGATGAACTTTTGACGGGGCAGAGAGGGAGAGAGGTGGCGCTTGCTCTGCTGTAGGAAAGTGGGAGGGGATGTAGTAGAGAGAATGTAAACGTACCATCTTGACCAAAGATGCCCTTGTTCTTGTAAGCGTTGCGGCGGGAACTGAGGAGAGTCACAGAGAGAGAGGATGCGCGTTGAGTGAGAGGGCCTTAGCGAGAGAGAGCCAGCTGTAGGGAGTTACTCACGCGGGAGCCTGACGATCAGCCATACTAATTTCTGTAGCGGAAATGAGCGAAAGGGGAGGAGAAAGAAAGAGAAGAAGAAGAAGAAGAGAGGCAGCGGGAGAAGGGAGGAGGAGAAGGAAGAGAGAGGCGCGTCGCTAGTCGCTCGAGGGCGAATCGTGTTGGCTGATACTCGACCCCCTTCTACCTTTCTCTGCTTCTTACCATTTCTAACTAGTACTCTTTGTAAGTAATCTTGATCTCTATTCAATTCAACCCCTGCAGCTCATCCCGCTCTCTCCCTCCTACCGCTCGCTCGCTCCCCGCGCTCCAGCTCAGCCAACAACCTCGAGATGGCCGTCTTCACCTCTTGCACCTGCTTGATAGCAGGCTCAGTCAAAGGTACAACTCAACCAAAGATTGCCGCCCTCCTCACAACCAACGGCGCGTAAGCTGCAGCTCTTTCTCGGCCTGTGCGCGTTCTCAAGAGCTGACCCGCAACGCTACAGCACCATCACCAAGCAAGTCAACGACCCTGCTCTCACTCATTTAATCGCTTCGGAAGCAGAGTACGACAAGGGTACAAAGACTACCGCTGTGCTCGAGCGTAGGAAAGCGGGTGAGTGACTTGGTCAACCTTGTGGGGGTTCTGGAGAGCTGATGCGATGCACTACGATCAGGCGAGTCGATCCATATTGTACCGCTTGGATGGGTGGAGGATTCCATTAAGCAGGGCAAGAAGCTCGACGAGAAGGAGTATGACTATGAGATGAACGCCGAGCAGGAGGAAGGAGCGGCCGAGGAGGAGGAAGAAGAGGAAGAAGAGGAAGAAGAGGAGGACACCAAGCCTTCAAAGGGCAAGGGCAAGGCTTCCACCACAACCAAGAGCAACGACAAGGGCAAGAAGCGCGCTCGTTCTCCCACCCCTACCCCTCCTCCCGCCGCTCCAACTCCCGCGCCGAAGATGGTCAAAGTCGAACAGAAGGGAGCGTGCCCTGTCGACCATTTGTTCCCTCACAAGGGTACGTCATGACCGCCTCTCTGTTCTCGCTTGCTTGCTTGGCTCACGAGGCGGGACCGACCGAAAGCGCCGAGCTGACTTTCCCTACCTTCGGCCCAGACTCGACCCACGTCCTCTTCGCCGCCGATGGAGTGCCCTACGACGCCATGCTCAACCAAACAGATCTGGGCAAGAACTCCAACAAGTACTTCATCCTCCAGGTGCGCCTCTTTTCTCCTCGTCTCCCCATTCTCCCCTCCCTCGGCGCCTCTCCTCCTCCCCAATCTCTGTTAACCGCTCGCTGATGCTCCCTCCGACCACCACAGGTCCTCCAACATGACAAGCTTCCCAATACTTTCTACACCTTCTTCCGCTGGGGCCGAGTCGGCGAGAATGGGCAGCAGAGTACCAAGGATTGTTCGAGCGCGAGTCAGGCAGTGGGGTTGTTTGAGAAGAAGGTGCGTTGTCTATACCTCTGTGTCTGATGAGCAGTGCAAGGGAGAAGGGGGAAGGGAAGGGAAGAGCGAGGACTGATCCCCGGTTTGATCAACGCCGAGCAGTTCAAGGATAAGACGACCCACCCTTGGTCCTCTCGTACCAACCCTCCGAAATCGGGCAAGTACACCTACCTCGAACGGCACTACGGCTCGGACGAAGGATCTCCCTCCCCCGACGACAAGGGCGCTCCCACCCCCAGCGCTGGAACTTCCTCCGCCAAGAAGCCCAAAAAAGAAGCCAACACCCCTCCCCCCATCTCCTCCCTCCCATCCGAAACCCAATCCCTCATGTCCATGATCTTCTCCCTCACCTCCCTCTCCTCAACCCTCACCTCCTTCGAATACGACGCTCGCAAACTCCCTCTCGGCAAACTGGCCAAATCGACCCTCGAAGCGGGGTACACTGCTCTGCGTGAGATTGCTGATATTTTGAATGATCAGACGGGTAGATTGGCCCAGGATCGACATGGTGTGGGGAGAGGGGAGGCGTTGATGATGCTCAGTAATCGCTATTATACGACCGTGCCGCATGCTTTTGGGAGGAATAGGCCGCCCGTTATTGGGGATAAGGTTAGGTTGAAGCATGAGTTGGATTTGGTGGATGCGTTGGGAGGTGAGTCCCTTGTCTTCGTTGTCTCTTCGCTTCGGCCCGAGGTGCTCGTTCGGTTTCGGTGCCTTCGAGGGGCGCTGAGAGGAGAGCTGTGCTTGCGGGCTCGGGTATGGAGTGGAACAACGCTGACATTGACTCTGTACCCCCGTTGAAACAGACCTCAAGATCACTCAAGAACTCATCAACTCGGCCAAACTCAACGCCACGGCGGGACTTCACCCTCTCGACGCTCAGTACCAAAGCCTCGGTGTCCAAAAGCTCGTTCGTCCTTCTCCTTCTCTGCTCTCCTCTCTCCCCTCCCATTCACTTGCTCATCCCTTCACTCGCTCGCTCACTCGCACGCAGGACCCCATCCCCTCCGCCTCCCCCACCTTCCAAACCCTCCAATCCCTCCTCTCCCACACAAAGGGATCAACGCACTACCACACCCTCCACCTTCTCTCCGCTTTCCAAGTCTCAAGGCAGGCGGACGACCTGCGATTCGAAGCGTTTAGCAAAAGTCTGGTGGGAGGGGGATCGAGGAGATTGCTTTGGCATGGGTCGAGGAGTAGTAATTTTGGGGGGATCCTTAGTGAAGGTTGTAGAGTGGCTCCGCCTACTGCTCCCGTTTCTGGGTACATGTTTGGGAAGGGTGAGTCACGGTACAGCGATCGGTGGGAGCGTCGGGATGAGCGCCGAGCATGGAGAGCTGACGGGCAGGGCGTTGGACAGGCTTCTACCTCGCTTCGATGAGTACCAAGAGTGCCCAGTACTGTTACCATCAGGTGCGTCTCTCTTCCCTTCCCTCTTTTGCTCTCCTCTACTTTCTTTCGCCGAGCTGATCTCCCCCTCCCCCTCCCACTCTCGCGCTCGCAGATCTCCAACAACGAAGGTCCGTCCTCATTCCCCTTCTCTTTCCCCTTCTCACCACCGCCCAATCTGATCTGATCCATCTTAAACAGGCCTCCTCATGCTCGTCGAAGCCCAACTCGGTCCCAAACCCTACTACAAGCGCGAGCAAGCCGAATACGAAGCCGACCTTTCCTCCAAAAAAGCGGGCTTCTTATCGACGTGGGGAGTGGGAAGGACGCAACCTGCTGTACGTCTTGCCGTTCTCTGTTCTATCCGAGCCGAAACGAAAAGAAGAGAGCAAGGGGAGCTGACGAGGTTCGGCGAGCAGGGATGGCAAGACGCTTCGATCCTGGATCCTAGTCTAAAGGGCGTGCAGATGCCGACGATTGAGAAGGACCCAGTGGAGGCTAATACGACCTCGGCGCTGTTGTACGATGAGGTGAGCTGTCTTGTCTCCTCGCTCTTGCCTCTGTCGAACGAGCGCTGACTCGGCCGAGAAACAGTTCATCGTCTACAATACGGCTCAAGTGCGCATTCGTTACCTCTTGCGCGTGAGGTTCGATGCGGAGGAAGATGATTACTACTAGGCAGGTGGAGGAGGAGGAGGGCCGAAGAGCCTGGCGCTCGTTCGGTGAAGGTGAGTAGGGGCTCTTTCCTGGCTCACTTCTACCAGAACTGACGTCTACCGTACTACAGAAAACGTTTGCTCACTTGCTTCGTATTACTGTAACCCTCGCTTTGCCTTTCGTTTGCACCTGCGGAGCTGAGCTCGGACCCTCTCCCAGCCCTCGAGAAGTTTCCAAGTCGCGCTTCTCCCTTCTCTCTCCTTCCTCACCTCGTCCTCGACTTCACATCATGCCGATTTGATCACCTCGTTCCACTTCACTTCACTACAGACCCGTCTTCACGGTGCTCTCCTACACGCTCCCAGCAGCATCCAGCCCGCCAGCCGTCCTCGACGCCGCGCACTTCTTAGCCCCCCCTCCTGCTTGACACCTCGTCTTCACGGGCTCTCGACCAGCAGCGGCGGCAAGCAGCAGCAGCAGTTACGATCCGTACTCTGTTCACGCACTCTCGAGGTCTCGCCTCCCCCGTCGCCTCCGGTCTCGCCGGGGTCGCCGCCTTTGCTCGTCGTCGACGACGCAATTTTTCCTTCTGCAAGGACCTGCACATCGCTCCTTCGCCTCTCGGGCAGGTAGCAGCAGCAGCCTCTCGGGCTCCTGCACCTCATCCTCCTTTTTACTGGTCTCGCCAGTCCCCTTCCTCTCCTTCGCAGCGCTTTCGGCGTCTCTCGCTCCCCTCCTTCCGCTCCCTCCCACACTTCCCTACACACACACCTCCAAACCCACCCCCCATTCGAATGATGAGATTGCGTCAATACTTTAACTAGAGTCAAGCTCATGTGTTTTGCGATCCTCTACGTAGGTAGCGAGGCGATACATGACATCTAGCGCACATCTGAATACCGAGTGAAAGGGCTGTTTGATCATCTGTGTAGCTTTCGGTTTCGGTAGACGGAATGAATGGCCTTCCTCCTCATACTTTGTGACCGAGCAGCGAATATGAGAGAACAGCGAGCACTGGAGCAAGTCCCGAGCGAGAGCACTTCGCCGAGCATCCTCCTCACCAGCAAGCAGCCAACGAAGCATCTTCGCCTTTTTCGTCTCACCAGCATCATCGTCCGTACAACACATCTTTCCACCAGCCTCTCCCACTACAGCAACCTCGCCTCGACTACTTAGAACCCAAACCTCCTCCTCGGCGTCCTCCCCGGTCCGGGCGTCATCCCTCCAGCTCTCGGCGTCGGGGCACCCACACCAGCGACCTTGGGCGTACTAGCCACACTCTTGGCCGCTTTGGCCCTTTCCGCCTTCTCCGCTTCGGCTTGAGCGAACTCTTCCTTGAGGCGCATTTCGGCGTTGGATTCGGTGGTGAAGGCTGTTTTGCCCACGCAGGAGAGGGTCAGCGAGGGAGAGAAGACAGAGAATAGGAGAAGAACGCACCCTTGTCACGCGCTCGACGATCCTTCTCGCTGAATCCTTGTTCGCGGACCGAGTAGAAGACGGAGCCGAGTTCGGCGAGCCAGTGAGGGTCGACCGAGGTGACGACGCTCATGTACTCTTTGCTGGTGAGGACGAGCTGTGGACGTGAGAAAAGAGGGGTTAGCTGGGGAAATGGAAGAGAGGGAAGGTACGACGGACCTCGTGGTAGACGGTGAAGTCGGGAAGGAAGCCCAGTCCGAAGAGAGCGGAGGAGGCGTGGAGATGCACTGCGTCAGAAGATGGAGGTCAGCATTCGCTCAAAGACAGATCAGGGAAAGCGAGGAAGCTCACTCGGCACCTGCGAAAGAGGAAGAAGGGTCAGCTCTCGTTCTCGCCTTTGGCGGCGAAAGGGTCAAGACTCACTCCGGTCCTAACATGCTGGTACTCTCCGATACCCTTGACCCTCGCAGCTTGATGGAAGTAAGCAGCACAGATGGTCTTCCTGTCAATCAGAGCGCGAAGAGGCGTCAGCGAAAGCGAGCGCGCGAGAGACAAGTCGCAGGGGGCGCACCTGATCACGTCCCAGTCCGTTCCGCAGGGGATGATATCGAGCTTCTGATGCTTCATGATGTCGAGCAGCTGGGTGCGGACCTCCCGAGCTTTGCGGAGGGTTTTGGGGTGGAGGAAGTGCTTGGCCGCCCAGTCGTCGCGGTAGCTGAGAAGGAGAAGCGAGATTCAGTTTCCGTCGACGTGAGAAGCGGATGAAAAAGCCCACCCATTACTCTTCCACTGAGTGTAAACGTGCAACAGCGTCAAATGATCACTCTCGGGCACAAAGAACTTCTCCCTCGCCGCATCACTCTCCTCGATCCTCTCCTTGGGGCGATAGAAGCAACTCGGGACCGAGAGCATCGAGACGATGGTGAGGACCTCGGCGGAGCACTTGCGGTCGACCGAGACGATGAGCATCTTGGCCAAAGCGGGGTCCATCGGGAAGTTGGCCATCTTGCGACCGAGATTGGTGAGCTCGCCCGTGTTGTCGAGAGCGCCGAGGACCCAGAGTTGGTACATCGAGTTGAGGATGTTTTCCTATGGTCACGAAGAGCGAACGGGGTCAGCAGAGCACTTTGGACGCTGAAAGAGGGAGAGGCGAACCTGAGGTGGCGGATCCATGAAGTCGAACTCGAGCAGGTTCTTAACGCCCAGCGACTTGAGAAGCAGAACGGTGTTGGCGAGGTTGGTACGCTGAATCTCGGGGATGGTGCTCTGGAACAGCTCGTCGCGGAAGGCAATCTCGGTGAAGAGGCGGTAGGCGGTTCTGAAGGCGGGAAAGGGTCAGCAGCGCTCTTTATGCAGAGGTAAAGGCACCACCTACCCAGCTCCAGTACGTCCGGCTCGACCTGAGCGCTGGTTGGCGTTGGCTTGACTGATGGGCGTGATTTGCAGCGAGTCCATTCCCATGCGAGGGTTGTAGACCTTGAGCTTGCTGTAGCCGGCGTCAATGACGTACATGATACCGTCGACTGTAGAAAGACAACGGTCAGCTTATGTTCCTCGTCCTGACTCGGCGAGGGAGAAGCGCACCGGTGAGCGAAGTCTCGGCGATGTTGGTGGCGACGATGCACTTCCTTCGGCCGTCAGAGGTGGCCTCGAAGATCTTGGCCTGCAGATCAGCGGGCATGGTCGAGTAGATGGGGAGCACAGCGAGCGGTGCCGTGTCGTCGACTTGTGAGAGGCGTTCTGCGAGAGAAGGAGGGTCAGCGGGGTCGCTCGTTCGGTCGCCGGCAAGTACGCACCCGAAATGACGGCGCAAGTGACCTCAATGTCCTCTTGACCAGTCATGAAGATGAGAATGTCGCCGGGAGGGTGCGAGATGTGGATCTGGAGGGCCTGCTTGACGGCGCTGTCGACGTAGTCCTCGCAAGGCGTCTTGGAGAAGAGGACGTCGACGGGGAAGGTTCGACCAGGGATGGTGTAGCATGGAGCGTTGTCGTAGAACTTGGAGAACTGCTCATGGAGACGTTAGCGGGCATGCGAATGTGAGCGAGACGGCAAGCGCACCTTGTCGGCGTTCATCGTGGCTGACGTGACGATGAGCTTGAGGTCGCGACGGCGAGAAAGAACTGGAGATGGAGGGTCAGCAAATGCTGGCGATGCAGAGGCAGCGAATCGACTCACTCTTGCGAAGCAGTCCCATGAGAATGTCGGTGTTGAGAGAGCGCTCATGGGCCTCGTCAAGAATGACGACGCTGTACCGGTCGAGGTCTCCCTCATTGAGCGATTCACGCAGAAGCACTCCATCAGTCATGTCTGTCGAGCGAGGCAGGGTCAGCGCTGAGCGGGAGGGGAGGCAAGGCGAAGAGACGACGTACACTTGATGACGGTCTTGTCGCTGGTGCAGTCCTCGAAACGAATGACATATCCAACTTCTCCACCAAGCTCGCACTACAGAGAAGAGGCGGTCAGCTTACGTTCCTCCGACTGACGATCGCCGAGCAAGCTCACCTCCATCTCCTCCGACACACGCTTGGCCACACTCATAGCGGCTACACGACGAGGCTGAGTACATCCAATAAGACCAAACTCGCTGTAACCCTCCTCGTGCAGGAATTGGGTGAGCTGTGTCGTCTTTCCCGAGCCGGTCTCGCCGACACAGATGACGACTGAGGAAGAGCGAGCGGGTCAGCTCTCTGGAGGAGGGCAAAGAGAGCGAAAGCAGCGCACCTTGGTTCTCGCGGATGATGTTGAGGAGCGCCTCTCGCGAAGCAAAAGCGGGAAGGTACTGCCTCTGCTGCTTGAGCGTCTTGTTGCGAGAGAAGGTCGAGGATCCGGGTCCAGCAGCTTTGAGATGGGAGGCGAATTGCGAGTCGGTGTTCTTGCGACCTTCATCGTCATCCTCGTTGTCGTTCTTAGCCTTGCCCTTGCCCTTGCGCTGAATCGGTTCGGCTGGGAGGGGAAGAGGTCAGCTCGGCTCACGAGAAACACAGGCGACTCAAACTTACGCTCAGGCTCGGGCTCGTCTTCCTTGACTCCCGTAAGGTTACCCAGGGTCGTTCCAGCGAGAGCGGCGACCTTGGCAGCGGCCTAGGGACGGAGAAAGGTCAGCAATGAGCGAGCGACCGGGAGCATCGCAGAACGGACCTTCTCCCTCTCTTTCTGCGCCCTCCGCTCCGTCACGAGCAAGCTACCCTTCTTGGCAAAGACGGCGAGATCGCTCGTTGGATCCTTGATGGGGTTGATGGGCTCGAGCTGCTTGGTGAAGGCGAGGCGACCGTCGAGGAAGGGCGGCTTGAGGTCGTGAACGAGAAGGTGGACCTTGGTCTCCTCATCGTCGTCGAGCGAATCGAAGTCGAGCTTCCTCCGCTCGCCGGTGACTCCAGAGAGAGCGAGTCGGTTATCCTCCCATGCCTCGTTGTCGGCGTTGAAAGCGGCCTGCCTCGCGGTGACCCTCTTCCTCGGCTGACCCGCTGCTTTGGCCACCATAGCAGCCTCTGCTTGCTGGTCAAAGTCGTCGTAGCCGTCGAATCCATCTCCCTCGATCTCGCCGCCCATGTCGTCGGCGTTATACCACTCGCGGTCGAGCTTCGTCTGCTCGGCCTCCCACTCCTTCTCGTCGATGGCGGAAGATGGAGGGGGAGCCATACCGGGTGATTCGTCGCCGTAGCTAGCGCGAACCGAGCGAGGCGTATCCCACTCGCGAGCGGCGCTGCTCGACGAGCCGTAGCGGTTCGGCGCTGGGGTACCGCGGACCGAGCGAGGCGTCGAGTCCCAAGATTGCGGTCGAGGAGGGAGGGGACCGTTTCCGCCGCGAGAGGAGGACGGTGTCGAATCCCAGGACTGGTTCTTGAGGCGTTGAGGGTTGGGATCGTCGTGCGAAGGAGTGTCGGGGACGTTGCGAGGGGTTCGGCCGTCGTCGCGAGGCGGTTGGCGAGCCCAGCGGTCATCTTGTCCACCTCGAGGAGCTCCTCCCCATCCTCCATCCCGTGGTCGACCGTCCTCGTCCCAATCCCTTCGACCGCGCCCTCCTCGCCCTTGATCCCGCCCGTCGTTGCGATTGAGGCGCTCGCGGAAGCCCTCCATGGCTCGCTTGCCCGACTCGTCTCGTTCTCGCTCGTAGCGACTGTCGACTACGCCTTCTGGCCGAGACTTGGCCTTGCGCGCGCGATGCTCCTCCAACTTCTGACGAGCGACGTCGGAAAGTCCTCCTGGGTGCGAAGGCGTATCGTCGGGGCGTGCGCGAATATTGCTCTTGCTAGGAAGGGACCGAGATGGGACTGTAGGTGCACAGATCAGCTTGCGTACAGCTTCAGCGAGCGAGCGGATGGACGCACTCTTGAACTCGTCGGGCTTGACTTCGTCCTCCTCATCGTACTTGATGCGCTTGACGGGAGCAGAGCTGCTACCTTCTCCGCGCTCCTTGCGCTTCTCTGCAGCGAGTCGGTCGAGCCCGAGCGCGCTTTGGCGAGGGAGAGCTGGCGCCTTGAACACATGCTTGTCCTCGCCTCCGACGCTCAATCCTGGTCGTCCGCCGGGCTGTTCGGGCTGTAGGACATCCGAGTCGGTGATGGTGAGTCCGCCGGGCATGTCGAACGCATCCTCGATGGTCTCCTGCTGCTGGCAGAGCTCGTAGACCTCTTGGGCGTCGCTGGACGAGAACTTGCCGAACGAGGCGATGGCTTTGGTGAAAGAGGCTAGCGAGTGGTTCTTGGACAGCTGGAACACCGTCTTGGCGAGCACCTCGTTCGGGTTGAGAGTGTTGAGAGATCGCGAGATGAGAATCGCCAGTCGTTTGACGAAAGGAAGGTCCTCCAGTACAGAGCTCATCTGTGTAGGTTATTCTATTAGCTGATACGTGATGGCCGTGCTTGGCGGGCTCACCTCGACGTAGCGTTGGATACTCGAGATGAAGGAAGGAGGGAGAGGAGTGACTTCGCGTGCGGCGCTCAAGAAGGGGAAAGGGGGATGAGCTGCAGAGGGCTGGCGACGCGGTGAGAGCACTGAGAGTGGTCGTCAAATCCACCTGTAAGTATTGAGTCCCTCGAGTAAGCCTCGTGACCTACAACAGTGTGCTCGGCGCTGCCTCTATCCCCTTCGCGGCGAACTCGGGGAGTCGCTGTAAGTCGCTGTATCTCAGCCGCAACTTTTAACTCGGATGAAAGCACAGATCACTCAAAGCAAGTTTCAAGCAACGTCGAGCTCGACTATCACATCTCAAGCGAGCCTCCTTCCCTTCTCCTCGGCAACGGCGCCGGCCTCATCTTCGCCGTCCTCGACACCTTTCAACGCATCCTCCATCTTCAACGACGGCTTCTCCCCCTTTCCGGCTCCCTTTCCACCGTTCACCGAGACGACCGGCCCGCGAAGACCCTTCTTGCCGAGCTCGAAGTGTTGCTGCAGCTCCGCCGAGAGACCGGGCCTGTCGGCGGTGGCGAGATGGTCCTCGAGACGGGTTTGGAGGGAGTCGAGGGAGGGGAGGAACTTGCTGCGAATACCGTCGAGGACGGTGGCGAGCGGCTTGTTGGTTTTGGCGAGTGGAGTCGTGCTCGGCGAGACGATCTTGAGAGCGGAAGTGAGGTCCTTGGTGATGCTCCTGCAGAGATATTGAGAGAGGTCAGCGTGTCTTCTTTATTGACTGAGATGGAGAGCAAGCGCACCTCGCCTCATTCTGCTCGCGAATGACTCGGTCGAGCTCGAGGTGAATGACCGAGCCGAGCTCCCTGCCGAGCTCCTTCTTGCGGTTGCGGAGGAGACGCTGTGCCTCTACAAGAGCGTGGTAGAGGTGAACGAGAGGGCCGAGAAGGAGAACCGAGCGTCTGATGGTGGCGTTTGAGCCGAGCTTCTTGACCTCGTCCTGCATCTCGATGAAGGCGTCGAAGCGGGTCGTCGAGCGGCGCTTGGCGATCCTGCGTTGGAGCCATGCCTGGATCTTACGAGAGGCCTGCTGTTTCTCAACGCTAGCGTCCTCCTCCGCCTCGGGTTGAGCTTCCTCCTCCTCGACCTTGTTGCTGCTGGAGGCGGGTGCCGAAAGGGAAGCCGAGCTGGGCGAGAGGGCGAGGTAGTGCGCCTCCAGCGACTCCTTTCGAGTGTACTTGATCCTCGACATCGTCTTGGGGAGCGTGGCGAGCTGTCCTGGGAGGCTCAGAGCGAGCAGCGGCTCGGGGAAGTGGGCGACGGTGAGGAAGGCGGTCTCGAAGATGGTGTAGTTGGGGGCGTGCATGAGCGTGTTGTAGATCCGGTGATCATGGAAGATTGGATCCGCTGCGCCGCGCTTGACTCCTTCGATGATTTGGGTGCGGATCGTAGACGCCATCGCCGAGTCGGCGAGGTTGACTCCGATGAGGGCGAGAAGCTCGAGACTAGTGTAGAAGAGTGGGTCAGTAAGCTGGGAACAAAAAGCGTAAGCATGTCACCCACCACTTCTTGATAGCCACGTGGCGAACGAAGGAGGAGAGACGAATCGGCGCCGTGCCGTGGATGAGGAAGCCTGGACGACGTCGAAGGATTTAGTGAAAGTCGCGGCTCGACATGGCGAAGAAAATCATCTTACCTTCCCTCTCGCAAAGCGAGTCGATGGTGTTGAGTAGCAGGTCGACGATCGCAGCGAGGACGTGGACCGAACATCCGAGTTCTTTTTTGTGCCGATGCTGGCGCAGAAGACTCTTGATGATGGGTCGAGGTGCGATCAGGCCAGCCCAACCCGCCGTGAAGTTGTGGACCGTCTTCTTGATCGACGATCTGGCGGCGAGGAGGGCGAGCATAGCGAGCATTTCGAGGAAGCGAAGGAGTGGGTTGATCTCGAAGGGGATGCGTCGGTACAGTAGGGTCCTGCGGCCGAAGTAGAATCAGCAATCGATCTCCGCGATTCTCTGGCACGCACTCGAAAAACTCGATGCTGGGACTGTGCCGAAAACGAAAGAATCAGCGTCGCTTGTCGGCGCCGAGAGCGACGAGTGTCACTCACCCAAAGCTGGAAGGGGTGATGTTGGCCCTGTGAAGCTCGTACAATCCGCGAAGAAGGAGGAGGGGAAGAGGCGTGACACCATCCCTGGTGAGAGACGAGGCGTAGGTCTTCTGCGACAGCGGCAGGCGAGGCGCGGCGCTGAAAAGGGCTGCTGGAGCGACATCTTGCGCGATGACGGCGGAGAGAGAGTAGGCCGAAGGGAAGTACTTGGCTGTCGTATCGCGAAGCTCCCACCTGCAGGGCCGAAAGGAAGTTCAGCGTCGTGTTCGGTTTTGAAAGCCGACCCGACGAAAGCTCACAGTCGCTCGACGGAAGACGACGCAAGCGCACGCTCGATGCGATCGAAGTCGGTCTTGTCCAGCACATCTCGAAGCTCGTAGAGGTCGCCAACTTGAAGAACCGCTTCCTCGAGGCGCTCGGTCCACTGTCGCTTCTGACGAAGGGCGTCTCCGTAATAGAAGCCTCGCGCTCCGGCGTTCCAAAGTATTTCGAGTAGCGCTGCGAGCCTAGCTAGACAGCCGAGGGCGGGTACCTGCTCGAGAAGAACGGCGCGGCCGTCCTTGGAGTGGAGGAAGAGGCAGCTTACTCGAGAGCAGCTGTCGATGGTCGTCCACTCGAGACAAGGAGGGCGAACGGTCTTCAGAAGGAAGAGATCCTCGTGGAGGTTGCGGAGGATTGTCGCCAGACGGTCGACGACGAAAGCTCGCACGATCTCGGCGATAGCGAAGGCGTCGAAAGTCTCGACTCCGAAGGCCTGCGACGCCAGAGGCGCTGCTGGGAGGAGGTGGTAGTCGTGCGTAGTCGCCTCGTCGTCTCCCGAGGAAGCGACCGGGGAGAAGGCGAAGAGCTTCTGCATCTCCTCGTCCTCGGGAACACGAAGCGAGGATTCGGAGGAGGCGAGGAAGAGACGGTGAATCGTCTCGGCGTAGGACATGACGGCCTTGACGTAGGTCGATATGTCCTGCAGTGATTTCTGAGGGAGGTTGATGGTGGCAGCGATGCCGGCGTCCAGCGAGGCGAGATGAAGGGCGAGGTCCGAGCTGTCGACATCCTTGGCGAGCTGGAAAAGGGCGGGCGCATCCAGCGTATCCTTGACGAGCTCGCGGAAGAGTCGCTACGGAGTAAGAAAGGGTTAGCGACGCCTGGCATTCGGAGTAGCAGTGCCGAACTCGGGGCGCCCGCGCGTGCCGACAAAAAACGACTTGAGCCCAGCAGTCCAACTCACCTGCGCAGACGATACTGGGAGGTACCGAACGAGCTCAGCAGACTGTACTCTCGTCTTGGAGTCGAGATCGCCTGTTCCGAGGGGAAGGCGCTCCCAAAGTGCGGCGATGCGAGCGAGTCCCGCCTCCTCCGCTTGCCCGGCTCGGTCAAAGAGTCGCGCGGCATCGACGTAATCCTTGGTCTCCTTGAGCGCGATGCGAGCCGCTTCTCGGTAGTTGCCGGTCTTCTCGAAGTACTCCTTCGAAGCGAATGCATAACCCTCTGCCTTGAGGACTGGGAGGCAAACAAGGTCAGCTCGGCTCGACTCGAACGGCTCGACTCGAAAGGATCAAACGAAAGCTCACAATCGGAGTAGTCAACGTCGGAGACGAAGAGCTTGACTGCATCCTCAAAGTGTGAGGTACGAGTGAACTCAACCTTGGCGACCTATAGCAGCGTGCAGAACCAGAGCTCAGCTCGAATCTCGTTTCAAAGAGGTTGATTCAAGCAGACTTACCTCGACGATGAGCTCGGCGGTGGATTCTTGGACCTTTCCTCCTTCCATCTTGCAGAGACGAACGGCGTTGCGAAAGTCTCCTGCTCGCCTGAAGCACTTGGCCGCTTCCTCGTGCTCGCCTCCAGCCTCAAACTCCTCGCCCGCCTCGGCGAAGCGAAGGTCGAGGGACCAGCATTGTCCTGCCTGGCGATGGAGGGTCCGCGCTCTCGATCCGGTGCAGAGTCGAGCCGCATTGGCGAAGAGCGAAGCTGGCTCGCCGAAGAGACCCTCCGTCTTGCGAGTCGAGCGTGCCCTCAATTGAGCGTCGGCACGAGCGGCGAAGGCGAGGGCGATGGAGGCCTCGACGTGCTCGCCGGCGTTCTTGAAGGCGCGATGAGCTTCTCGGTAGAGACGCTGGGAGAAGAGCGCGGCGCCTTGATCCTTCCATTCCTCGCCGGAAGAGGTCTCTCCGAGCGAAGGGAGAGGCTGCGAAGGGTCGGCGATCTTGACGACGTCCTTGGTAATGAGGTAGAGCTGTCGACGATTATTAGCGAGGTCAGTATGGGCGCCATTCGAGCATCGCCGTCGAGTGGATCACGCTCACCTTGAGCGCCTCGCTCTTGAAGGCTTCCGCTTCGACGATCCAGACGTTCTTGCGGCCTCGAGTGAGCGCGACGTAGGTGCGCTGTAGCTCCAATCGCAATATCGCGTGAGATTGAGGGTCGAAGCGAGGGAAGTTTGTGCCCCACGGAGCCGCGACGTTGAGGAGAGCGCGCCATTGCGAGGCGGTGGCCGGCGAGTCCGTTACCAGGTTGTAGATGAGCACGGAATCGAATTCTAGACCCTTGGACTCGAAAAGAGTGAGGACGAGGGCAGAATCTCCGACTGTGGGCCTCAGGCGATCTCGTGCAGCCTCGTCGCGGACGATGATGCCTATCCGAAGAGAAGACGGTCAACCTCTCGCGGAACGGCGAAAGATCAATCGCCGAGCTCGAACTCACATGTCTTGGCGCCAAACTCAATGTGATCGCTCGAGCCGCCTGTCTTAAAGACGTCGAACTCTTGACCGTCTTGACGAGAAGAGATGTCGATCCATAGCGGCGCAGGACCATCGACCTTGCCCTTCTCCGGCTTGAGGATGTCGATGGCGTTGGGGAAGAGCTGGACCAGGGCCTCGACGACGGAATGGGAGCATCTCGTGATCCCCTGGTGTGATCTGTAGTTGAGCGCGAGATGGAACAGCTGAGGGTGCTCCGGAAGTCGACCTTGCTTCTTCGCTCGCGCTTCCTCCTCGACCCACCACGACGACGTGAGAGACTCGAAGCGCTATAAGTAAGAAGCGTCAAACGGGTCTACAAGAAAGCGAGGGGAGGAGAAGAGGGATGCAAAACGCACGAAGGACGAGCCGGAGTGGATCGTTTGAGCCGTGTCTCCGACCGCCGTTAGCCCAGCCGGGTTGGAGAGCAGGGCGCGAAGGACTGTAGGTAAGTAAGCGTGAGCTCGAGTGAGAGTGAACGTGATGAGAGCAAGACTTACGCGAGTAGTCGAGCAGGAGGAGATCTTGAGCCTCATCGACGGCGAGGAAGGCGACCGAGCACTCCTTCAGCTTTGCGGGCTGCTCCTTGAATGCTTGGATGATGGCAAAGGTGCTGTTGCGAGAGTAGAAGGAGCGTCAGCGCTCAGAGAGACCTCGGCGCTCAGCGGTCAGGTTGCTCCGAGGCGCTCGACTCACCGATCCGCTACATCGTGCATTCCGAGCTCTCCTGAGCGAACGAAGTACGCCTTTGCGAGAGCGTAGAGCTGAGAGCGAGCGGAGGCGAAGGCGGGAGCGACACGTTCCGAGAGCTGGAGGTAGGCCGACTCGTCGAGGTGGCCCTGAAGTGCAGCATTTTCATATCAGCTTGAGCTCCTCACTCGTTAAGAAATGAAGCTGGCGAACCTTCCGCGTCTCCGACACTTCGGCATTGCCCTTGACGACGCCTAAGATCTCGCTCCAAGCAAGAGCCGGATCTAGAGACTTCCTCAGGCGCTCGTCGAACGAAGGCCAGTAGAGCGAGGAGAAGGTCTCGCCGTCGACTTCCATCATCCAATCATCCGAAGAAGCTACTGCTGCCGTCGACTGCCCCGACTCGAACGGGTCGATGACCGCGCCCGACTTGACGTGCTTGCTGATGCGCCGTTGGTGCCGACCTCCTTTCCCGCCGCAGTTGCGCTGGATCCCTAGCTCCGCTTCGAGGAGATCTAGCAAAGTGGTGTAGGAGATGAAGAGGGGAAAGTGCGAATCCTTGAGCTCGCCCCAGCGCGAAGGAAGGCCTCGGCGATCGGCTTGACCCTGCTCGACGTCGAGGGCAAAGTCGCCCTCGTCCTCCGACTCGGCTTCGACGATCCGACGGAGATCCTCCTTGTTAATCTCGTTGAGCGCTTGCGTCCTCTGGAGCGACTCGAAGGCCTTGCGCACGCGACCAGCGAGGACGGGAGATTGGGTCACGAAGAGCTGTCGGCGCGAACGAGGCGGGAGGAGAGGCGAGGGGTTGAGTTGAAAGTGGTTCTGTATGCCGAGAATCTATGGAAACGATGTGGTGAGTGACGTGAGCTCTCGATCGACGCCGAGGAGCAGATGAAAGGCCGAAGCCGAGCAGCGGATTGCTTATGTACCTTGAAGAGCATGCACGTCGTCTTGCCGCTGCCCGACCTGCCAATCGTGACACTCGATCCTGGGTGGTTGATTACTTCCTCCTCTTGAGGTCTGTGAGACGAGGCGAGGGTTAGCATCGCCGAGATCAAGCTCATGCGCCGAGACTCACGAGACGGCGAAGAGGTGCGAGGCTTGAGCATCGTTGCGGAAGACGGAAGCAACAACGGCTTTGCTGAATGGGATCGATTTGGAGAGGCCGATGAGCTCGTGGAGCTCGTTCTGCTGGGTCGGCGTGAGGGGCTCGGCGGCGACCTCGGGCTCCTCCGTCACCTCCTTGGTCTCGTCCCCGAGCACGAGCGACTCCGAGACCCAAGTTTGAGGGAGGAAGACGTTGTTCATCGCCGCTCCCTTGCTTGGTACGCCGAGGCGAACTCCGCACATCTGCTTATACTGCCGCCCTCGGGCTCGCTGCTCGGCGACAAGAGCCGTCCAGAGCCATCGCTTGGCGTCCATCGAGTCGTGCGATTCGACCGAGATGATGCGAATGATTTGAGTCGCGCGGTGTCCGCCATCTTCTTCGAGGATCGCGACTTCCCAAACGAGGCGGAGGTTTCTGGAGAGCTTGGCGTGGAAGAGCAAAGCGGCTTCCTTCTCGTACAGTCGACACATGGGTTTGGTGTTGGACTCAGAGAGGAAGCCATTTGAAAGCTCCCCGATTTTTTTACAGACGATGCTCTGCGCCGAGCGATCTCGTAGGAGCCGTAACGACTTGAGAGCCCTATCGGTGAGGTGCACCTCCCATGGACCCAGCGTCGAGTGTTTGGAATGGGAGAAGAAGCTCTGCGCCGCCTGGAGAGGTCGAATGGTGCCGAAGGAAGGAGGATTGGGCGATGCTGACGAGTCGTCACCCCCGGAAGCTGCTGGCGAGGCGGAAGCGGGCGGTATGGAGGTAGAAGGATGCTGTGCTGTAGTGGACTTGACTGCTTCTCTGTTGTCTGACATTGGCGGCGAGTGAGAAGAGCGAGATGTGGTAGGAGAGAGAAAAGCGAGATGAGCCGCTCGGGGCGGTTCGACTGCACCTCTAGGGGCTGTAAGCGAGCAGGCTGAAGATGTAAAAGGTCAAACGTACATTATCGAATGAGTTCGAGCACTTGATTTACCTCTCAGCGACTGTACCGAACTGCAGCGCTTGCCTTTTAGCGGCAGACGAGGGCCGAGCGTCTGTTGACTTTCTACTAGTACCGCTCACTCGTCACGGTTCCGACTTCGCCTACAGCACACGATACACCATAAGCGCGTTCGAATCACACCCTTGACATCTAAGAACAGGCCATCACGGCCCGACATGTCCTTGTGGTGCTCTCCCGTCGAGCCAAAGACCACTTCAAACGCTTCAGGCTCCCTCGAAGCAGGCCTCGCGCACCTCTCCCTCAGCTACTTCCCATGCCCCATCGGTTCCCTCTCCCACGAGATCCTCTCCGCCATCCTCGCCCTCGTTCATCCGTCAGCAGCAGATCTCAGCGCTCTCGCTTCCGGGGAGGGAGCTGCTCGAGCGAAATTCCTCCCGGTCGCCTCCCTGGTGTGCACGCACGGCATGGAGGGAAGAGGCTCAGAGGTTGTTGTGGAGGCAGGTGGCGCTCAGGACGACGAGGCAAGCCCGAGCGTTCGTCGCGAGCGGTGCTCGGCGATGGTCGACTATTAGGACGTTGGTGTTGAACGGACGTTCCTACTCGTCCGCCCTACCAGGCCAGCTCGTTGCTAGCGTTATGAGGGTATCTCGCGGCGTCGAGACCTTGCTCTTGTTTTACGTGGGAACGAAGAAAGACCCGCTGCTCGATACGTGCTTCGGCGTTGCTCCTTTCCTCGAAGGTGAACTCGTCCGCCTGGCCTCCCAGCAGAGAGCTGACACTTGACCCCTATTCCCAGATCTCAAAACTCTCGAGCTCTCCAACCTCACCCTCCTCCGCTCGGGCGACAGCTTCCCTCCCCTTCCTTTCACACTCGCCTCACTCAGCTACCTTGGCCCTCCCTGGACGCCTTCCGAGTCCTGCTGGCGTCTCATCCCAAAGCTGTTGAGCTGCAGCCCTCAAAAAGTCAACCTACACCTCGTGGAGCCCGACCACGTCCAACCAGCGCGCGACCGCTGCCCCTCCTTCGTCGCCCTTCCCAACGCCGACTCCATCCTTTCCCTCACCCTCGAGTACGGCTCTTGCACCGTGCTCGGCGGCATGCTCGTGAGCTCCACGACACAAGGTATCATACTGCACCTCGTCAAGCAGTGTACCAACCTCGAGGAGCTCTTCCTCGAGCGCCACGCCATCGGTGCCCTCAGGTTCAGTCCTCGTTCGATCAAACGCTTGAGGGTGTCCTCCGCCTCGAACGCTACTGGAGTGGTGGACATGCTTGAAGAAGTAGGCGCGCATGCTCTCTCGGGACTCGAATGATTAGGGATCGAGCTCCCTGACCCCGAAGAGGGGCCCCGTCGGAAGGGGATCGCCGAGCTCGAGGAGTGGTGTGAGCTTCACAAGATTACGCTCGAGTGGGGATGACAGGTGCGTGCGATCTAATTTATGGAGCTGATCTGCCGCTCGCTGAAACCTCCCGCCCTTCCAACTTCGACGCCAACACTTCGGCGAACAGATTGCCTCGAAGCTTCGCTTCTTCGAGTCGCTTGAGCTGTAACGATCAATGCTTGCTGGAAGTGAGCTTACATTCAACAACATGTCGCGAAAGACTCATCGAGAGAGAGCGCCCGGCGAGGCTGGTCAAGGGAGATGAAAGCGAGTGCTCGCCCCGAGCTGCTCGGCGCTCGCTCGGCGCTCGTTCGCTCTCGCTTTCGCGATTCCGACAACCCAAGCAGCTATTGTGGGACCCGTCCAACGAGTTATGGTGCTGATTCTAGACGAAAAGGTCGAGTCTGCCAAGGCTCTAAACCAATGCTTTCCTCCCCTCCAAAGCTCGGCCCAAGCTGCCCTCTCCCTTCCTCAACCCCTCAAAACCCCATGACTCATCAACAGAACTTTCCCCTTCTTCTTCTTCCCTCCACCCCCTTGCTGCTGCTGCTGTTGTCCCGCACTTCCATTCAACCCCGGGAACCCTCCCTCCCCACTGGGACTAGCACTCCTACTCCCACTCGCACTTCCCCCTCCACCCCAAGCACTCCCTCCCTCCCCAGTCCCAGGACTCATCTCATCCGCCACAGTAGCTCCCGGCCTTCCGCGGTCTAGCTTAACCCTCGCTCGTCGCTCGGCTTCGAGGTTGGAAGAAGGGAGGGAGGGGAAAGCTTGTCCTGATTGGGCGGGGGGAGGACGGAGGGTAGATGCTGAGAGACGAGGAGGAGGGGGTAGAGAGATCGGTTGAGGACGAGCTGGAGGGAGGGGGGTAGATCCTCTCGAAGGGGGCGCCGAGCCGGAGGGAGTAGCGGAGGAGCCAGCCCAGGGCGTAGCTCGGGCTTTAGGCCTTCCCATGCCTACGACACTGTTTCCTCCTCGTCCGAGAGCGGGGAATGGATTCGTCGTGGGTCGTTGTGCTGGAGCGGCGGCGGCTTGGGCGACTCGATCCCATACGGCCGGGGTGCCTCCTCCGCGTTGGTTGCGCGAGTTGCGGTTGTTGAGGCCGCGGGAGGAGGGGTTGGAGGTAAGGGTCGCCAATGCTGACCGCGCTCA
>MWVB01000049.1:138873-153811 GCA_003054985.1 Leucosporidium scottii | reverse complement strand
GCGTTGGTTGCGCGAGTTGCGCGTGTTGAGGCCGCGGGAGGAGGGGTTGGAGGGGGAGGCGGTGGGGATACCGTTGAGGGCGGGAGCGAGGGGGGCGAGAGTAGGGAAGTGGTTTTGCTGTTGGTGTGGGAGAGAGGGTCAGCCTTCCTCTTTCGCCGAGCTCGAGAGAAGAGAGACAGAGAGAGGGAGAGACGAACCTCGGCTCGCAGACCCTCCCATGCGCTCAGGAGACTCGTCCGCTTCTCGGGGTCCTCCTGCACGAAGAGGTCGGCCAATCCCTGGATGATGGGGCCGGCGACCTCTTGGTTCTGGTCGAAAATGTTCCACAGTTGGTCGATGAGGTCGTCCGAGGAGACTTCGTTGGCGCGGTAGGAGCGAACTGGTGTGGCGAGCGAGGACGGGGAGATCAATCAGCGACCGAGCGCGGAGGCGGAGTAGACGAACGAGACTCACCCGAAAGCTTGAAGCTCGTGACCTTGGCCTCGGATCCATTGACAGCCTGCTTGACTCGGCGCATGACTGCTTCGTGGCGTCTGTTGCAATCGGCGGAATTCAGCGATCCTACTCGGCGACGGCGGCGAAGAAAAGCGAGAAGGGAAAGCTTCAACTCACTCCTGCACCTGAGGATCCGCCCTCGGGGTACTCGCACCACTCCCACTAGTACTAGCATTCCCACTCCTCTGCTGCTGATGAGGCGGTTGCTCCAACGTCAACCCCGCTCCAAATCCCGCTCGACGACCCCCCAATCCAGGGACCACCCGTTCCGCTCCAGTTACACCCCTGCCCCCCTCCTCAGTCCTCACAAAAGCAGCCTGCAATCCCACCTCCTGTTCCCTCCTCTCCCTCTCCCTCCTTCCATCCCTGCCCCCTCCACCCCCTCCTCCACGTCGACCACTCTCGACCTGCTGATAACTCGTCTGAAAATGCGTCTCGATCCTTCGAGCGTCTTTCCTGGATTTTTGGTCCGAGAGCGAGGCGCCGTGCACTTGGACGGCGTGGGCTTGGAGGTCCAACTCGGTGGCGAAGACGACAAATTTTTGCGAGAGGCAGGTGGGGTGTGGGCAGGGGTGGTGCGAGGCGATAAAGTGGGCTTCCTGTTTGGTTTGGGGTGGTGGGGCGAGCCGAGAGGAGAGAGGGAGGGAGGGAGGAGGGGAAGAGAGGGAGAAAGAGTTAGCGCCCGCAGCGCCGAGACGAGATGGAGAGCGCCCGAGACGAGAGAAAGAGAAAAGCAAACGCACGAGCTGGTTATAGTTCAAATGATACTGATGCCTAATCCCCGCCTGCACGCACAAGAAGCACTCCTCATGCGCCTCCCTACAATGCTTATAAAGCGCATCGGCATCATAAAAGCTCTTCCTACAAAACTCGCACATGGTATGATCCTCGGTCAAATGCTTGTTCATCTCCTTGGGAGTGTAGAGCGAGTGCTCGTGCGAGAAGATCTTCTTGTGGTAGGAGCACAAGTCGCAGATGGAGGCTTGGTGGGTCGTGCGGCAGTGACGCTTGAGGTCGGGCCAGGATTGGAGCACTGAGTCGCAGGAGGGGGAGGGACAGTTGAAGCGGAGGAGGGAGATGGAGGAATCCATTTGGGCGCGCGTTTCGAAGGCGAGGCCGAGCTGTCGGAGGGAGGGAGAGAGGGGAGGGAGGGGATCGCCGAGAAGGGGAAGGGGGATGAGACGAGGGTCAGCCGGTGAGCGAGAGGGATCACCATACAGAAGAGAGTCAAGGAGTCACCCTGGTGTCGGTGAAGGGGATGGCAGCGGGCGTGTAGTCCGAGTAAGGCATGGTCGCCGATTCGGTGAAGATGACTCTCTCGCAAACCGTCTTGCAGAAGGTGCACTCCCTGTACGACAGTCGAAGGCGTCAGCAATTCCCCTTATGTTACTCTCCTCTCCCACCGAACCTCACCTCTTCTTGTAAAGCGCCCTCAACCGAATGGAACAAGTATGACAAGTCCTATGACCGCACTCTCCTACAGCCCAGAGCGAAGCCTTTTCGGCGCAGATGAAGCATATGTCGGCTTCGTCAATCTCCTCTTCGTCCTCCTCCTGCTCGGTGGTGGTGACGACGGCGGTAGAAGGAGCGCCGTTTGCGGCCGGTTGCTGCTGCTGCTGCTTGGTCGCCTTGCCCTTGCCTTTGCCCTTGGGTTGTTGAGGTACAGATTGCTGGTGAGGAGGAGTTTGACGCTGCTGTTGCTGTTGCTGTTGGCCGTTGGAGCGAATTGAAGCTGGAGCGGGCGTTGGAGCGGGCGTTGAAGCGGCTACAGCTCCCTGGTCTGTAGTGAGTTGACCTCCAAAGGCGGCTCGACGGGAGGAGATTCCTGGTGGTGGGAACGAGGTAGCTGAAGCGTTCATCTTGTGTGTGCGAGAGCTGATGAGCTGCAGAAGTCGAGTAAGAAGCGAGCGAGAAGCGAGAAGCGAGAGGGAGAGAGGCGCGAACGGCGAGCAGCAACAAGGGGGTGACTCGACTCGGAGCCAGGGTAAGAGCTGATTTAAATTGGATTAGAATGGAATATAGCTTGTACTATTACACCTACCGATCCCCCTAGTAAAACGCTACAGCCTCCCTCCGCGACTATGTGCCATCGACAAGAGAGGGCCAACGCGAGCGAGCGGCTCCCTGGCCCTCTCTCTCTCTCCCTCCACCTCGTCTCTTGTTCTGTAGCCCATCATGTCCCGGGTCCTTCGCGCGTTCCCTTCAACTCTTCGCCCCGTCGCATCCACTTGGAGGTTGTCCACCCCATTGGGACCCGCTCGCTTCCTTCAGACCACGGTGAGCTTCTCTCTCTCCCAGTCCCCCAACCCGCTTCCTCTCATTTCAACCGCTTTGCAATCTCACTTAGAGAGTCTACTAATTACAATTAATATCAAATCAGTCCGATTCTGCTTCCCACAAGTCGACCGAGGGGGATTTGGTCAAGGTGCAGCTCCATGCCGACTACTTCAAGTCGCACCTCTGCGACATCCCTTCCCTCGAGATGGAGGTCTCCAAATCTCAGCTCGTAGACATGTACAGGCAGATGGTCTCCATGCGCCGTATGGAAATGGCCGCTGATCAGGTATGTGTCTAGTTCTTTACATCTCTCTCTCACAACGGAGACACGCGTTGTTTTGGGGCGCCGACCGAGCGAAGCCTTGAGCGGAGCCAGTCTCCGGTGAGAGTACAGCGCTGACTCGTTCTTCTTCTCATGATACAGCTCTACAAGGCCGTAAGATCATTACTACCCTCCTCCGCCCACCTTTTGAACCACCTTTAACCACCTCTTTGCCTCACTCCCTTTCGCTCCCTCGCTCTCGCTCTCCTACGCGCTCCTCTTCCCACACCGCCAACAGAAGCTCATCCGTGGATTCTGCCACCTCGCCATCGGCCAGGTTCGTCTTCCCTTCTCCGCCTCCCTTGCCAATCGCTCGGCCACTGACTTTCGGACGCACGCGCCGCTCCTACCCGCTCGTTCTCTCTCTCTCTTCCCACGTATAAAGGAGGCCGTCTCGGTCGGCATGCACAACGCCATCAAGACGGACGACAAGATCATCACTGCTTACCGTTGCCACCCTTTCGCTGTTCTGAGGGGAGGAACGATCAAGGGTGTTATCGCTGAGTTGCTCGGTCAGTCTTCTTGGGAGCCGCCGAGCCGAGGATCAAAGGCAGATGAAG
Source organism: Leucosporidium scottii (assembly GCA_003054985.1). Taxonomy (NCBI): domain Eukaryota; kingdom Fungi; phylum Basidiomycota; class Microbotryomycetes; order Leucosporidiales; family Leucosporidiaceae; genus Leucosporidium; species Leucosporidium scottii. Next base: position 150,157 of record MWVB01000049.1, on the reverse strand, counting down.
ATGGGATGCTGACTGTGTGTTGGGTTTGGGTGTATAGGTCGCGTTGATGGAATGTCGCACGGAAAGGGTGGATCGATGTACGTTGCTCCCTTCTCTGCCTTTCTCATCGCTCTCTCGCTGACCTTCCTGCTCCCCATCAATAGGCACATCTTCACCCCTACGTCCGTCTCACCTCTCTTCTCCACTCTCCCTCTCTCTACCGACTCACTAACCTCCCCCCAAACGACAGCTTCTTCGGCGGCAACGGAATCGTCGGAGCTCAAGTCCCCCTCGGCGCCGGAATCGCCTTCGCTCAGCAGTACCTCGGACAGGATGGCGACCACGCCACTTTCGCCATGTACGGAGATGGAGCTTCCAACCAGGGTCAGGTGTTTGAGGCTTACAACATGGCCAAGCGTGCGCTTTCCGCTCTCTCCTCGCTCTCCCTCGGCGGCCCGCTGACCTCGGCTGTCTTCCTCCTTGATCGTCAATCGTTTTCTACCTTTCGCTCGTCGGCGATTTTAAATAGTTTGGAACCTCCCTTGCGTCTTCGTTTGCGAGAACAACCTCTACGGAATGGGAACTTCGGCCGCTCGCTCCTCGTCCAACACTCAGTACTTCAAGCGTGGAGATCTGATTCCCGGACTTCAGGTGGGTCTCTCAAACTCCTTTCTCATCCTTTCCCTCGCTGTCATAGCGGCGTCACGGGGCCAAGGTCATCATCATCGCCTTCGCCGAGCCGCCTCCCACGCCTCTTCGGACCGCTCGCTCATCGCTTTCCCCCCTCCTTTTTTCTCCGGCGCATCAAACAGGTCAACGGTATGGACGTCCTCGCCGTCACTCAGGCGGTCAAGTTCGCCAAGGAGTGGACTCAGTCGGGCAAGGGACCCCTTCTCCTCGAGATGGTCACTTACAGGTATGGTGGACACTCCATGTCCGACCCTGGAACGACTTACAGGACTAGGGTGTGTTGTCATGTTTCTTTTTTCCCCTTGTCAAGCGGGGGGCAGGGCACAAAGCTGACCGACCCCCTCGGCTCCAATCCAAAAACAAAAACAGGAGGAAATCCAGCACATGCGTTCCTCCAACGATCCCATCACGGGCCTCAAGAACAACATTCTCGAGTGGGGAGTAGTGGAGGAGTCGGAGCTTAAGAGCATTGATAAGGAGGCTCGTCATGAGGTTGAAGTGGCCGTCGAGGAGGCTAAGAAGTCCCCCGAGCCGAGGCAGGATGTGGATATGTGGACGGATATTTACTACAAGGGGACTGCGCCGATGTACATGAGGGGTAGGGAGAGGGAGGAGGTGAGGTTTCTTTTCTTTTCTTTGGCGGCGGCGGCCAGCTGCCGAGGTTGTCTCTTGCTGGCTTTTGGCGTGGAGCGGGCGCTGACCTCTTCTTTTTTGTTATGATACAATAGATCCACCACTTCAAGACTGAGGAGTCTGACCTTCATGAGGGTGGACCCAAGCAGTTTGGCTCGGCTTAAACCGACCTTTTTTTCCTTTCTCGCTCGGAGGAGCTGTGGCAGGAGGCAGGAGGCAGGAGGCAGGAGGGGCTAGTTTCCATTCTTTTCGTCAGTGCGGACAAAAAAGACCTACAACATTAGATTGCGTTTCCGAACCAGGATTTCTTGCACGTCTTGCGAGAGGGAGCCAGAGCGAGCGCCGAGCCGAGCTCCGATGCTAAAGCGAGTGGCAGCGCATGCACCAAATTATACCGTGTTTTCTCTAGCCATCCGTAGCAGCCCACGCAACCTGCCTCCACTCCCCTACATCCCCCTCTGAGCCCTGCTTTTACCCCCCTTCGCGCGTCTTTCCTCTCGCTCTTCCGCCTCCTACATACTCGAATGTCCTCCTCCGTAGTACACCTCGCCCTAGCGGCAGCAGCCGGTCTAACCCTCGGCGCCGGAGCCACTTTCGCTCTCCGTCCTGGACCTACACCAGAGCAGCAAAGAAGGAAGGAGGAAGCGTTCCCCGTTCCTTCTGCTGAGCAGATCAAAGGCCTTCCTACGCCTGTTGGAGGACAAGCAGGGGGTTATCATGGATCGTTGAGTGGGAGGGAATTGGTTGGGAGGGTCATGGATCCTGTTTCTATTGGTTCGTCGGTCTCTAGCAGCTATACTCGCGACGCGCCCAGCTCACCTTTCTACCTTCACCCTCGGCGCGTCGCGTAGGACCCATCTCGGACCACCTTCGTCGACTAGCTTATACTACAGCTTACGATCGTCGTCTCCGTATTCCCGCATGGACGGCCGAGCATCTCACGAAGGAGAACCTCAAGGGCAGTGGAACGAGGAGTGAGAGCGTGTTCAGGGAGGATCAGGACGTGCCAGAGAGGTTTAGGGCCCATTTGTTGGATTACTTCAAGAGTGGTTATGGTGCGTTTGCTAGCTTTTGAGCTCGAGGTTGGAGGGAAAAGGGCTGCTCGGCGTTCGTTCGGCGGGTAGAGGCAGTCAAACTGACCCTCTCTCCTATGCTGATGTACACAACGACAGACCGAGGTCACATGGTCCCCGCTGCCGATGCCAAGCAGTCCCAACAAGCTATGACTGAGACGTTTTTGCTCTCCAACATTGCGCCTCAGGTCGGCGAAGGGTTCAACAGGCATTGTACGTTGTTCTCCTCTTTCAACTGTCGCTCACTCTTCTTGCTCACCTTCTTTCCCATTGATTCACACAGACTGGGCCTACCTCGAGCAGGTCCGTCGCCTCCTCGCTCCCTCTCGCGTCCACTACGGGTTCTCGGCGCTGATCTCCCACTCTTCTCGACATCGCTACAGTTCTGCCGCACCCTGACGACCCAATTCGAAGATGTCTACGTCTTTACCGTCCCCCTCTTCCTCCCCAAGCAAGAGCGTGACGGAAAGTGGAGGGTGGTGAGTTGCCCGGCCCTCTGGAGTCTCTGACCCTCAGCGACGACTGGCGAGCCGTCGATCAGGCGCGAAAGACGTGGGAGGCTGACCTATCCACCTACTCTCACAGTCCTACGAGATGATCGCTCCTCAAAACTCTGCACCTACCAGTCCGTTTGCCTCTCCGTTTGCCTCCTCTCCCTTGCTGACCCTCCTCCTCCATTCCAACAGTCGCCGTCCCCACCCACTTTGCCAAAGTGCTCCTCACCTCCCGCTCCTCCTCCGGTTTCGGCGCCTCGCCCGCCAAGAAGGAGTACAGCATGGGCGCCTTTGTACTGCCGAACGAGGTGATTGCCGATGAGACGCCCTTGACGAGCTTTATCGTGCCGGGTGAGTTGCAGCGATCTTTGAATGTGAGCTTGCAAGACTGCTGCTAATGCTCTTGGACGGGTGCAGTGGACGCTGTGGAGAACTCGGCGGGCTTGAACCTCTTCCCCGAGCAGCTCAAAGCGATGGCTAAGCCTCTGTGCCAGGTGAGTTTGGATCTCCTCCTTCCTCTTCTATCACTCCTACACCCTGCTGACCATTTGACGGCTCGACGACAGACCACGAAATGCCAGGTTGTCGTTCGGCGCTTTGATGATGCCAACAAGAAGCTCGGCAACGGCGGCAGGGGGAGGAGTAACAGCGCATGAGCAGATAGATGGAACGAGAAGCATTCTACACAAGCGCATCAGGCCCAGACTGCTCAGTCGCGAGCGAGCTTGCGAACTCTCCCTCGGCTCTCTCCTGCATCTTGACCGAGGGTGGCTAATTTGTTCGAGAACCCAGCTTGTCGTTTGCACCACACGAACCAAGCCGAAAGTGTAACACCGTGTAAATGTCGAGATGTTGCCCCCTCCTCCTCTCCATCTCCCTCCCACCCTCTCTCCTTCGCCTGCCCCACCCTTGCGATTCCCTCCCTCCGAAATTCCCCTCCGAGTTAGGTCGCTTGTTGTAGCGTTTACTGTTGCGCAATTGATGCGAGTGATGAGGATGGGAGCGAGAAGGGAGGGAGGAGAAGCAGGACCGAAAGGATTAGCGATCCGCGTCCTTCCGAGCAAGCATCACCCTCGGCGGTCATCGAAGAGAGAAACTCACGATGGACGAAACGTTTCCAGATCCCTTGTAGTTGGCCGAAGAGGGTCCCTATATTCATCCTCACGAGTTAGCCGGCGCGTAGGAAATGAGCGGAGAGAGCAAGCAAGCACGCACGGTGAAGGGATCCATCTTCTGCTCGACGGCCTTCTCGTTGGCGGCCTCCTGCCACTCCTTGGTCATGGTCTTTGGCTTCTCCTGGCCTGTAGTATCATCGGCGCGGTGAGAGGAGGAGAGAGAGAGAGAGAGAGCGTCGGCGTTGGAAAGCGGAAGGGAGCGATTGGGGTCGGCGCGCGGAGCAGGGAGGGGGGAAAGTCAGAGGCAGCTCGATTAGCTCGCCGTGTGCGGGACAGATGGCGACGAGATGACTGACCGAGAGAGCGAACGAGGCCAAAGAGACCTCCAGCAACTGCGACGGCGACGGCGACACCAGCGAGGGTCTTGGTGCCCGAGGCGGCGATGGGCTCCCTAGGACCATGAGGGCCGAAAGCGACGTAGTAGGCTGTATTGAAACCCATGGCACCTTGAGTCAGCTACAAAGTCCGAACATGATACACCACCTTCGTGCATCTTCGCCCCCCGAAAGAGAGATACGACGAGGACGGGGACGAGGACGAGACAACATTGGCGGGGACTGACAAGCCTTCTTCTCGTCGAGGGAGAGCTCCTTCCAGTCCTTCTTTTGCAGCTCCTCGAGGGCTTTGAATGTAGACTCCTGCTCGGCGGGCGTCAGGCTCTTCCACGACGCCTCAATCTGGTACGCATCGCCAAGGGGAGAAAATAGGGCGAGAGGTGGTTGGAGGGGGGGGGGGCACAATGGCGAGGTTTGAAGGTGTAGGAAGGGTGAGGGATTGTTGGTGGTATTGAAAGAGTAATGTCAGTCAGATCAGCCAGCTGTACTTTGAAGCGCGAAAGCGAGCATAGTCAAGCCCAGCTCACGTTGGACAAGCTAACGCTGCTTGCTGGGACGCTGTAGGAGCGTTGAGCGACACGGGAGGAAGTCCTGGCAACGGAGGTGATTTGACGGAATGCCATGTCGGGTACAGAACAGAGACAAGAGAGAGAGAGCAAAGTGGGGGGGAAAGAAGGAAGGAGACGAGCCAGCAAGCGGCGGGCTCAGTCCAGTCGAAACGCGGCGGCCGATTTCGAGAAGGGGAGAGCAGGACCTCGGCGATCTTGCTGTACTCAATTATCGGGTTCGGGTGGCTTCAAGACTACAGCCAAGTATCCACCCCCCTCCCCGCTACCCCTCGTCAACTCGTTGGCGCCAATGCGACCGTCCCAAAGCCCTCGGCGGCGCCTTCACGACCAGGCCAGCTCGAAGGCCTTCTCAGCGCATATCACCGCGCGAAAATCTGCCCAGCAGGGATCATCGTCCTTTCTCATTCTCTTTATGATCAAGCTCTCTGAGCAACCGAAATCACAGCGCGCATAACTTCGCTACTCTTCCCTTTCGGCTCGGCCGCTCTCGGAGGGAAGCAAAGAGGGACGTGCGAGACGAGATAGTCTCGTTGCAGCACACCCAAAGCGCCGACGATCCTTACGTAGGCTTGTTCTTGGCGTTGTTGACCTGTAGAGCAAAGGCGAGAGAGGTCAGCGATGTGAGGGAGAAGAGAACCGAGCAGGAAACGGACGATGATGTTCTTGTACTCGGTGACTGTGAGGGAGAGGCAGGGTCAGTGCAAGCGACGAGGAGGAAAAGGATAACCAGATATTGACCATCGCCGTAGAACTTTTCGACCTTGCGATCGGCGCAGACCCAAAGCTCGTTGCAGACGCTGTGAATTAGAACAGCCGAGGGTCAGCTCGAGAACGGGGCGGGAGACGAGTGGGGGGATTAAACGCACGTGTGAAGGAAAGTAGAGTCGTGAGAGATGACGATGACTGCAGAGTTTCGACGAGAGAAGTCAGCACACGTCGCGAGCAGCAGCGAAGGAGTGAACCCAGTCCCACCTCCTCCGTTCCACACCTTCAGCGCAGCCATGAGCGCATCCAGACCCTCAATGTCCTGTAGTGCGCAATCAAGGGTCAGCGAAGAGCGCGAGATACGGTGCCGAGGAAACGTACGAGATGGTTAGTAGGCTCATCGAGGAGGAGAATCTGTTCGGCAAGGGCAGAGGGTTCAGCAAGCGAGCGGGTGAAAGCAGGTTGGAGAGAAGAGAAGACCGTACGTGAGGGCGTTGTAGCGAGAGGGTAGCGAATGAGACACGACTCTTCTGTCCTCCCGAGAGGGTTCCAATCAGCTGGAGCGAGGTCATTCCCTGTCAACCGAGCGAGTGGGGTCAGTCTCGAGCTTGTGAGCGCAAGCAGCGGTGGGAGTGGTGTGCTCACAGTGATACCGAAAGCTCCCAAGTGCTGACGGTACTCCTGCTCCGTCTTGCCGGGGAACATCTTGGCGAGGAAGGCGACCGAGTTGACCGTCAGGTCGAGCGAGTCGATGTGGTGCTGAGCAAAGTCTGTTTAGGAGAAGAGGGGATGAGCAAAGAGCAACGAAAATGATGAGCTCTGGTGAACGCACAGGCAATGCGCAGACGACCGTTACGAGATTGCTGTCCCGAGGTCGGGTTGAGCTCTCCGATGAGGAGCTTCATGCTGTGGATCAGTCAAGTCGGTCAGTATCGCTTTTCAACCCTGAAACGAGCTCAACAACTCACAGCGTCGATTTGCCCGCACCGTTAGCTCCAATCAGTCCCAACCTCGAATCGAGCGAAACATCAATGTTCACGCCCGCAAGCAACGGCTTGTCCTTGGTGTACCCGAAGGCGACCTCGGAAAGCTGCAGAAGAGGGGGCGAGATCTTCTCCGTCTCGATAAACTTGAAGGTGACGACGTCGTCCTCTTCGGGAGGGGTGAGCTCGGGAAGCTTCTCGAGGATCTTGATCTTGGATTGAGCTTGAGCCGCACGGTTGGCGTTGTCTGTTGTTGAAAGTCAAGGAAGATCAGTAGGAAGCAAGAGAGGAGAGGAAGGGAGGGTACGAACAGCGCCAGCGGTCGATGAAAGCTTGGAGATGCTGACGGTACTGCAGCTGCGAGTCGTACTCGCGCCTCTGCTGCTTGGCACGCTCGGACTTGGTAGCGTAGAACTGCTTGAAGTTTCCTATGGGCGACCGGGGGTCAGTTTGCGGAGCATGACGAGCCGAGCGGTCCGAGACGAACCCTTGTAGTAGTCGAGGCGCTCGTTGTGCTGATGGATAATGTCGGTGGCGACGGCGTCGAGGAATGCTCGGTCGTGCGAGACGACGAAGAGGGTGGAAGGCCAGGTTTGAAGGTAGTCCTCAAGCCTGCGGTGGGAGGAGGATGAGCGAGTCTTCGAATGCAGGCGCCGACGACAAGCACGCACCATGCAAGAGCGTTGAGATCCAAGTTGTTGGAAGGCTCATCGAGGAGAAGGAGATCGGGCTTGCAGAAGAGAGCTGAGCGAGGAGAGGTCAGTTTAGCGCCGAAACGACGAAGCAGGCGAGCCAGATCCAACACTCACCACGAGCGAGGGAGATACGCATCCTCCATCCTCCAGAGAAGGCCTTGGTAGGCATGAGCTGTAAAAGAGACGAGAATGAGCTTTGGTCTCCCCGCCTCAAGTTTCTCGGAGAACTCACCTGATCGCTCGCCGAGAATCCCAAACCAGCCATCAGCTCGGCCGCACGACTCGGTCCCGAATCGGCATCAATCTCGACCAACAGCTTCTGCACCTCTCCCAACCTCGCCGTCGCATCATCGGCCTTGCGATTCCTCTTCTTCTCCTTCGTCTCATCCTCCTCGACCTTGACTCCATCCTTCTCGGCCTTGGCGTCGGCCTCCTCCATGCTCTGCAGCAGAGCGTTGAGCTCGGCTTCCTCTGCCATGAGACGAGTGCGGTGGACGTCGGCTTGCAGAACCGAGTCGATGGCGGGAGTGTCGTCACCGACGACTTCTTGCTGGACGTAGAGAATCGAAATGTGTTGAGGGATGTTGACCTCACGAAGAGCCATGGCGCGGAGGAGGGTAGACTTTCCAATTCCGTTGCGTCCGATGAGACCGGCGCGGCTGTGAAGTGAGGCAGGTCAGCAAAGGAGTTCGGCAAGTCGGCGAAGGAGGAGAAACTCACCGTCCGTGCGGCAGAGTAAGGGTGGCGTTGCTGAGGATACGAAGCGAACCAAAGTTGACATCGATATTCTCGAGGTGAATGTCCTTGCTCTTGCCCTTGTTGGCCGAAGGGGACTGAAGAGGGTTGACCTCGAGGAAGAGCTCCTCGTAGCTCTTCTGCGCCTTGTGGGCGTCCATGAGCTTCGATCCCTCGTAGGCGTTCTTGCGGTCACGCTTCTGCATCTTGGCAACAATCTTGGCCTCGGCCTTCTCCAGCGCCTTGAGGTTGACTTGAGTGTCGCGAGCCTTGACCTGTTGCGAGCCGTTCATGAGATCCGAAGCGTCAGCCGGGTTCGGTACAGCAGCAAAAAGTCTTGGACCTCATGTTGAAGTCTTCAAGGTCTGGCTCGGAGCCCAAGATCGGCTCGGAGGCTAGAAAGACGACTCACGACAGAGGCAATATCAACGGCCGACACGATGGTCTGCTTCTTGCTCAAATGCTCAGCGCGGCGCATGTCCAGCACCTGGGAGAGTTGTTGTGGTTTCCGCTCCACAACAGCTCCAGTCTGCTGCTCCCAAAGCGCCTGCAGAGCTGCGCAGACTCGCTCGACGTCCATGTCGGGTACTGATTCCGTTTCGAGGAGGGGGCGGATGAAGGTGTTGACGGGGTCATCGTCAACGTCAATCTCTGTAGAATCCGCTGACCAGAGACCCGAGATGTAGTCCTAGAAGGCGAGCGGGGACGGCGGGAAGCGAGGAATCAGCTCTTGGTAGGATTGAAGCCAATTGCGAGAGACTCACCATGATTGGGTAGTCCAAGCCGCTCTGGAAGCATTCCGATACAATCTTGGCAGCCTCAGTCATCGTTGCGCGAGGTGTTGAGAAACTGGGGCGAGAAAGATGTGGCGAGAGGCAAGAGGCGAACGCGCGAGCGACCAAGTTTCGAAGTTCATCTCTACGAAGCGGAGACAGGCGATCAAAGATGGCAAGGGAGCAGCGTAGTAGTTGAGATGGTTCGCTCTCGACGGAGTAGTTGCTACACGCTGCAAGCGATGAGCTACAGCTCAGAAAGGGGGGGCTGCTATTGTTGTGTCTCCAATTCTCACAGGTCCCTAGTACTCGTCAATCTATGCGACTCCCAAATTACAACACGCTCCCTCAACCATCACATTCTCACGCCAACCGGTTGTACAGGAGGAGGTAAGCGCCCTTGTTGTCGTCCGAATTGAAAGAGCTGCCGGGGCCGACGGCGACCTCTGAAGGGGAGATGGGGCGGATGGAGGTGTCCTGTGGTGTTTAAAACAGAGTAGAGTAGCGTTGGCGGGGAGGAGGAAATAGGAGGAGAAGGACGGTGAGAAGAGCGAGGTCAGCGCCGAGCCGAGCGCAGTGCGACGAGAAGCGACGTACATCGATGTGTAGCCAGCTATCCGAGTTGATCTGTTGCCTAACGGCGACAGTGTAGTGACCTCCAGAAGCGTAGACGCCGTGATGGTAGACGACTGCGAAAGTTGGTAGTCCAAGTCAGCTCTTCTGTGTCCTCCTCGACCTCAATCGTTCCCGCTACGCCGAGGTCTTCGACGCCGCACGAGTGATAGAAGAGAGAAGTTCAGAGCCAACTCACCTCCAAAGAGCTGATACCGAACCTTCCTTCCCGTCCTCTTACTCGGGCCCACCACCTCCTCCGGCACCTCCAACTCAGTCTCATACCCCACAATCTTGCCACTCTTCTGCACGCCCCCAACATTGTCATAGAGGAACCTCTTGAGATGGAGAATGAGCACGGGAGGGAAGGTCTCGAGGTAGACTTGCTTGGTCGCGTCGACTCGGTGTCCGGCGCGGGAGAGGAAGTCGGGGAGAGGTTCGGGTTGAGTGAGGTGCAGGAGGGCGTCGGTGATGGTGCGGACGTGATCGGGCTGTGGAGTAGGAAATCGTTTGTCAGCATGTCGTGCTTCTCGAGTCAACGACTACGCGATCTTGAACTCGAGCACTCGGCCCGCACCCAGGACGGCGAAGATCGAGAGAAAAGGACGAGACCACGCACCTGAATATCCAACTGCAGCCGCTGATATGGCTCGAGGGTGATGCTATCCTTCTGACCCTGGCAGCGAAGCACCGACCGAAGCTGACCGCCGAAAATCTTGGTGATGGGCGATTCCCTCGTCTCGGTCTGTGGTAAAGGGAGAGCGTTAGTAGAGGAGCGGAGAAAACGAAAGCGCTGCATGCGAACTCGCCGTCCTCGTCGTCGCCGTCTTCCCTTTACTCCCAACCTCATTCCAACCCTCATCCTCCTCCTGCTCTCCCTTCGTCGCCTTCCCGCCATCCACCCGATCAATGACCCCCAACAGCTCCTCATGCAATGTATCCAAGAAGAATCCCAAAAACTCTTCCGCATCCTCCTGCTGTCCTCGGGTCATGGCATCGAACCGCTTGTTGGGCTTGAGTGAGGAGTAGACGTGCGTGGGCAGGAAGGGGTCGAGGTATTCGGCTGCTGGTGAGGGTTGTGAGCGAGAGGGAGTGGATGATGATGCCGTGGGGCGGGAGGAAGAGGGAGTGGAAGGGAGGCCGTGGGGTGCTGAGGTGGAGGGAGTTGAGGGCGTCGAGGGGACGTATTTTGTGCGAGAGGGGGTCGAGGTAGAGGGAGTAGAGTCGCCGTTGATGGAGGTGATGGCGGCGGTGGTGGCGGGTGCAGTGGAGCTCGAAGCGAGAGGCTGGGGCGCCTCGGTCGAGCGGAACTCTTCGAGGAACATGATCCTGCGAGAGCGAAGGGCGATGTCAGCTATAGAGTTCGAAAAAAATGACACAGTACCACTCACATGGCCTCCAAGCTTCCCACCTGCGCTCCCAATCCTCCGACGCTCATTTGACCTCCCTTGACCTCCTTCCTCACGCCCTCCAACAACCTCCAAAACGGCGCGCAGTAAACCAACACTTGCAGAATAGCATTGGCAAAGCAAAGATTGCCATTGTTGACCAATCCCCTCGGCGTGACGACATGACCATCCTTGATCGCCGAAGTGAGGTCCAACCCTGCGAGCGTCTCGGCGAGAGATTTCCGGGTGGTGGGCTTGGGAGGGACGTGCTCTTTGATGGCGGTTGCTGGTTGGCCGTTGGGGAGGCGAGGAGGGGGGACGGCGGAACCGGGAGAGCGAAGGAGGTCGGCCCATGACTTTTTGGGACCCGAGGCGCCCCAAACCGAAGGGGGAGGGGACTTGGGAGTGGAAGGTGCGGCGGAAGGAGTGGCGGGTGCGGGTGCTG
>MWVB01000049.1:58847-134770 GCA_003054985.1 Leucosporidium scottii | reverse complement strand
GCTCGGAGATAAGCACTTCGAGGGAGACGAGGGGGCGTGTTGATGAGAGGGAAGACGGGAGAGAAGGGAGCGAGGGGGAGAAAGAGAGGTTGAGATTGAGGGCAAAGGGCGAAATCGAGGGTCAGCGAGAGTCGACGACGAGAAGAGAGCCGAGCGCCGAGCAACGCACTTCTTGCCCGAATCGCAGTGCTTGACGTATTGCGCTACATCGTTTGCGGCAACGGCGAGTACGAGCGAGTCCTTGGAAGCGACGAGGAGGTTGACGAGCTTCCTACGAAGGGAGGAACGCCGAGATCTCGGTCAACAATTCTGGCTTGAAAGCGAAAGAGGGGCGAAGAGCCCACTTGAGCTGTTCGCGATCCTTGTCGTTCAGCTTGCCGGCGTTGTCGCGCCAGAAGTCGTCGTTCTTGTGCGGTGGCGTCCACGAGAGCTGGCCCGACTCGAGTTCCGACTTGTACTCGTCGTAGGTGCTGTGGGGTAGCAAGCGGGTCAGCGAGGACAACGCTTGACAAGTTCAAACATCAACAACTCACGTCAACCCCTCGAAACTGTTCTTCAACTCATCCACCAAGAAATCGACGTCCTCCTTGATCTCATCGTCCGACCACTTGCGGCTCTGCAGCGTCTTGACAAACGGCATAAGCTTGGCGACGAGCATGGCAGCGAGGTTTTGTTGAGGAGCCTTGGTGACGAGGTTGCGGAAAGCGGCGACAACGATTCGGATGACCTTCTCCTTGACGGCTTGACGAGCGAGGTCGGAGAGGAGGGGGATGATGTTGTACTTGCTGTGAGGTACAAGAGGGTCAGCGAAAAGCGGAAGAGGATGTTGGAGAGCTCCAGACGTACGAGTTGAGCTGCTCGGCGATCGCAGTGTCGAAAGTTAGCAGCCAGAAGCAGAAGCCGAGCTGGTACTGCATCTGCGACCCGGGGTTCGTCCTCAAGAGCTGTACGAGTCTGTGTGGAGACGTCGTCAGCTCTTCTCTGCTGTGCGCTTTGACCAGCAGGACTCACCCCTCAACGACCTTCGGCGCCTCCGAATCCTTGCTCTCGGCCGCCCAGACTGCCGTGCGGACCTTCTCCACCCTCAAAGCCGCCTCCAAGCACTGCACACCAACGTCCTGTCCTTCTGGGTCGTTCACATTGCCTGTGGGAAGCCGGGGCAGTCAGCTCTGCGCTCGAATCGGCTGGGAGACAACGCACGGATGAGCGACGAAAGGTGGAGCAGCAGCTTGGAGACGACCGAGTCGGCCGGTTTCGGGTCGTAGCTGAGCAAAGTAGCAGCGACGACCGAGCTCTTGGACCTCACAAAGTCGTCCTGCGAATCGAGTAGCCTATGCGCAAGGAGCGACGTGGGTCAGTGGGGGGAGACAATCGCTCGCGCAGGTCGCTGTAGCTCACTTGAGAAGGGGAGAGTAGCAGTCGGATTGGGAAAGGAAGAGGGGAATGCGATCCTCCCGATCTAGTGCAGTGGAATGAAGGGGATCAGCACCGAGAGCGAGGAAAGAGCGGAGAGGCAGCACGCACCTGCGATGAAGTCGCCCACGAGGACGAGGATGAATTGAAGGGTATCGTTCCTCGAGAGCTTGCTCAGCAGTCGGATGTACAGATTGGCATACGTGTCGCCCTCCTATACGCGAAAGACGATGAAGATGAGCGCTGGCCCTCGTCCGTTCGAGCCACTGGGGAGCGACTGACCTCTTCCAGAACCTTGTCAGCCTGGCTACGCTGTCCTGCTACACGTTGGATCAAAGTCACATCCTCGGCGCTGAGAAGTCCTGCTCGCTGGTAGCCCTGGGGAAGCGTGAAACGAGTGCAGGATGACGGGGAAGTCCAGTTAGCGAGCGTTTCAAGCTGTAGTCAAGCGAGAACTGTAGCGTACCTCCCATGGGATCGCCTTGCTCCTGATCTTGGTCGAGCGGTCGTTGAGGTACGGGTTGTGAACGAGCGACATGGCGCTCAGAGGCTCGCTGCTGGGTGGGGAGCGTGGGTCTGGCGCTGGCGAGTTTCGAGCTGGGCTTGTGGCAAGGCTGGCGAGTTCTGTAGGTGTTTCTGACGGTACGAAGCTAGCTGCAGGACGATGGCAGAGGCGAGAATGTGGGAGGAAGGAGAGGAGGCCTTCGCCGCCTCGCGTTTCGACTTGGCCGTCAACGAGCGAAGGGGCTTGGGTTCCTGCACTTCACTCGCTCGACTCGAGCTCGGCCTGAGGGATTTTCAGCACCTTGATCAGCTCCTGCACCGCTTCCAACCACCATCTTGCTTGATCTCGCTCCGGACAGAGCAGTCGTTGCTTGCCTTCCGCCTCTCGCTCGCATCTCATACCGGCATCAGAGTTCAACTCGGTCCACAATCCTACTCCTACTCCCCCTCGGCGCAGTAACCTCGGCGTAGATTTGTTCGGCCTCAAGCGCCGCGACGACTCAGCTCGATTCCAACGTACTAAGCTGTTAGCAGCGTCCGGGCATGCCCATCATCACTGCAATCGGTCCCATCGGACGCAAGCGTGCTCCCTACTCTACCAAAGCCTGCGATTCGTGCAAGAAGCGGCGGCTTCGGTGTCAAGCTGATCCTGGCCAGGAGGGCTGTGCTCGCTGCATCTCAAAAGGACTCGTATGCTCGGCCGGAGGGAAGGTCGGAGGCGCAAAACCGTGAGCTCTCTTCCTCACTGAACGCCGAAGCAATCTCACGACCCTTCTCGGCGCAGGGCTCAGCAATCCGCTTCGGCGTTGATCTCGGCTTCTTCCTCTTCCTCCTCCTCCAACTCTTCCTCCGACTCGCCACCGTCTTCTGTCTCGTCCCCCGAATCCCTTCCACGAGAGCTCGAGCTCCCCGTCATCAAGCCGATCGTCTCTCTCGCTCGACTGAGTGAGGAGCAAGTCTCGGTGGCCTTTAGCTTCCACCTGCTCAACAGCGAGTCTTCAGCTCTTTCTTTATCATAGCTCGGCTACTGACTTGGGCTATCCATCCAGTTCACAAGTCGTCGGACGACCCAAAGCCGCCGAACCAATGCTTCCAGCTCTTCAAAGCGGCCTTCATTCGCACTGGCACGCTCTCGACCGCATCTCAACAGCTGGTCTGGTACATCCAATGGCTCAACGACGAGACTGCATCGGTATGGCTTTCTCATACGACTTTCCGCTTGCGCGATGCTGAGCTCCTCCGCTCTCCAGCAACGCCGAACCCCTCGGATCTCACAATCTGCGCCACGAAGCATTCTCACACCACTTGAGCAGCGTGTGATCGACAAGATCGAAGAGCTGAAGCTCGAGGACAAGTCCTTCGAGGAGCAGGAGGAGGCGATGAGTCTCGTGCTGAGCGCAGTGAGTCCCTCTGGCGCTGACTACCCAACTCGAAACTCATCCCTCTCGCTCAAAACAGATCGATACCCTCGATATGACGGAAGCTGCTTGGCGGCATCGGCTGTACGGGATCTCGTTCAAGCCCGTCTTGCTCCTCTCTCTCGGCGAAGGGAGCGAGGCGAAGAAGTACCAGCGGACGTTGGAGTTCGCCAAGGCTCTTGCTGTGAGTTGATGTCGTTCGTATCGAAGGGCAGGATCCATACTGACGCTTGACGTCGCCTCAGATCAACGACATTCTCTTCTCGACGGCTTACAACGTCTCGCCTCGGACGTGAGTCCCCCTACCTCCTATTGATGTCACGCACGCTCACTGACCGCCCCCTCGCAGAACAACCTCCGAGTACTCCTACCTCTTCGGCCGCCACCCCTCCAACATCCTCCCCCCATTCCACTTCCTCACCCCCTCGGACGAGCGCTCAATCTTCGCCGCCGCCCCCCTCACTCCCTCGGTCTTCACCCTGGTCTGGACCCTTCTCCTCCCGCCCCTCGAATCCCTTCTCCGACAGATCACCCACATCCTCCTCTTCTCATTCACCTCGAATCCGTCTACCTCGGCGTTTGCGATCTGGGACCTCGCCTCCCTCGCTCTCAGCTACATCGACCGAGTCTGCGAGGGACTGAGGAACGACCCAAGAACGAAAGAGCAGGAGGATTTGCCACGTCCAGGTCGACTACAACTCGTTCTCCGTACGCTTATCGACACGGAGATTAAGTTTTGTTGGGCTCTGCTCGCCGTCCATTCACAGCTCAAGTCGGCGGCGGAGACGGGCTCGTTGGTGGGAGAGGTGGAGGAATGGATGGTGTTGAGTCGAGTCAAGCTGCGTGCGTGTGTGGATAGGCTGGGGAAGAGGTTCGGGTCGTTGTTGGTGAGTTTCGAGTTGTCCCCTGGTTCGGCGATCGTTTTGGCTGACCTTGAGATCATCAATAGGCTCTCTCGATGCGTCCTGGCCACCTTTCTCGGTTCGTGCAGTTTGTCGGACATACCCTCGAGGTCATCGGCCGCGTCTACGTCGATTCGCCGACTCGTTTCGTCGCTGGCGATGGTCCCAAATCCGTCGCGTGAGTCGTTTCTTGCTCGCTTGACGCGCTCATCAGAGTGGAGCTGACCTTCCCCCTCTTCACTCTTGCCGCCGCCTTCAGCATCCTCGAAGCCCTCCGCTTCGCCGAGCAGCAAACCGATGAGCGCGGTGCTCCGAAGGCGAGGCTGGGCTTCATCGCCAACGAGCTGGAGGCTTCAATGGGTCGCATGTCCCTGAACTCAAATGGTGCGTGCTCTCGCTCTCTCTCGAGCTCCGACAACCCGCTGACCCGCCCCTTGTTCGAGCAGACGACGATCCCGGCGATGGTTCGGAGGAGCTGGCGAAGTGGATGGTGGACAGCGTGGTGAGAGAGGTGGTGGCTTAGTGTTGCTGGCTCTGTCGTTCTGTAGTGCGTGTATCGTTGTTTCGTTTTGCAACCTCGCGCTCTTTCCGTTCTCGTCACCTCAGAAGAGATTGTTCGCTGCAAGCCGCTCTTCGCGGGTCTCGTCGCTTGTCAAGACTGCTTCCGGCTTAACTTTCACATCATGTCCATTCCTTTGCGAATCGACTGACTACGCCAACGCAAGCCCTCTCCAAGCATCAAGCATCCCGACCGAGCTCTTCCGCGACATGCTTCAGACCCAGGGCGGATTGAGGTAGACACTGCGAAGAGAAACGTCAGATCTACGCCTTGCGGAATCGCAGCATCGAGTCATTACGCACTCAGGCTTCTCATTGCTCAAATCCAGCGTGAATCCT
Source organism: Leucosporidium scottii (assembly GCA_003054985.1). Taxonomy (NCBI): domain Eukaryota; kingdom Fungi; phylum Basidiomycota; class Microbotryomycetes; order Leucosporidiales; family Leucosporidiaceae; genus Leucosporidium; species Leucosporidium scottii. The sequence goes on along the minus strand of MWVB01000049.1, from coordinate 129,636 downwards.
TTCGCTTCGCACTCCAACCCAAGGCTCACAAGCCCAGCGGCAGTCCCTCCAAGCTCAACCCTGATGGAAACGAGCTTCGATAGAGAGTGATATCCGCCACGAATCAGGGTGACGATGTCCTCGTAGTCGTCCGTTGGGCGTCGCTGCCCTTTGAAGAGGACGAGCCGAAGGGGATTCGGGATGGCGGCAAAGGTGGCGCGAGACGCTGTACTGACCTCGAGGTGTTCGAGGTTGACACATTGCTCCAGAAGAGGCAGTAGAGCGGTCTCTGCCGCCAGGACGCAAGAGACGAGGGACAGACGGCGGAGGGCGTTGGGCTGCGAGAGGAAGGGGAATGGCTTGACTTCCTCGGCTCGACGCTGAGGGGCACCCCCGTAGTGTTGCGGGTGATTGAAGCGGACTGAAGCGGCTTGGGTAGACTGTAGTAGGGCGGCGACCAGCTCCGAAGGACAGCGATCTCGGACCCAGTCGACATCCAGGAGAAGGGAGGAGAGGTGGAAGGGGAGGCTAAAGCTGGAGGGGATGGGGTCTGGCATCTTGTGGAAGCTGATGGTGCGGCTGAGGATGAGGTGTTGGATCTCTGAGAAGCTCGGTGGTCAGCCGCGCCGCGACGAATCAGTCGGGCTCAAAAAAAGGCGGACTCACGAGTCAGTCGAGGATCGTAGAAAGCAAACGGGTGGAGAGCGTCAATGTTGCCCAGCTTGAGGATGAGCACGTGGGGGCAAAAGAAGAGCACTCGAGCTGCTAGCTCGCCGCTGAGGGCGTTCCGTTCGCCGACCAACGCGAGCTGAAAAGTGAGGTGCGCTCGGTCGGGGCTGAGAAGGAAGGACTCGGCTCCCGAGTTCGACTTGATGATGACCTCCCGCCACAAGACTTTCTGCGCTTCGTCCCTCCAGAGCTTGCAAACGAGCGAAGCGGAGACGAGGAAGCGAGCACGACTGGCGGGAGAGCGGGCTACCAAGGGGTGGGAAATGGCGAGTTCGAAGATGTGGTACAGTAGCTCCGGCGGCAGCTTCCATCCCTTGCTCGGGTCGATCTCGAGGTTGGCGAATTGAGCGTCGAGCAGCGCCTGCTTCTCCTTCTTGAGCTTCCTCCTCGCTGCACCGGAGCGCTTCCCGTGAGCTGTAGGTTGTTGCTGAGCTTCCATCCTGTAGACGAGAGCTTGTCGGAGCTGAGAGCGACGAGAAGAGACGAAGAGCGAGCGAGACGAAAGATGTGGACGGAGGACAACAGACAAACGAGGGCTCGAGCTCGAGTTTGATGGAAGTGCGAGGGGGCGAGAGGGGGCAGGTTGGCAGGCTGTAGGGCAGCAAAGAGTCGAGTGAGAAGATATAGATACCCTGTAACCTTTCAACGCCCTCCCGTAGGCTCTTCTCTCCGCCAACGCGGTGCGCCGAGCTTCGCCGGCCTCCTTCTTGCCGCCGAGCGATTGAGCAGCCGTGGGAGACCCCGAGTAGCGCCATGACACACTGGTCGCTTAGATCCACAACAGGTCCTCCGAGAAGTTTTCCTGGCTCAAGAGAGCGGAGAAAAGCGAGCAGCGCCCCTCGCTCGCCGAGCTGCCTTCGCCGAGCGGCTCTCTCTCCCTCGATTCCGGATATCCAACAGCGCCCGCGGCGTTTACAATTCCATCCGAGTCAAAGGCAGAGCGGTAATGGTATCTACTTCTTGCCCGACTTCTTGACTGATGAGGCGAGGAGAGCGAAGGGTCAGCATCTCGTCCGAAGGGCCGCTGCTCGCCTCTGAAGGGAGCAGAGGCGCCGACAAGAACCCAAATATCAGAAGACGAGGACTCACTACCTCCTCCACCAGCAAGAGGTCCTCCCTTGGCAGCGCGAGCCTGAGCGTCCTTGAGGGCGGCCTTGTCGGCGAGCTGCTTGGCCTTGAAGGCAGCACTGTGACCGGGGGAAAGTCGGGAGGGTTAGCTAGACATCCGTAACGGTGACCGCTGTAACTTGGAGTGCTACAGCGGCCGTAGGAAGCCAGGAAACTTGCTCGTCTTCATCTTCCTCTCCCTTGGGGGCCTTCTTGGAGGCCTTGAGGGGCTTGAGTTTACCACCTATACATGTACAAGGCAACTGTAGGTCAGCCCGAGCTCCGACCGAGGCTGTAGAGCGAGCAGGAGGCGCGGAAAGCGACGAGAGGCGGGATTTGCTTGCGCGAAGGACGGCGGCTGCGCTGTAGTGTGGGGTGGTCAAGTGTAGAGCAAGACGACGTACCGGCGCGTCCAGACATGTTACTAGTGAGATGTAGAAGGTGGTGGTAAAAGCGAGAGCTTGCCAAATCCCTTTCGCTCCGACCACATCTCTCGTCGTCCGGCTTTCGAATCGCGCTGGCTGTACGGGACCAGCTACAGGATGGATGAGCACACCAATTAGACAATCAGGAGCACAGCACGTCAACAGTGAGCTACCATCTCTTTACGCTGCTAAAATACAACTAATCGCCGCCCCACGCCTCTTTCAGTCTCCATCAATACCTCACCGTCGCCTACATCTTCTCGTACCATGCCCTCGATAGCGGGTCTACACGAACGACGACCCTCGGACAACCCTGCTACCGCTTCTCATTCGCTGTTCGATGATTCCGGCGCCGCGTCAATCAACGCTTCAGGAGCAGGAGATGGAGCGCTCGCCAGTACAGCGAGATGGGCTCAGCGCTTTAAGGGACTCGTACAGAACAACATGGGAGGAGGAGGTCAAAGCTGGTGGGGTACAAGAAGAACGAGAGGCTTGACTTCTCGTCTAGGCCGACGCGATTCCCTACACACCGGCTCCATCCCCTTCTCCCTCTTCAACTTCCTCTCCAACTCTTTGTCCATCTTCTACATCACCGAAGAGCAACAAGCTCATTCCTCTCGCGCTCACCACCCGCACTTGGACTCGGACTCGCTCCCCTCCGCTTCACTCGCCGCCTCCATCCCCCTTCCCAACACTCCCGCTCATTTCCCCTCCCCTTCCCCTCTACTCGCGTCTACCACTCGCATCCCTTCCTCCTATTACAACTCCGGCAAACGCCCCGCCGCCCTCTCCCGAACAGGCTGGCTAGCAGTCACTTTCCTCTTCCTGCTCGGTTTGAGGGAGCTGGTCGTCCTCTCTCGCGTGGGAGGAGGAGGAGCTTCAGGAGGTGCAAAGGGGAGCATTCGAGTGAGGGGGAGGGATCCCTGGGCCGTCTTGAGGGACTACGAGGGCGTTCAAAAGCCCGAAACGAGCGGTCTACCGGGGTGGGACACGATGTGGAAGCTGCCTTTAGACTCTTCGGCCACTTCGTCGACGAGACCCGGGTCTGGGTTGACTGAGGCGCATTGGGGGTTGGAGAGCAGTCTGGGCGGAGGAGGAGGAGGAGGGGAAGCGGGGGACACGACGGCCATTGTGCTGCATTGGAAGAGGACGGATAACGTCAGGGTCATCGTGGCCAAGTTGTGTCAGTATGAGTTCTTTGAGACGGTCTTTGTGTGGAACAATAATCCCGAGATTCGGCTGACGAGGGAGGTGAGTGGATTCTCGGTCGTCTCGTTTCCTTCGCTTCTTCGCTTTCTCGCTGATCTCGTTCGCTCTCCTATCTCTTTCTCATCATTTTGACGATATCACACGACAGCACTTCGCCTCGACCCACTGCCCCTCCTCCCGCCTCCGCATCTACAACTCGCCTCGCAACCTCCTCTTCACCGCCCGGTACCTCGCCTGCCTTCAATCCCCCACTCCCTACTGTTTCTTCCAAGACGATGACTGGATTGTTCGACCACTCCGAGCGCTGTACTCCCAGTTCAGGAGGGATCCAGAAGGCCCCGTCGTCGTGCATACGAACGCCGAGGTTGCGAGTCTTTACGGGCTGGAATGGTGCTTCTTCCGTGGGTTCTCATTTCGGTGATCAAACTCGACATGTCGACTGACCCTTCTTCTCTCACTCATCACGCAGAATCTCCCCTCCACACCTGCTTCTCCTGGGTCGGCACCGGCGCCTTCTCCGCCAAATCGCACGTCCAACGGTTCCTCCACACTCTCACGACCATCAACTACCCTCGGGATGAGGTGGGACATGCGGATAACTCGTTCACGCTGTTCCAGAATGAGCCGCCCTATGTCATGACGAGCGAGTTGGCGCAGATGCCTAGTCCTTTTGGGCATAGCGATGGAGAGGGGATCAGGAGGAATAAGGGGTTCATTGTGCGTTTATTGTCTTTCTCTTCTTCTGCTTCTCGATCGACTGGAGACGCGAGGAGACGAAGGCTGACCTCCACTCTTCGCCGAACCTCAACTGCCCTACTTCAAAAAACAGCACAAAGGTCTAATCCACCTCACCAACTACCTCTCCCTCCACTCCCCCTCCCCCTCACCAACCACGCGAACCACCACTTTCCTCTCATCCCCCCTTGCCATCTCCCCCCCTCCCTCCACCTACCCCTCCTCCCCTCTCCCTCCCCTCCTCCCACACCCCTGGGCGCACCACGCCCGTTCCCCCTGCCACAGCGACACCTGCACCTTCCTCACTAATATTCCTCTCCTTCCTCCACCCGATGCGATCCCATACCCCGGGGTCCAAGTAGTCGGGGATTTAGAGACGTGGGAGAATTGGGTAGGATGGACGGCGAGAGGATGGATGGAGGGTGGAAGAGGGGAGGTTTGGAAGGTGGAGGAGACTTGGGCGAGGAGGTGGAGTTATCAGGGTGCGGTGGATGGGAGGGAGGGGACGGCTTTTCGATCGCCCGATGGTTCGTTCCTCTTGCTCGTCTTGCTCGTCTTGCCGCTTTTGCTGACTTCGCCCCCCTCTTCTCGGGTTGACGCTGGACAGTGGTCAAAACTCATGACTACATTGCGTTGGGAATGATTACGGCGTTGGATCCGGAGGTATTGCCGAGAGTGGGATTCGTATTCGTGTTGGAGAATGTTGAGAAGCTGTTTGAAGCGGGGTTGTTGGAGGTGGAAGTTTCGGCAGATGGATACCGATGGGTGAGTTCTTCCTCGTTATTCATCTCCTTCGCCTCTCTTGCTACGGAACGAGAACGAGCGCCGAACTCGATCGAGCCAAGCCGAGCTGATCCCCTTCCCTCGCCACAACAACCACCAGTTCCCACCCATCTCTGCCTCCTCTCCCTCCTGCAAGACCCTCTCCACCCTCTCCACCCTCCCCTCCCCCGCCTTCCCCTCCTCCGCCTACCTCTCCCCCATAGCCCTCTCCCTCTCTCTCACCGCCGAACCCTCCTCCTCCTCCTCCTTCTCCCGGTGGTGGACCCGTCGACCCAAGTACTTCGACTCGCGAATTGAGATGAGCTCGGTGTTGAGAGAAGGAGAGGGGGTGGGAAGGGGTGTGGAAGGCTCTAGGTTTGTGAGATTGAGAGCGGCTGGGGAGGGAGCGGCCGAGGGATTGGGAGTTGGGTGGGGGGTTTATGAGATGAGGGTGGAGGTATAGTAGTGTAGGAATTCAGGCTCACCTTGAACACTCTGAGAGAGAGAACTGAACACCGAGATCTTACAGCGAGTCTCGTTGCGAAGTCCGAATCTCGACTCGTCAAGAGCGCAGGCGCGAGAGAGCTGGGTTGCCTCCCGCCTCATCTCTCTTCGTCGCTCGTTCGCCCCGTTTCCCCGTCTCGATTCGACTGTACAAAGGACTCGTTTACTACAGCTTTCACCACGGGGCTGTAGCCCTCCCCTCCCTTCGCCCTCCTCCTCATCTCGTCACAACACCAGCCTCTCTCTCTGTCGCCCAAAGATGCTCCCCTTCCCCAATTCCGCTCCTCCCTCTCCAAATCCTTCAATAGGCGACTGGGACGAACATTACCACGACGATTCCGATGGCAAACATAAAAAACTCCGCACCACCACCGCCCTGTTAGCAGACAACCTCCACCTCCCTTTTGGCCTTCGTCGCTTCCTCGCCAACCCTCAACATCGGAAACCGGCTTCCTACTGTGGAATCGGAGTGATAGCCCTCTTCTTCATCTACTTGCTCCTCTTCCGCTCGCCGTCGTCCGAGGTGGAGGAACAAGGATTGGGAGGTAAAGCGGCCAGTCGAGCGCATGACAAGTTACGCTGGGGCAGTCATCAGAATGTAGAGAATTGGGGGGATCATGTAGGGTTGGGTAGGGCGAGGGAAGGGGTCTTGGAGAGGACGCCGAGTCCGTACGTTGATATTGGGGATCACTGGAAAGGGGGGCATGGCGCGCTTTATAGAGGTAGGAGGACGTTGCAGGAGATTTAGGGAGAGGAGGGAGGGGAGGGGGAGGGGCAGGAGGAGGATCTGGAGAAGGAGGAAAAGAGGGATAAAGTTCAGGAGAGGAATTGGGAGTTTGAGAGGGATCGGCATGGAGTTATGGGAGGCGCTTCGGTCGAATGGAGTTCGGGCGTAGTGGGCAGTGGCACCTTTCTCGGCTCGTACGTCGATATGCGCAAGGATTCCTCCCTCCAAGCTCCCTCGGCCACTTCTCCTCCCGCCTACACCTCCCTCGAACGAAGAGCCCTGACGGACCATATCCTCCAATTCGGCTGGCAATACCTCGACGAGGAGGATCAGCTGAATACCGAGGATCTCATCTCTCGCGCTACCAAGGAAGGGTGGATGGATTCCCTCCCCCTGCGCGATCGAGTGAGGGGGGATGAGATCAAGGAGCTGTGGGCCGCCGAGGGGTGGAGTAGGATTTATACCGTCATGGAGGGGCATTGGAGGAAGAGTGCGTTGGAGGTGGCGTTGGAGAAGATGGTGAGGAGGGTACCGGTGGTGGTGTTTAGTAAGACGACTTGCCCGTGAGTTTGAATCGGCTTTCTCTCGATCGACCGAGTTGGGCGCTGATTTCTCGGCGCTCGATTCTCGTCTCTTCACAGCCACTCGAAACGCGCCAAAGCCCTCTTGGCACAGTACCACCTCGTCCCCTACCCTCAAATCGTCGAAGTAGACCTACGCCGTACGTCCCCATCCTCCCTCGTCCATCCCTCTCCTCACTAACCCTCTCCCTCCTTGAACAGCCGACGCCGTCCCCCTCAAAGGCCTCCTCAAGCGACGTACCAACCACGGCACCTTCCCCAACATCATCATCGGGGGACGGTCCATTGGGGGTGCCGATGATTTGGAGCGATTGGCCAGGACGGGGGATTTGAGTAGGTTGTTGAGGGAGGTGGGGGTTAGGCATGGTGGGGGGACGGGCGAGTTGTAGGATGGTGATGGTGGGATAGACACTGTTTGAAAAATACGGACATTGTTTGCAGCACCAAGTTCGGAGCTCGAGCCAGCTCGGTCGAGGCTTGCGAGAAGCTCTCTCTCGATTTCTAGCGTGGAAATGTGGCTGAGCTGTTTGGGTGTTTGGAAGCTGTAGGAATACAGTGCAGGAGTCGTTGTACAGTGAAAAAAAAAAAGGGAAGACCGAGGTGTGCAACCCCTCAAGCGAGAAGGCTCCTGCGCTGCGCTGCTCGCTCGAGGCGAGGCAGATGAGCGCATTCGTCTCTCTTCCCTCTCCCGTCCGCTTCGTTTCACCTCGTCTCGTCTCTCCGCCAATCTACCGTCCTACAACTACCCCGCGGTCTACCGTCCTACAGCTTTCCCCTTGTCCCAATCGTCACTCAACTCACGAGCCTCGTCGCGTGCGTCTGCTCTCAAGGGCTGAGTGAGGAATGGCTCCCCCTCCTCCTACGCCTCAACGAGCAGCTCCCTCCCCTACAACAGCAGCCAATGCACCACGTCCTTCTCCTTCTCCTCCTCGTAATAATCTCCTCAAAGGTCACACCAAAGGAGCCAGCGAGGATCCGTCAAAGTGCGTAGGAGGGCGGACGGGCGCTCGAGCGTCAGTTGGAGAGCGAGAGAGAGAGAGAGAGCTGACGCGGCTGTGATGGGATTACATTGCATTACAGAGATTATCAATTGCAGGAAAAATTGGGGACTGGATCCTTTGGTGTAGTGTACAAGGCGTGAGTCCTTTGCCTCTCCCCCTGGCTCGTTGTGCTAACACATCTCTCTCTCCCGCTCACCGACACTCGCTCGTTCACACAGCATCCACCTCCCCACCTCCCGCCCCGTCGCCATCAAACAAATCGACCTCGAAGATTCCGACGACGATATCGCCGAGATTCAACTCGAGATTGCTCATCTTAGCGATTGTGATTCGGAATGGGTGACGAGGTATTATGGCAGTTTCTTGAGGGGCTGGAAATTGTGGATTGGTGAGTTTGGGTGGAGCGAGGGAGAGAGATAGGCCCGGCGGAGAAGGGAGGGAAAAGGGATGATGGCAAGGCTGACGGTCCCGACTCGACCGACAGTGATGGAGTACCTAGCCGGCGGATCATGCCTCGACCTCGTACGTCCCCTCCCTCACTCCTCCTCGAGACTCTCCAAGCTAATCCTCCCCTCCAACGCCACCCCAAACCAACAGCTCAAACCCGGACCCTTCGCCGAAGCCCACATCGCCATCATCTGCCGTGAGTTGCTGCTCGGACTCGAGTACTTGCATAACGAGAACAAGATTCATCGGGATATCAAGGGTGAGTGGTCCTGCTGTTCGTGGAGGAGAGGGGCACAGAGAGAGGGCTCACGAACCCGCCCGCCGACACAGCCGCCAACATCCTCCTCTCGGCTAGTGGGGCCGTCAAGCTCGGTATGTCGTCTTTTCGTCGCTGTCATGACGCTCGAGACGAGAGCTGACGCTTGTGATCTCCCCCGACAGCCGACTTTGGAGTCGCCGCTCAGCTCACCGCCACGCTCGGCCGTCGCAACACTTTCGTCGGTTCGTCTCTCTCTCCCATCCCTCCATCCTCTCCTCTCTCCCATCCCTCCATCCTCTCCTCTCTCGCTAAGCACGCCTCTCACATCTCCACAGGCACCCCCTACTGGATGGCCCCCGAAGTGATCCGTCAAGCCGGTTACGACTCGAAAGCCGATATCTGGTCCCTCGGGATCACGGCGATTGAGATGGCAAAGGGAGAACCCCCGTTGGCAGAGTACCATCCCATGAGGGTCTTGTTCCTTATTCCCAAGGCCAGGCCGCCTACGTTGGAGGGAACCTTCTCGGGCGCTTTCAAGGATTTTGTGGCGCTTTGCTTGATTAAGGATCCCAAGGAGGTGAGTTGTAGCCCTCTTTTCGTTTCACTTCCTTCTTCGTCTTTTTGAGTCCTGCGACGTCGCCGCTCAACCTCGCCTAACCTCTCCCCCGCCGCTTCGACCGGCGAGCTCACCCTCCCTTCTTTGCCCTCCCCTCCGAACAGCGTCCCACGGCCAAAGAACTCCTCCAACACCGTTTCGTCAAATACGCTCGCAAAACCTCGCAGCTGATGGAGCTCACCGAGAGGTATCAAGAGTGGAGGGCAAAGAGTCCGAGGAAGGAGAAGGCTGGCGGAGGGGGAGGGAAGGCGGAGGATGGAACGTTGGTCGTTGGGACTATGATGAGTGCGTGGGAGTTTGAGACTGTTAGGAGTGTACCTGGGGGAGGGACGGAGGAGAGGAGGATCGTTACAGTTCGTCATCGTCTCTGCGCTCCCTCGAATCGGCGCCGAGTAGAGCTGACTTTGCACCCTCCCTCCGATCCACAGCCCCAACCAAACCCCTCCGATCCCACCCTCGCCGCCCTCAGCAACACCGAACCGACCATCGCCTCCCTCCTCGCCTCCTCCCCCTCCGCCCTCCACACTCCTCAAGTCGGCGACCTGCCTCACCACCTCGCCACCGAGATCCACGATGCCGAACCCCTCGCGCCTCCTCCGACTCCAGGAGCTGTAGGAGAGAGAACGAGGAAGAATAGTTGGCGGGCGAGACATGATATCAATGGGACTGTGTTGAAGGGTGGGGATGTGGGGAATGGGTGAGTTTTCTGCTCACTCGCTCTCGCTCTCGCTCTCACTCTCGCTCTCGCTTCGTCCTTTGCTCTCCCACGAAGGAACAAGAAAAAGCTGACCCCCCCGTTCTCAACCCACTCGAAACAGACATCACACGATCCGTCCAGTCAAGCGACTCGACTCCGCCGGATCCCATCGCGCCTCTACCGAGTTCGTCGGCCAAGGTTCCTACCGCCAACACCTCGCCTCTACGCGTACTCGTACTCGAGTCGACTCGACTTCGAGCTTGTCTAGTCGGTCCGAGAGCTCAACTTCGCTCTTTGAAGAAGGAGGCAAGAGCGAGGCGGCTGAGACGAGTCCTGAGCTCGGTGGTGGTGGTGGTGGCGAGGAGGAGCAGGCGAGGTTGGGAAGAGCGTTAGTGGAGGAAGTGGTAGGGCCCGTGGTGGAGAAACTCAGTGGTGGTGGTGGTGGTGGAGGGAAGGGCAAGGCGTCGTTGCAGGCGAGCGAGATTGAGGCGCTTAGTATGATTAGGAAGGGGTTTGAGGACTTGGCGGCGAGGAATCCGGGCTTGGCGTGGAAGACGGTGGAGGGCATGTTGGAGGGGATTAATGAGTGAGTTTCTTCATTCGTCCTCACTCTTGAGCGAGTGTAGCTGACCCCGATCGACCGGCTCGAACAGCAACCCTCTCATTCGCTCCTCCCTTTCGTCCTCCTCGTCTCACTCCCTCCTCACTCCTACCGACCTCGCCACTTCCATCCGTCAAAACACGATCATGACCCCCTCCGGACCGGCTGTCCTCCTCCCTCCCTCTTCCTCCTCGAGACCAGGAATCGCACGTCGACCGAGCCAAGGCGTCGAGTACTCTGAGGAGAGTGACGAGGAGGAGGATGAGAAGCGCGAGAAGGGGAAAGAGGAGCAGAGGAGCCCGATTGCGCAGATGTTGTACACCCGGTGGGTGATGAACTTGAGGGAGCAGTGTGAGTCGCCGTTCCTTCCTTTCTCGGCTCGGCGCTCGCTGACCCCCTCGCCCCTCGACAGTCGGCATCTAACCCTCGCACGACGAAACGACTTTACGAACCTGTACATCTACCCTACGACCTTTAATGACACCCCCTCCATCGCCTTTCGTTGTACATCCCTTTCCGTCGCATCGTCCTTAGCTTAACGATCTCTCCCTCCTTGTTCCCTCCTCACGACCCCACGTCACGACTCGATTACATACACAACGACCACCCCCACTTGGATACCATACCACGAACACATCTTGCTTGCTTTCATTAATTTCATTCCGCCGTTTTCGCATCCTCAGGATCAGCGCCGAAAGCTTGCAGCTGTCTCTCTCCTGCCTGCCAAAAGCGTTTGCTGAGATCTCGGGGTTCGTAATCGATAGCAACTGCACATATACATATCGAACGTCGCCTCCAGCCACCCGAGATTGCCTCGCCGTTCACTTCCTCTTCTCCACCTCGGCCGTCAAATGCTTCAGCACTCGACCCGCAAGCTTCTCCGTTCCATCCTCGACGCTCTTGGGCCTCGGCAGCTCGAACTTGAGCTCGCCGACGATGCACCAGACTCGAATGCCGGTCGTCGAAGTCGAGCCGTCGGGAGAGGTGGTGGTGAGGCCGGCTTCGGAGTCGAACTCGGGAGGAGGGTAGCCGTTGGCGGTGCAGTAGTCTATCGAGAGAGGCGAGTGGTGACGGAGAAGGCGAGGGTACAGGATGAACAGAGCGAAGGCAGAAGCCAGGTCAACGTCGAGGGAGCGAGCGGGCGACGGATGGAACCCAGCCCAAAGCACGAATGAGACTCACCCTTGAGCGTCCTCATGGCCTTGGAATCTCCCTGGTTGGTCTGAGCAGACTGCGGAGAGTGGAGTCGAGGAGGCTGAGACGAAGCCAACTTGGCCGCCTCAACCTGCGCCGAAGCTCCCTGAACGCTCTGCAACGCGCCTGCTCCGCTACCGTTGGACGTCGACTGATGAGAAGGAGCGACACTTGCTCCAGGCAAGCCAAAGCTCTGCGCCGAAGCGAGTCCCGCTCCTTCTCCTTCCTGCTGACCGACCTGCGCCTGCACGGCTCGCCCACTCGAGTTCGACGTCAAAGCTTTCTCGGCTGTCGACCTCGACTCGGGGGCTTTGGTGCCGGCGCCTCCCCACTCGCTCGCAGCGACCGCCTTCATTTGCTCCACCGCCTTGCCTTCGTTGATGGCGAGACCAGCTGCAGCTTCTTTGGCGTCGCGCTTGTTGGTGTAGACGAAAGGAGTCGTGTAAGAGATGACGTGGGAAGGGGAGAGGGCGATGCGAACGGTTCCGGCGAAGCGACCAGCTGCAGGAGAGAAGCGGGCGAGGTTAGCGATGAGGCCGGCGAGGCGAGTCGAAGAGCCGAGTCGACGAGAGGGAGAGGAAGAACAAGACTCACATCCATCGGGAGGCGTGACATCAAACACGGGTTTTCTACTCAGCTGACCGTCGAAGAGCACCTCGTACGTTTGGTAGAGCGAGACCATGAGGCTCGAGCTGGGCTTCTTGCCGTCGCCGTCGTCTCGGACCTTGGGCTTGACGTCGGCGCTAGTCGACGACTTGGTAGCGGTAGCTCGAGGCTTGTCCTGCTTCCCAGCGTTGCGTTGCTGTTGCGCGGAGTTGCCAGCTTGAGGTCTGACGGAGGGCGAGCCTTGAGGCGGGAGAGGCTGACGGCCGCTGGGTCGAGGCTGCTGCTGCTGGAATGGCGGTCGCGGATGTTGTTGTGGCGGAGGCTGACGAGGTACGGGTCCTGATCCGAACGCTGATCCTCCCGCTCCTGCGCCGACGAACCTCGGCACCTCCCTCCTGACGACGTCGAGCACTCCATCCATCACGGCGATCCTCGCGACTGCTTCCTGTGCATCGGCACGCGTGCGGAAGTCGTAGTCGACCCAGAAGGCCTTGGTGTTGGCGTCGTTGGGCGCGAGCGAGAGGCGAACGACAGCGCCAAAGAGTCCGGCTGTAGGGGACGCAGCGAGGGAGGGAGGGTTGCAAGAGACGAGTAGAGAGAAAAACGAGAGGAGCGACGAGACGAGTGCGAGGGAGGAGAGAAGAAAAGCGGAAGATGATCCGAAAGGTCAGCGAGCGTCGCCGAACGGTGAGAGGGCGACGACTCACTCCTCGGATCCTGTCTCACGTCGTAGCCGGGTAGAGGGGCAGAGGGACCCATCCAATCTCGGCAGAAGTCGTCGACGTAGCCGACCATGTCTTGAACTCGAGCGGGAGGCGTTCCAGGAGGAGGAGCGAAAGGGCCAAAGAGGTGGACGTTGTGCTGAGGTTGACCGCGAGGTGGCTGCTGCTGTTGGCTGAAGTAGGGCGAAGGATGAGGCGAATGAGAAGGGTAAGGAGGGGTGGGATAGCCGTTGTTGAAGCCGCTGGGTTGTCCGCCGAAACCTCCTCGACCTTGCCCGCCGAGGCCTCCTCCTCGACCGCCTCCGTTCATTCCACCGCGCGATGCTCCCTTGCCATTCATTGCGCCTCGAGCTCCATTCTTTCCACCTCGTGCGGCAGCTCCTCCGTTGGCAAAGCTCTTGGGCTGGATGAGGTCGAGGACTCGATCTGCGAAAGCGAGCTGGACGACGGCCTCTTTCGCCGCCTTCTTGCTACTATGCTCGGTCGCCGTCGAGTACTTGCGAACGCCAAGGAGGGTCGAAGGCATGATGGTGAGGCGACATCCGTGCTTGCCGGCTGTAGAGAAGAGGGCGAGGAGCACGTCGTCAGCGAACGTCGGCCAAGAGAGAGCTAGCGGCTACTCACTCTCGGCGTCGACCTCGTACTCGAAGCTGATGGGGGCGATGGTACCGGTCCACTGTTGGAAGCAGAGATTGAGGTAGGCGGTACCGCTGCGAGAGGAAAAGAGGAGATAGAGCGCGAAGGAGATCAGCTTTCTCGCTCTCATGCTCCCACTACATGGCTCACTCACTTGCTCAGATTCTTGAGGTCCTCGTACTTGACGCTACCCGCTGTCGGCAAGATCACCTCGGGCTTCTTTTCGGGCTTCGCTTGCTGCCCCCCTGATCCCGCCTTGGCTCCCCACTGCTTCTTCGCTTGCTGCATCTCAACGACGGCTCCACCTTTCAACGCAGCAGCGGCAGCGGCCATGCGAGCATGTTGGCGCGTGAGGAAGGTAGGCGGCACGGGGAAGGAGAGGAAGCCGGTTTGAGCGGAGGGGGCCGAGGGGGCGAGGTTGGCGGCGGTTGGCGGGTGGAGAGTGATGGTGAGAGTAACGCCGTGGAGTTGAACTGGTTCGGTTGAAGCGGCGGAGGGAGTGATGCCGACTGTACAGGGAGCGAGAGCGAGATCAGTCGATGGCGAGGGAGAGCCGAGATCAACCAGACGCGACTCACCATCCTCCTTCTCCTGCTTCTTGGGATCGGGTGCCTCGGTGGCGCTGGAAAACTTCCATCCGAGCGCCTTGAGGTTGCCGAAGCACTCGGTGCACTCCTTGTTGAGCACGGCGATAGCATCTCGGCCCTCGACGCCCTGCTCCTTGCCGCTCGCATCGCCCGACTGGTTGAAGCTGAGGTAGCCTCCCGAATCCTTCTCCAGTCGCTCCTTGAACTTCTCCTCGTACAGGCCGATGATACCGTCGCGAAGGGCGATGCGAGAGATGGCGTCCTTGCCCTCCTTGCGCGAGGTGTAGGTGGGAGGTAGGGTGTAAGTCTTGGTGAGGGCGGCAGTGATGGGGATGTGGAGTGTGACGCCGTGAAGAGAGGCTGTGATGGACGAGAAAGCGAGAGTGAAGTCAGCGAGAGTGCCGAGAGAGCAGGCTCGCGCCGAGGCGAGGTTGGGCGAGGCGAGTACGAAGACGTCGGCAAGAGCGGTGAGGCCCAATGAGAAGAGAAGCTACTCACTAGCCTGTTCCAATTCCCACTCGAACCAGAACTTGCCGACGGGCATGAAGCGTTGAAACGCCTGGTGAAGGATACCAGAGGGGTTGTCGACCGTAGCCCAAGGATCGCCTCCCTCCTCAGCCAGCGCCTCCGCCGCCTTGACCTTGCTCCTACTTCCGACTGCCTCTTGCTCGGGTCCAGCCTTCTCCCTTGCCTCGAGTCCCTTCTCGCAGACTCCAGCCTTGAGAGCGGTCGCCGAGGCGGCGTCCTTGGCCTCGCGCTTGGTACCAAAGGTGGTGTTGACGGTGAAGGAGCGGGTAGAGGAAGGAGGGAAGTGAAGGTGCAGGGTGCAGCCGTATAGTTGTGGGTTGAGGGTGCGAGAAGCGGTGAGCTCGTAGCGAGGGGTGTGGAGCTTGGTGATGGTGCGCCAGAAGTTGGTGAGGTAGCGGGTGGGGCTGTGAGCGCAGCGTGAGTCAGTATAAAGTAACTCTGATGAAGGAGGTACTCACAAAGCTATGCGCTCGTCGACGGGCTCGGTGGAAGCAGGGCCAGGAGTCGGCGCCGAAGGTGAGGCTGCAGGTGCTGGAGCGGCAGAGTCGGAGACGGTAGCGATAACGACTGCTTCTCCATCCATATCCTCGCTGCTTTCGTCTTCTGCCGTCGCCGTTGCTGGCTCTGGAGGCGGCGGAGCGGCGCTCGACTGGCTGACGAGCTGCTCGAGCACCATGCCATCCTCATCCTCATCTTCATCGTCGTCGTCTTCGTCGTCGTCCGAGACGCTGTCCTGTCCCATGATGATGTCCATGTTCTCGGCTCTGCAATCAAAGGTCACCGAGATCAGCTGCTGCTCCGATGTGTCGCGCTCCAGAGAAGACTCACTCCAAGTTCTGCTCCAGCTGCTCAACAGGCTTGGCTCCAGCAGCAACGAGTCCCTCGGTAACGTCGAAAAAGGTGGAACGAGCTGCCGCGTCGATGGGAACGTCTGCGATGCCAGGGATGCCAGAGGGAAGAGAGGTGCGCGCTCGCTTGGGCGCAGGCTCGGTGGTAGAGGCGGTCGAGCGCTGCTCTGCTACAGGTTCTGGTGCTCCTTCAACTTCGACCGAGAGCGCTCGTTTGGTCGATTCGGCCATCTGAGGCGAGGGCGAGCGGCGAGTCGAGAAGGGGAAACTGAGCTGGGCTGTCTAAGGGTGTAGTTTGAGTGGCGGTAATTGGAGAAGTGCAGCTGACTGTTGAATTGGCTGCTTGCTCTGCAAGAGCAATACAAGTCGAGTCGAAGAAAGCCGAGCGAGAAGAGGGAGAGCAAGGAGCGAATCGCGCAGCGGAGCTCGGATTACAAGCAGAGTGAAGTTGTAGGAAGATCGAGTCGTGATGATTGAAGCTACTACGTCAAGGTTTCGACCCTCTGCACACCCCCATCAGCCTTCCAGCGCGTATGCGCGGTCACAGCTGTCGCCTCACCCTTCGCCGAGCAGCTCATTCCACACCGACTCGCTCAGGCGGCCTGGCAAGGCTCTGCCCGCCATGCAAGAGACTCGCGGAAGATATAAATCTCTGATGTACTATGGAATCGTGGCGAGAGGCAGCCGACTCGTTCAAGCCGCTCGCCGACGCTCGCAGGATAGACTCGCCGAGCTCACTTTAGCAGCGTTCTAAGCTGGTTCTGCATCTTCTGCTCGTCCCAAGGAGACTCAAGAAAGCGTCAACATCATTACAACCGAGCTGAGCGCAGCTCAGAGCTGTCGAGCCCGACACTCGGTCACAGCGAGTTTGACCTGATGGACACTCGGAGGGCAGACTAGAACTCCCGCTGGCTGCTCTGTGGCTTCGGCTACCTGATAGATTTCCTGTGGGCTCAAGCATTTGGCCTCAGTGAGTCCCTTTTCCTTCCCTCCTTCTTCCTGGAGCGAGTTCGGCGGGGGAGCTCGTCGCCGAGATGTCGCTGTCGGGCTTCCCTGCAGAGGCCTCAGCGTTCTTGAGGGCACTTTGCTGATCCATCACATCCCTTCCCATAGTCGCCACGCCTCTTACGTCTTTGGATACTCCCCTGCTCAGCAGTCGCTGCCCGGTGGTCAAGCTCAGACTCAGAGCTCGGCGGCTCTTTCCGCGCGTCGCAATCGTAGCGTAGCCGAACCTTCGCAGGACTTTGCCACGAAGAGGAAAGGTGGACGGTCAAAAAGAGAGAGTTTCAGACGCTCAAGCTTTCCGCTCCGGATCTCCATAGCTCAGCGGATCCTGAGAGCGGGCGGCGAGGTCCGAGGCCTTCCTCGAGCATGGCGGGCTCTGAGGGAAGGAAAGAGAGATCAGCTCGGCTCCACATCCGACGAGCAACAAATGAACCTCATTTCCCCTTCCAAACGCACTCAATACCCCTCGCTCGGCAGTCCCGCTCGACTGCGAGTCGCCTTGCATTTGGCGGCGGGTCGTTCGGCTTGAAGTCGAGCACGAGATGCTTGAGCTGCTGCAGCAACCAGAATCCGACATGCAGTATAAAGACTACAACACCGAATTCCTCGTGGTTCTTCGGCCAGTGGGTGATGATGAGCGTCCGAATTTGAGAGCCGAGCGATTTGAACCAGCCCGCTCCAAGGCTGTTATAGCTGAGAGTTTCGAGCGAGGTGCACCTCTGGAAGACGGGAAAGAGGGAGCTCATGTCGCCCTCGTAGATAGTAACGTTGAGGACCTTCAGCGCCGGTATCGGGAACGAGGGCCCGGCAGGACGAGGGGATGGAAAGGTTCGGGGGCGAGCATGGCGTGTCCTCGGCAGACTTGGATACTCTCCACCGATTTCCAAGGTAGCGGATACGACTCCTACTTGCAGCAGCGCAGAGATCAGGGGAAGGGTAATGCGGTCGTCCATCGTCGGGTTGAAGGAGAGGTCTTGAAGGAGGGACGGGCCCTGGGGCAGGCGATGTGGATCAGAGAATGGGCCGAAGTCCACGCAATCGAGCTTGAGGCTTTTCAAGTCTACGAGAAGAGCGAGGTGAGTCGGTGTGAGCTTGAGTTTTGAGCGCCGCGAACGAAAGCCGAGCGCCCACCGGCGAGCGAAGGCTGGAACAGGGCATCTGAGCGGAGACAAATGACGAAGCGAAGGAAGAGCACTTCGACTCCGCGAGAAACCCCCAATAGCTGCTCGACAAGCGTTCCGTCCAGCTCCTCACGCTGACCCGGGAGACGTCTCGACCACACTTCGAGCCTGTGAGTCTTGAGTTCCTTGTGGGCGCTGAGCAAGAAGGACCGCACGCCCTCGTCCGAGTGAATGACTACGTCCTGCCAAAGCAGCTTCTGAGCTTCCTCCCTCCACTGCTGGCAGACGAGCGACGCCGAACGAAGGAAGGCGCGGCGTCGGCGAGCTCGAGGCGTGTCGGCGTGAACGGGAGCTGGGCTCCAGGATGCGAGGTCGAGAATCCAGTACACGAGCTCGGCTGGAAGCTTCGAAGGCTGCTCCGGGTTGATCTCGAGGTTGGCGAACTGAGCGTCGAGCAACGCCTGCTTCTCCTTCTTGAGCTTCCTCCTGGCTGCACCAGAGCGCTTGCCGTGAGCTGTAGGTTGCTGCTGGTGTGACTGAGCTTCCATTGCGCGAGTTGGAGCTGCAAAAGACGAGAGGAGCGAGAAGCGAGTGATGTGGAGGAAGGCAAGCTGTGTCGGAGCTTCGCAGGACGACTTGAGGAGTCAAGGGGGCGTAGACGACCGCCAAGAGACGTCAGGATGGACGATTACAACTCTGGTAGCTGCTCTGCCTGCTCCGAGGAGCTATCTGTATGTCTCGAGTGTTCCCCCTCTCCGAGCGTCGCCAGCGCCCAAGCGCTCGCCGCTGCTCTGTCTCCTCCTACATCTTCTCGCTTCTTTCACAACTCGCCAGGGCTTCTCAGAGATCTACTACAGCCTCTTGTAAGCTCTGCCGACTTACACCAGCTTTCTCCTGCCCCAGCTGACCGCTGCTCGCTTCAAACGCGCCCAGCTCACTCTCGCCAACCTCTCAAGAAGCTAGCACAGCCGTCTCACACCTTGATACAGCAGAATGAGTGGACGTTACGATCGTTCGCTTGTCTCCTTCTCGCCTGGTACGTTGTCCTGCTCCCTAACAGTCCCACAAGCAGCGCTTACGTCGACTTGCGCAGATGGCCACCTCTTCCAAGTCGACTACGCCCTCGAAGCCGTTCGCAAGGGTACTTGCGCGGTAGGAGTGCGTGGCAGGGACTGCGTTATCCTCGCCGTGGAGAAGAAGTCGGTGTTGCAGCTGCAGGATCCCAGGACCGTGAGGAAGACGGCCATGCTCGACGATCACGTCTGCCTCGGTTTTGCTGGTGAGTCGTAGCTCTGCTTTGCTTTCAGAGGCCTCCGTGTGTGCTTGCCGTACCCCAGCAGCTTGGCACCGAGCTCTCTACTCGAGATGACGACGCGCGGAGGAGCTCGAGAACACGCAAGCGATGGAGCTGACGACGCTACAATTACCTACAGGATTGACCGCCGATGCTCGTATCCTCATCGACCGTGCTCGCATGGAGTGCCAATCGCACCGCCTGACCGTCGAGGACCCCGTCTCGGTTGAGTACATCACTCGACACATCGCCGCCATTCAGCAGGTGCGTTCAAGACCATCTACAGCTGAGGATAGCTTGAAGCTGACCTCACTAATCCTCAAGCGCTATACTCAGAGTGGAGGAATGCGCCCCTTTGGAATCTCCTGCCTCATCGTCGGCTTTGACCACGATGACCCTACCCCTCGCCTCTACCTCACCGAGCCCTCCGGAATCTTCAGCGCATGGAAGGTGGGTAGCTCGGCTTCTGCTGCACCATAGCCCCGCTGACTCGGTCTTCTTACAGGCCAACGCTATCGGACGCTCGTCAAAGACTGTTCGCGAGTTCCTCGAGAAGAACTGGGCGGCCGAGATGGATCAGGCAGAGACGATCAAGCTCGCCGTCAAGAGTCTGCTTGAGGTGGTGCAGACGGGAGCCAAGAACATTGATCTCGCCGTCATGACTGGGTTCGGACAGGTTCGCGTACGTCGGCTTTCCCCGTTTCTCTTCCTTTTCGGCGCCGAGCTAACTAGCTCTGTTCTGACCCCTCCCAGAATCTCACCCTGGAGGAGATCGAGGCTGTCGTCGCCGAGATTGAGAAGGAGAAGGAGGCGGAGGCGGAGAAGAAGAAAAGCAGGCTCGCAGCGACGGCCGCTAGTAGGGAAGCCATGACCTCGGGTCCTAGCGCAGGTGCCGAGGCATAGTGGAGAATACCAAACGCATAGTGCAGTTGTACATCGAGCCGTCGAGATCCCTTGAACAAGGGAATCATCTCCCCAGCGAGAGCGCCGACCTGCTTCGGTCCTTCGCCAGCTCGTCCCCGATCCAAGAGATACAACGAACGACAAAGGTACATGACACAAGCGCAACAGCTAGCTTATCACCGCCTTCCTCCACGACCACCCCTACCACCCCTTCCTCCACCCCTCCCCCTCTTCGCACTGGGCATACCGGCCTCCCTCGAATCATCATCCCGATCCCTCTCATCCTCGCGATCCCTCTTTCCCCCAGCGCCCATCTTGCCCCTCTTCTTGCCGTCACCGCCCAATCCATTCTCCTTGACCTCGCGCATGGCCTCACGGGAGGCTTCTCCAACGCGCTCGGCGAGGAGCATGACTTCCTCCTTTCCTCCTCCGCCGAGGGGGAACTCGTCCATCTTCTTGCCGAGGACGCCTGTAGGTGAGCCGAAGGATCAGCAAGTGGTGCGTGAGCGAGGGAAAGGTACAACTCACCCTCGATCCGCTGGAAGAGCTCAACATCGTACTGAGTGACGAGTGTGATACTCTTTCCGGCCCTTCCAGCACGCGCCGTTCGTCCTACGCGATGAATGTAGTCCTTTGAGTGTGTGGGAATATCGTAGTTGAGAACACAATCGACAGCGGGAATGTCGAGTCCACGAGAAGCGACGTCCGTAGCAACGAGGATGCTCCTTCCTCCGCTCTTGAACTTGTTGAGGGCGCCAAGACGGGCGGACTGGGAGAGTTGGCCGTGGAGGGGGACGGCGGGGAAGGAGAGGAGACGGAGGAGAATGGAGAGACGCTGGGCGTCGAGAACGGTGCGGACGAAGATGATGATGGTGTTGCCGGCGAGGGTGTGGGCGAGGTGGACGAGGTGGAGGTCCTTGTGCTTCATGGGAACGAGGAGGTAGTACTGGAGGAGGGTAGAGACGGTTTGGTACCTGTGCAAGATAGTGAGGGAGAGTCAGTTCTGCGAAAGCCAAGCTCAAGAGCAGAGCCGAGAAACGAACTTGGTCGAAATCTCGAGCTTGACGGGGTCGCGGAGGGAGGCGCGCTGGAGCTTGGCGACCTTGGTGGTCATCGTAGCGGAGAAGAGGTAGGTGTGGCGTTGCTCGCGAGGAAGAACCTTGAGGATCTTGTCGATGACGGGGCCGAAGTCGAGGTCGAGGAGACGATCAGCCTCGTCCATGACCTGTAGAGTCGCGGGAGGGGGGTCGGTCAAAACTCGAAGCAAATGACCGAGCATGATGAACTTACCAAGTACTTGAGCGTGCGCAGACTAAAGCCCTTGGTGTTCTCGAGATGGTCTTGAAGACGTCCGGGCGTGGCGACGATGATGTGAGGCTTCTTGGCGAGGGCAACCTGCTGGCTCATTGTGTCCATTCCTCCAACTATGGTAGCAACTCGCACTCCAATGCCCGAACCGAGAGCGAGGAATTGGTCGGCGATCTGGTAAGCCAGCTCCCTGTGGCGAAGTAGGCCTCGCATCAGCTCCTACTCGGCTCAGGCAGCTCCAGTAACTTTAAACGTACCTAGTGGGAGCCAACACACAGGCAAACAGTCCGCTCGGCTCATCCCACAAAGCCTGCAAAATCGGCAGAGCAAAGGCGGCCGTCTTTCCTGATCCCGTCTGCGCGAGTCCAATGATGTCGCGGCCTTGGATACCGTAAGGGATACACTCGCGCTGGATGTCGGAGGGAGCCTTAAAGCCGAGCGACTCGCAAGCAGCGCAGAGCGGCTCGATCAAGCCCAGCTCAGCAAAGGTCGCTGGCGCTTCGACTCCTTCGGCGAGAGTTGGGTCGGTGAGGGCTTGGAAATCTGAAGTCGAAGCCTCTGGTGCTGGTGAAGGCGAGCGCGAGCCCGAGGAGCCGGGTTCAGACATGGCGGCTTGTTTTCTGTGAAGGAGAACGCAAAGCGTGAGTTTGGAGCTGTGGTAGCGTAACAGAGGGGTAGCAGCTCACCTAGCGAGTTCGATGTAGCTCTTTGAAGTCGAACGAGGCGAGAGCGAAGTGTCGAAAGAAGCGAGCGAAAGTGGCGGGGGACGAGCCGTTCGCGAAGGCTTCGCAGAGGCTTTGGCGAAGGAGCGATGAGCGTCCAACTCTACTTGAAGCGTGCGGGAGGGCAGTCAAAAGCCTGAAGGTCTTCTAGCTGTACGCCTCTACTGTAGAATTTCGACCTGAGGTGCGGTAACGCGTAACGCTATGACCGCCTGCACAATGCTCCGCCTCCACTTGTAACGCGTAAGGAGCGAGCCGGCACAACGCTCAAAAAGCGTTACATAGGGGCGCAGAGTTCAAAAATTCGCTCCGAGGGGATGGACGTATACAGAGCTACATCCCGAGCTTCTGTGAGGTGTTTTGACTGCCCCGAGACCGCTTCCCTTCGCCTCAGACCTTCGCCGAGCTCGGCGAAAGCTCTCGCACAGTCTGCGGCGCTTTTAAACTTTCGAGAGAAGCGAAGGGGTTCTGTTCATAACTTGCATTGCTTGACCGCATATGAACAGCTCCCTATCGTCCCTCCTCAGCAGTAATTGATCCTCGCCGAACCTTGCCAACTCGGTCTTTCTCATCCTTCTTTCTACGGGGCTCTCGTCCGAGCTGGGCCAAGAAAAGCGAGCTCTGAGCTGATTGTCAACTGCAAACCATGGGCAAGCTCAAGCCAAAGGAAGCTCGAAGCGCCCATGGCCAGCCGTCGCCGAGCGGCAGGCAGCAAATCGCAAGAAAGCAATTGGCAGCTCTCCACAGTGCTTGATTCATTCAAGGTGCAGAGCAGATCTTACCTTAGCTACATCTTCTGCCTTGTAACGGAGCCTGCCTCTCTCACTCGCCCGCTGGAGAGTGTAACGCGTAACGCTGCTCGGCGCACATTACTGCGAGCGTTACAGGAGCCAAAAATGCGGGGAAGTGCGCCGAGCGTTACAGGTCCGCCGCACCTCAGGTCGAAATTCTACAGTAGCTCCGAATCGCGCGCAGAAGGTCAGCGACCGGTCGCCCCCTTTCTCGGCGATGAGTCGAAAGGGGGAGCTCGGTCTTGGCTTTCGCTGCTCTTCCTGCTTCTGTAGCATGTCCTACATCTTCACCTGTTCCAGTACAGAAACTCCTCGACGGCGGAATACCCGGCACTGCTTCACCATCTTCTCAGCGCTCGCTCCGCCTCTCCATCTGGCGCACGCGCCCTTGTGTGCAGCTTTGCCTCTTCCCACGCACTCCACCTCGACATGGCCGTCGCTCCAGCACGGTACAGCATGAGCGTACCGCCTAAGCAAGACATTCCCTACTCGCCTCATCGCCCACCTCCCGCCCAGCCCACGCCCGGCAAGCTTCGCCGTGCAGGTTCGACGGCCAGCGCGCAGACGCCCTACACCAATCCTACCATCGGTCGCTCCAGCTCGCTCCTTCAAGTAGCAGGGACCCTCTCTCGCTGGCCAGCTCGACGTAGCTCCCTCTTCCGTGCTCTGGACGCCCCAATCTCCGACTTCAGCTTCGCGACTGATGAGGATTCGGCGTCTGCCGGCAGTCCAAGTCCGCGCCCCAGCTTCGCGGCGGAATCAGAGGTATCGGATCAGGAGATGCTCAAAGCTGTAGAGCTCGACAGCTGGTACGAAACATCTCGACCCAAGGGAAGGATGACCGGCGTTCGAAAGGAGCATCGACTGGAGGCCGCTGTCTTTCCCTCATGGACAGGCTACGGTCAGGCTGCAGTGGACTGGTGTGTTGGATTACAGAAGTGGGAGGGAGCTACAGCTGACCAGGCTCTCGCAGGGACGCTCTCTTCACCGCCGAAGCCATCACCGGCGACTCGCCCGAGACGACCGTCCCTCGTCGGGTGCTCGACTTGGGATGCGGCGTAGGTGCTCACTGGTGTCTCGAGATGTTGAGAAAGCCAGGCTGGGAGACCTGTCAAATTGTCGGTACGTTCAGCTCGTCTGTCCTCTCCTTTCTGCTCGCTCACGGCTTCGGCTGAGCAGGAGTCGACCTGGCGCCCGTCAGCGTGCCAGCCTCGGTGCTTCCCTACGAGCAGTCAACACGAATTTCATTCGTTCAGCACAACATGCTCGAAGGCCTGCCGTTCGACGACGACAGGTTCGACTTGGTCCACGTTTCGCAACTTGCCCTCTCCGGTCCGGGTGAGTAAAGCCAGGCTTCCTCTATATGTCTCAGGCTCTTACTTCCTCCCTCAATCTAGAGCACACTATCGCCAACCTCTGCGACGAGGTGTACCGAATCCTCACTCCGGGCGGCAACTTCTCTATCACCGAGATCCAGTTCGACCTCTTTCTCGCATCACCCTCGCTTTCTCAGCCCGAGCTCGCCGAGTTTTTCCTCCCCATCAAAGAAAGGTTCGATACGCTTCTCGAAGGTCGCTTCATCAACACCTCGCCGCTCAGCATCGTTCCGGCTGGCCTCGCGATGCACTTCGACAGCATGTCGAAAGGGCTCGCCGAGACGATCGAGCTGCCAGAGTGGGAGCTGGAGAGGGAGCAGAAGCCAAGCGATGAGGAGCTACGGTCGCGGATCTGGCTGCACCTCTATGCCGAGCTCATCGAGGGTTGCGCGCCGACCATCGCTCGCTCGGCGATTCCTCCCCTGGCCGAATCCCCATCCGCCATCGACAAAGACTCCTCGCACCCCAACCACACTCGTCAGCTCGCAGAGTTCGACTCCCTCGTCAGCGCCTACTCGACCGAGCTCCTCTCCCTCGCCTCCGTCCCTCACCTCATCACGGACTCGCTCGGCTGGGCGCCTTCTTTCGACCTCGAGGCCGCTCGCCAGCTCTCGGAGGGCATCATCCCCGGCTTTGAAGCGCAGCTGGAAGATAACGAGGAGATGGCACGGGAGCTACGAGGAGGACTGAATGAATGGGGCGAGGAGACGGGCGATGAGTGGGAGAAGGAGGAGTTGGTGCAGATTGAGTTGGTGAGGCAGCAGCTGGGGTTCAGGAAGAGGGAGGCGGAGGCGGAGTTGAAGGAGGTGAAGGGCAGGTTGGGTCTGGACGAGAGGGAGAAGAGGGAGAAGAAGTCGATGGGAGCGATCAAGATTGGGAGGTGGAGGGCGAGGAAGAATTGATGGAGTAGTCGGGAGAGCAGTGTTCTTACTTTATCATCCGCCACGATGTGCGTGACTATCTAAATTAGACTATTCCGAGCCTCCTGCCGAGGATCCACAACCTTCGGCGAAGCTTGCAAGTCTCTCTCAGCTCCTACAGCACTGTTACAACGATTGATATTGAGCCTTGATGTCCTACTACAAATATAGATAGTCTCTTGTCTTTCCCGATTTTCTTCCCAGGCATTCAAAGAGTGTAGACGAACTCGGGCGCCCTGCAACGAGCGAGCGGGGTCAGCCCCCATATCTCACAGCCGTCAACAGGAAAACTCACTCGTCTCCCAAATCCCTGAGCTCCTTGACGGTGTACACCCTCTTCTCGTGGTCGGGAAGCGAAGCCTGGAAAGCGAGCTCGCGCTCCTTGGCGGCGTTGGCTCGCTTGAGGAGGAAGTGGTAGAGAGGGGCGGTGATGAGGCCGAGAATGACGAATCCAAGTTGTACACCATGGCCGACGAGGTAGCGAGGCGAGTCCACGGAACGGTAGCTGGAAGGTTGAGAGGGGGAGCGCCGAGAGGTCAGTCTTCGCACGGCGAGACCACGGAATGACGAGCTGGAGACCTACACGTTACTCGAGGCGATACCAGCGAGGTTTCCAATTCCGATTTGGAAAGCAGCTGTTCATTTTGAAGGACGGGGGTCAGTCTTCGCGAGCGCCGAGCAATCGCCGAGAACGACTCACAGCCGACTCCACGCTTCGTTTGACCGGCCAAGTTGTTCGAGAGCCAAGTGACGACAGCAGGAAGTCCTCCGTATCTAGTGAGATCGAGAACCGTCAGCCTCATTCTCGCAGAAATCGGCGGCGAGACAGACTCACGCTCCAGCGGCGAGCAAGAAGATGCCGAAGTACTTGACGCCCGAAGGAGCAGGGGAGATGTTGATGATCAAGCCGAGTAGGCAAAGAATTTGGCACCTGTAGCATGAGGCGAAGGCGCGTGTGAGCGATGGCCGAACCGTGAAGCGCTCGGAGCTCACGCAAGAACGAAGGGGAAGCGTCTCTGCAGCTTGTCCGCGTAGTAGGCGGTCGCGACAACGTAGATGCAGGCGAAAACGTAGTAGGGGATGGTCAACAGCTGAACCTGAGGGCGAGTGTAGTTTCCGAAAGCCTGTCCACCGAAACAAAAAACATCAGCTTTCGGCGAAGAGTGTCCGGGTCTACGATCGAACTGACGTTGATGAGGGTCGGCGAGAAGAGAGCGACGGCGTAGAGAGGAGCGACCACCGACATGTAGTATGCGGTGGAGAGCCAGACCTGCCACGAGGTGAGGGCTTGCTTGATGTAGCTGGAAGGCAGGGGCCGAGTGAGCGAAAGGAAAGTAGCAAGACGCGACCAGACACTCACGGCCAGGTAATGTGCTCGGCTTCTCCGACACTAGATCCGTCGGCGGCCTTGCGCCAGATGACCCCTGTAGACGAGAAGCTCGTCAGCCAGGGCGGCGGTAGAATCCGCCGAGCTTTGAACTCACAAGCCTTCTCCTCCTCAGTGAGCCAGCCGGCGGTCGCAGGGAAGTCGGTGAGAGCCCAGAACGCTACGAGACCAGCAATGACGGTCATGAGACCCTCGAGGATGAAGATCCACCTGCAGAGGGGAGCCGAGTCAGCGACTGCATCTGCGCCGAGGTCCCTTAAGCGGGAACGTAGCTTACCTCCATCCGCTGTAGCCTCCTACGCCACCCATGAATCCAATACCGTAGGCGAGGAGTCCGGAGAAAGCTCCAGCAATCTGAATGGGCGATGATTGGGTCAGGTCAGTTTCGGCCCGTGCTGCTCGGGCGTCGTCGCTTACGGTCGCCGCGCCAAAGAAGAGGGCAATCCTGAGCTGGCACCGATGACGTGGGTACCACATAGTGAGGTACAAAATGACTCCAGGGCTACCAGAGAGCAGAACAGGGGTCAGCGGTAGTCAAGAGGGGAAAGAGAGCCATCGCCGAAGCACGCGCGAGGACGGGCACTGCACGGCCTGAAGGCCACCTGAGGTAGTCGGTGCACTCGTGCACCAACGTATTGTCTGTGCTATTGTGCTAAAGCCTCTTTCTGCACCGAGAAAAATGATTGACACTCACAAAAGACCGGCTTCGGCGATGCCGAGGGCGACACGGGCGGCGACGAGGCCTCCAAAGCTCTGAGCAACGCCCATGAGGGTCCTGTTGATGGAAGGTATGAGACACAGCACCAAAAGAGCGCTCTATACGTTCCGGCCTACATGACGATTCCTGCGGGGACCACGAGCAGTCAGCAAACGTCGAGGCAAGCTAAGCGAGCTACTCACCCCAAACAACGGTGATTGACGCGAGCCAAATCGAAGGGCGAAGTTTCTGTGAGTAGACAGAGATCAGATGAGACACTGGGGGTGAGATTGAAGGAAGGCTCTCACCTTGAGCATGAGGTTGGCCGGGACTTCGAAGAAACAGTACGAAGCGAAGAAGGCGGTCAACGCGATACTGTAGTCATACCCAGCCATGTTCAAATCCTTCTCCAGCCCACTTAGGCGGGCGTTGCCTATGTTGCCTGTTTTGATGTATTCGAAGGAGGAGAAGGAAATCGGGGAGGAGAAGACGAGGTTGGCGTGGGAGAGGGATGAGCAGAGGGTCAGTTGAGTCCTCACTCATCTGTAAGGTTTCTGTAGCTTACCTCGATCCATGAACGAGAGAAGGTACAGGACACCGAGCATAGGCAGCAAGTGCATGTCCAACTTTCGGTAGAGGCGAGCCTCCTCCTCGGGCGAGAACTCCCTCAGAGGCTTTTGTACCATTGCTCCCTGTTCTTTGGGATCCACGGGATGCTCTACATGCTCCGTGTGGTACTTGTAGACGGCGTGAGACTTCTCGTCCATGGTGACGGAGCGTGCGATCGAGGTCGGTTGAAAGGGAGAAGTGGAGGGGGGGCTTCGGCGATGGCCTGAGCTGCAGAGGTGGCGGCTGGGTGAGGTGTAGGGTAAAGAGGAGAGAAGCTGGAGTGCTCTCAATGCTCTCAAGCTGTGGAAGGAGTGATGGGAAGGAAAGCAACCTGGGTGTTAGCGCCAAAGGCTGACGAAAGGGCTCCATGCGGGGCGCTTGATTGCACTGGGGATGTCGGCACGAATGGACCGGGGTGTGGGGGGTAAGGAAAATCAATCAATTTCGTAGTGGAAGTAAGCCCTGATGAATTGACGAATACCGAACTTAGCGAGAAAGCGCCGGATGAGAGCTGTTCGGACTGAAGTGTCGACTCTGCCGTGCTGACAAGGCGGTAAGGAGGTCCAGCAGGATGGCGGAAGCCAGCTTTTAGCGCCTCCTGGAGGAGTGGGCAGCGTAGAAGCATGAAAGAAGCGAGCAGAGGTTGAAACAGCGCCGAGTCTCGAAGAAGGAAAAGGGGCCAAAGCTCGAGGCCGACTCGAGGTGGTCATCCCAACTCGGGCTCTCTGATCTCGCCACTCCCCTACAGCTCAACCGAGAGCAGTAAGCAGCGCTTCGAGCAGTCCACTACATAAAGAATGGCCGCCCCTCCTCCTGCCTATCAATCAGCCATTCCAGCAGCTGGAATTCGCGTGCCAACTTCCACGACGAGCACCTTCCCGCAAGGCGTGCGTACCTCGCTACAGCTCGCTCGGAGCAGACCGAAGCTGACGATGCACCTCCATAGCAACTTGGAACTGCTCCTTTTCGTGACCTCGACGGCAGTCCCGTCTACGTGTGCTCTGCGTTGCTGGAGAGCGGTGAGCGCGGCGTGCACCCTGGCAAGGCTGTGAGGGGAGAGTGCATGATCTCGTATGGAGGTGCGTTACGCTTCTGATGATCTCGCTGCTGAACTACAGCTTACCCATGGCTCTCTCCACAGGTGCCGAGGTCGCTCATGTTGTGCGCTGAGCGTTTCGCTGTTCGGGCTGCTCTCAAAAGAGCTGCAGCAAGGGCGAAAGCTGATGCACTCTTCTACAGGGTCGTTACGATATCTTGCCCGTCACCGACGCCATGGAATGGGTCCCTACTTCTCACGGCAGAATCCCGAAGGGAAGGAGGCCAGTTGAAGGGGTTGGTCGCTTCCTTCGCCGAGCTCGAAGATTCGAAGGCGAAGACGCGTTGACCTCTTTGACCGTTTACAGGGATTTGAGGAGACTGGCGCCCACCTCTTCCACGCCTTGGTCCACATCGACGGCGTTCACGTCCCGGCCAAGACGGGCGAGCATCTCGTCAGCCCCTTCGCTGTACCAATTGATGACAGAACGCTGATTCTTTCTCGCTCGTAGGGAGGAGCTAACGCACCCTGGGGAGGCGCTGAGGTTGTGCACGCAGAGAACTACGAGATTCTCTGCTGGCGTTGAGGGCGCTGTTCGGCGCTCGTTCCTCCGCCCGTCTCTTCTCAACTCGTCCTTCTCGTGACTCTGACTGCTGTCAATTCTACGCAATGCCCTTCGTTCTCACTCTCGTGGCTTCAGCAGCAATCGAAAAGGCTGTAGTGAGTAGTGCGATTCTCGGCGAAACTCAACCTGGCCTTGCTCTCCGGGTACAAGCCCTTCGGGGCGATTCCTTTCCTCCGTAGCAGTGCCAAAGCCATGTACTTTCGCGGTGGATGTCGCCTTCGCCGTACTCCTCTCGGACCGCTCGCACTCTATCGAGAGGCGAAGACGAGACGAAGGATGGAGGGTAAGAACTTAAGGCGTGCAAAGGAGAGGGCCCGGGCGGTGAATCGGCAGAGCACTCGAACAAAAGGACAAGAGGCGTTTGACGATTTTGAAGCGGGCGTTGCCTATGTTGCCTGTTTTCATGTATTCGAAGGAGGAGAAGGAAATCGGGGAGGAGAAGACGAGGTTGGCGTGGGAAAGGGATGAGCAGAGGGTCAGTTGAGTCCTCACTCATCTGTAAGGTTTCTGTAGCTTACCTCGATCCATGAACGAGAGAAGGTACAGGACACCGGGCATAGGCAGGAAGTGCATGTCCAACTTTCGGTAGAGGCGAGCCTCCTCCTCGGGCGAGAACTCGACTACGTTCGTCATACGTCCCCCTCTGCCGTCAGTGAAGCTGAGACAGTATATCTCTCTCAATTGCATGGAGGAGCCAATTCCCCTTGCGGAGGAGCCGAGGTCGCTCAGAGGAGGACTACGACATCGTCTGCTGATGGCGCTCGGCGCCCGCCCCCCTCTTCGCCCTCGCTACCCTTCGTCGAGTCACAGTCTCGTGACTGAGTACTGCTTGTTTTACGTACTGCCTCCTTCTCTCCCTTGTGACTCCAGCAGCGATTAGAGAGCAAGCAAGTGAGCAGCAGCAATTCTCGGCGAAGTCGACGGGGCCTAAAGATCCGTACAAGCCCTTCAAGGGGCGTCTGCTTTCATTGTTGGCGTAGCCAGTCCCTTACTTTGGTGTCTGCCTCGCCACGAGCTGCTCGATCCGCTGGCAGTCTGCGAGAAAGGGTCAGCGAGCTTTCTCGAGGGCGCGAGGAAGGATAGCGCTCACGAATCTCGGTATGCGATGGGTCAGATGGTAGAGTGCAGAAGAAGCCTTGCGCCTGCATGAGAGCAAAGACTTTGGTGACATCTTGGTGAACCTGTAGCGAGGGAGAGAGGTCAGCTGCCTGCGAGGTGAAGAGCGATGCGCTCGACAAAGGCCCACATGCCCGTCCAGAGAGTGCAATGACGGGCCAAGACGAGAGCTTGTGCCGAGCATGAGGTGCGAGCAAGCCAACTCACCTCGATGCAGCTCTTTCCTTGTCCTCCTTGGGCTGCCCGGCAAAGGTCGATCTGCAAACGCCGAGGTCAGCTGCAGCCTTCCAGACAGCAGCAGCAGCTCCAACACTTGCCACTGGTACCCCCTTCTCCCTCTCATTGAGCACATAGGTGGAATTTGGCGCGGCGGCGACGAATGAGGTCACTGGCGCGGCCTGCTCCGCCGAGAGGTAGGCAGGCGAGTAACGAGGATCAGGTGGCATAGTGTTGAAGGTTCTGTAGCTGAGTAGGTGCTGTGCGCTGGAGTCGAAGCGAGTCGAGATGAGCAGTGAAAGGCAAGACACCAACGTCGACGTCCTTTCCCTCCCTTCGACTGCATTCATCGTTCGAAAGGCTTGACCTCGTAGCGCGCTAGGATGAGCTCGTTGGAGTGCTTCGTGTGCAATCAGCTGGTCAGAGGAGACGCCGCCTACCAAGAGCACCACTTGAACAAGTGTAGGCCTCCTCTTCCCGCCCGTTTCTCACGCGCGCGGCGCTCGAGCGCGTTGACAGCGGCTCTGAGGGAGCAGCAGGCTGATGGTGGTCTTATCACACCTCTACAGGTCTTGACGAGCAAGCTGCTGGCGACTCTGTACCTTCAACGAGCTCCGACACCGCCTCTCAGAGCGCAAACGGTCGCGCTGGTCCGAACAACGCCCTGCAGAACCCAGGAGCCCCCTCCGCCAGCACCAGCAACAACACCACATCCTCAGACGAGCTCCTAGCCCGCGCCCTTGCCGAGCAAATCGACGCCGAAGCCGCCGCCGCACTGGCCGCCGCCGACGTCCAGACTTCTCTCTCGGGCGTGGAGACGGGCGCTTCGCACCAATGGGTTGACTACGATCCACAAGAAGCCGCTGCTGCCTCGTCTTCATCGGCCGCCGGCTGTCCGCTGTGCGGATTGACCTGGGCGACGCTCGGACTCGGCGCTTCGCAAGGAGAGAGGGAGCAGCATGCGGCTGCTTGCCTTGAAAATTCGGGAGGGGCTGGGGATGACTGGGAGGATCTCGAAGCGGACTTTACGACGAGCAGCAAGAGCTTTGGGAAGAGGAAGTCGCCGAGACCAAAGCCGAAGTTCGACTGGTCCGAGGCGCGGGAAGGGCAGGAGAGGGTGAAGGGTACTGCTGGTGAGTCTTCTAAACTCTTTTTGACCCTCTCTTCGCGAGCTCATTCGCCGGCTTCCACTCGACAGGCCTCGTTCGAGTTCTTCACTCCCTTCTCTCGCGCTCTCACGCCGAGGGCAAGACAAAGGTCGCTTTCCTGGCCAACGAGAGGGTCGAGCATATCGCTCAAGGTGGCATTCGCGAGATGACTTACGCGTGCGGGCGAGTCGCTCTTTCGATTTTGTTTCTCTTCGCCTCCTCGGCACTCGACCCTCAGCTCCGACTTTTAATCACGCTCTCAGAAATCGAAGGCTGACCAGAGGTTACCGTTTACAGCTACCGCAACGCGCAAATGATGTTCTCGGCCCTTCGTCACCTCGACGCCTACTCGTCTCTCAACGACCCTTCGCCGAACCTCCCGCCGATTCCGACCATCTTGGAGCTGCAGAACATCATCGAGCTGGCTTGGAGTCAAGGTGAGCGCTCTCTTATGAGTCGCTTGTGTACCTCGGGAGCTAACAGCCAGCGTCTCGCGCAGGACACGACCCACCCGGCCGCGACCACTTCAACGGCAAGCTCATCGGCTCAACCAAGTGGATCGGAGCGACCGAGATCTACACTGCAATGTCGTGGCTCGGTGTCAGGTGAGTTTGAGGTTGAGCTCAAGATTGTGGCCTTGCGATTGAACCCTTTCGGAAGCTCACCTCGCTCTCGCGACTGACAGAGTCAGGCTCATCGACTTCCCGAAAGTCCCAGGCTCGGGCAACGGTACTCACGGCACCCTCGTCGTGAGCATTTCCGTACTCTCGTCTCTATATCACGCACTGAAGCTCGTCCCTCGCAGTCCTGGATCCACGAGTACTTTGAAAGTCCCCTCGCAACATCTCCGACCGGCGCCAAACGTCCTCTCCCTTCGACCGACGGCACTGAGACCCACGCCGAGACCAACGCCCTCGCAGCTCTCATGGCGTCGAAAGGCAGCGCCATCAAGTATAGCTCAAAACAGCCTCTGTACCTCCAGCACCAGGGCCACTCGCGCACGGTCGTCGGCATCGAGGTCAGCAAGAGCGGCAGCTGGCTGCTCATCTACGATCCCGCCAAGTGAGCTGCTCGCCTCGACCTCTCCTCTCGTGTCCGAGTATATCAGAGCTAATGTCCACCCTCATTCGTCTGCACAGGCGCGTCTCCATCAGCCTCGCTAGCGCCGCCGCCTCCGTCTCGCCTCCAACGGCGACGAAGAACCTCAACCCTCCCCCAAAACGCTCCAACATTCATTCCTCTTCTTCCGCTCTCGACTCTTTCGCCAACTCTTCCAACGCTCTCGGACTCAGCACCTCGGCGAAGGACGATGCCGAGGCGGCGTTCTGGGCACAAACGCCGGGAGGAGGACAGTTGGAGGGTACGCCGGCCGGGAAGAAGGGTGTTGCTGGATCTAGTGGTGCGAAAGGGTGGGCGAGTGGGTCGGCGGGGAGTCGCAGCGGCGGAGCGGGCAAGGGAGCGGGAGGCTTGGACCTCAAGCTGTACGCCAAGATGCTGGAACCGTACAGGGTTAGCTTGTCGAGCTTGGGAAAGAAGGAGGAGTACCAGGTGCGTGTCTCAGCCTACTCGGGCTGATCCGAGCTCCCGCTTTTCCGGCTTCCGAGCCCTCGTTTCGTTTTAACTCCTCGCCGAGCTGACTTTGACGGCCTTCCTCTCCTCTCCCCCTCTCAACCTTTCGTTCCCTTCCTCTCTTCTTCACTACTTATTGCAACAGATCGTCTACGTCGAAGATGGGCCACCTCTCACCCCAAAGGAGATCAAAGAGCGCCGAGCAGTCAAGTCGACGAGGATCACCGCATCCAAGTCGAAGTGAGCGTAGTGGGAAAGTGGGACGTGTACTTGCTTTTTGGTTACGACAATAACGATCTACGAACCTCTGAGTCGCATCGAGCACTGAGCTATGAGGCAGCTCAGCGCCGAGCCATCTCCTTCTTCGGCGCTTGCGAAGTTGCCTTCGTCCTTGCTGCAAACTTCGAGCTTCAAGTCGCTTGCGTGGTATTGACTCACATGTACCTTCTGCACTGCTCCCATCTTCTCGTGAACTCCGGGAGGCGTCCCTTCTGCGTTTCATCCCTGCACAGCTCCGCCTTCGGTTCACTCTCCTGGCCGGCTTCCTCGGACGGGACTGTCTTCGCCTCAAAACCTCAGTCATTGGCTCACGTTCTTCTGCTTTCGAGCATGTCTTCGCCCCCTCCCTCGCCACGTCCTGAACGAGCTCAGCTCAGCCCAGCCTCTTCAACTTCCAACCTCCACCTTGTCAACAACTTCTCTTTCGGACAGCCGGCCCGCCGTGCCATCCCAAAACATTACATTCCTGTTGCGCGAGAGCCGGGAGGACGGTCGTATTCAAGCGGAGAAGGCGGGCTGGCTTCGCCTCTTCAGTTCGGCTTCACCCCAAGCGGCCGAAGCTTCATCAGCAATCCACAGGGCGCTCCAGGTTCTCACGACCGGCTGTACGAGTCGCGGAAGCCCGAGGGAGAGGATAGCGATGATTCGAGCTGGGATAGCGAAGCAGAGTACACAGAGTGAGCCTTGGGCGGTAGCTTCGGCGATAGCTGAACTGACTCTTGTTCTCGGCGACGACAGCCCCGAGGAGGAGAAGAAGCGGACTCGCCTTCGGAGAAGATATGCAGACCATCATCGTCAAGCTTTCCACAACGGTGACCCCTTGGAACGTCGCCTTTCGCACCCTGACCCCGATGCAAGGCCGTATGGTCCTGGACCGAAGTGAGCCTTCCTTCTTTCGCCCTTACTCTTCTCGGCTCGCCGTCCTAGATCACTCATCGTTTGAGTTCTGCACAACTCAAGCCCATCGGGGCAGCTGACTCCGCGACCGGTCACCCCTTCGGGAGACATACTTTACAACCACCAAGTCGACTTCGTCAACGGGCTTCGCGAAGCAGTTGCTCGCCTTCCCACTCACCAAGTCACGGATCAGCACATGTTACAACTCCACCGTGCAGGCATCCCTCACGACTGGGCGTGCGTTCATTGCTTCTTTCTCGCGAAAGGTCGCTGATTTTCGCCCTTTCCTTCTCAGCCTCCGAAACCAAGCTTCGAGGCGTGATGGCCACGACACTCTGCAACGAATCGGCATACGGCGAGATGAAAGTCGGCTCGCTCGTGCGGAGGAGAGCAGGAAGCGCCGGGAGTCGACGGATCAGGAAGAGAGGATGGATGATAGGAAGCGCCGAGGCAGCGATGCGAGTAGATAAGTAGTGGATTTGCTCAATCTCAGAACGTATTTGATAGCTCGCGGACTTCATGCACCTGAAAGCCGCTACCGAAGTGCTCAAGCAACGAGCAAGAGAGCCAAGCCAGCGCCGAGCCGAAATAAACGAGTGACTGCCTTGCGAGAATACTGCTACAACCCATACACCCCCGACCTTTCACAAGTACACTCGAATCAAACGCTGATGATCCGGCGAAACCACTCGACCTGCTAGTAACCGGGCAACGCCTCATCCTCGAATGAAGGCCTTCCCGAGCGTGGAGCCACGGGAAGGCTCGCAATGTAATCCGCCACGCCGCCATCGTACACAGGAGGAGCTCTGTGTCGCGAGAAAAGGTCAGCAATGACTCCGAGCCCGGGCATGCGCTCTCGGCGCACCTGAGAAGCCCTCGACCGAGTCCGCGGTTCCCTCCTGCACCTGCAGCCGCTCGGAGCCTCTCCTGCGCTTGAATAGCAGCATCTCCAACAAGGAGGGAGGTAGACGTCGAGCTACGGCTCCTTCCTTGAACCGGGCGGACCGTATCGTCATCCTCGGCGTCCGAGTTGTAGGCGCTCGGCGCGGCGCTCGAGAGATTGGACGAGGAAGAGGAGGAAGAGGCGGAGGAAGAGATGCTACGCGAGGAGTAGACGCGGTTGAAGATGGATTTGGAGGGCCTCCGGGCCGCGTTGAACGCTTCCACGCCGAGCGAGGTTCGAGGGATCGCAGCCGCCCCAGGCAGGCCCCCCTTGCTGGTGGGTGGAGCCTCCTTGACGGAGTAGGCGATCACAGTGAAGGCTTCAAAATGGTCACGTAGGAGATAGCCGAGGTTGCTGGGAGCAGAAAGAGGTCAGCTGCGTCCTTCATCGCCTTCGACTCGTGGGCGGGGGCTCGCTCTTTCTTGCAAGCCTGTAGACGGGTACTCACACGGCTCGGAGGTACAGTGTGAGCAGGTGAAGCTTCCTCGACACCTGAGCCGCGTTCCCGCCGCTGTTGAACTTGCTGTAAAGCGCCGAAATGTCAGCTGCGTCGTGTGTGAGCTTGGCTTCCTTTCGCTTACGCCGTCACGTAGCCGTTTAGCACCTCCTCCACATCCAGAGTAGTCTCTGCCCGGGCGAGAAGCTTTCCCGTCTGCTCTTGATTCAAGCCCATCTCTTTGAAGCGCAATCGCGGGGAGCTGGGCAGCGAGATTGCGACCCGGCAGCGGGGTTGGGGGGAGACGAGCGGGAGTTGCGGGAGGCGTGACCGACAAGGATGCAGAGGGCTACAGAAGTGTTTGTAGTCGAGGTTCGGAGACGAGTAGTGCGTAGGAAACAAAGAGTGATTCGGGGTTCTGGCCACCCTCGGCTACGAAGGCAGTGCCTCTCGGAACATACTGTACAAGACTGCAGGACTGCTCTTCCATGCGTTTGTCACGCCTGTACGAAACCGAATTTCCGCTTCGAAGAAAGTGCTGTAGCCTTGCTCGTTCGCGAGAACTCTGCCTTCGGCCGTTCGGCTCGTGAGTCCATAGAAGGGATATCGAGCAGAAAGAAACGTCCAGCAGCAACTTCAAACTCTACGCGGAATGCACCTTGTACTTTTTGGTTGCCTTGAAACCCAAACCCATCACCGCAGAAGCGAACGTCGTGACTCCAACTGCTCGGCGAAAGGAGAGGACGGTCAGCCAATGTACCTCGAGAGCTGGGACTCGACACCTCATCTGAACGACTCACCAAAGATCATGACATCTCGGAAACCGTGCATGCCCCATTGAGTGCTGTGGAAATGGAGGAAGGTCAGCTTCGAGCGAGTAGCGGAGAGAGCATCGCCGAACTCACTCGTTGCCCGTCGCCGGCTTGCCACGGTACAGAGACGAGCCGATGATAGGCCCGATGATGCTTGCTGATCCACGGAAGACACTGTAGATGGCGATGATGGCTGTCGAGACGTGAGGGTCGCCGCCTTCGACGAGGCGAGACGAGTTAGCACGGCTCGGCTTCGGCGAAGAGGAGGCTCAGAAACTCACCAGCAACGTCACGACCCGTATCAGACCAGAGTGCGCAAATGCCAGAGAAGCCTCCAAAGAGAACAGCGAAGGCGAAGACCTTGCCAAGGGTATCGGCGAGCGCCCAAGACGTGACGGCGCTTAGGCAGGAAATGAAGGCCATTGACGCCATGATGGTGGCGGCCTCGAAGCGGTCGCTGAGCCAGCCGATTCCCAGCTGCGATGCAGTGGTACTGACGTTGAGTACGGCGAGGACGGCATTGGCCGAGCTGGCGTTCGCGACGGCGTCGACGTAGGTGGTGAGAAGCAGCGAGACGGCGAAGAAGGCGAGGGAGAAGATGAAGGTGGTTGCTGACTGTACGGAGAGAAGTCTGGTAGCTATAGAATACCTGATCTGAGCAGAATGCTCACCATCAGCAGGACGATAGGGTTCCACGCGAAGGAAAGGTCCGTTCCGCGAGAGAACAAGGGTGGGCGGCGCTCAGGCTTGCTCATGGGCAAGCGAGGGCGAAGCGTGAACATACACCCGACGTAGATGGTGAGGGTGATGAGGGCCCAGATCCTGCACATCCACGAAAAGCCCTGGGAGAAGAAGTGGGCGATTCAGCGACTGAAGATGAAGGAGAAACGGATGCAAGAGAACTCACAACCCGTTCAAGAAGGCTCCCGATCAGGAAGGGCAAGCAGAATCCACCAACACCCGTTCCGGCAAAGCTGCAACCTCGCAAAAAATGAGCACTTCAAACGAGACGGGGCGAAAGAAGGGAGGGAACTCGACCAACATTATCCCGCTCGCCATTCCTCGTCGGACAACCCACCATTCCGACAGCCATAGAAGTACCGGGGTGTACAACACTCCACCAGCTATGCCCCCAAGTACCCCCTGGAGGATGATTAACTGCCAGATCTGATGAGAGTGGTCAGGTCGAGCTGCTCGGCGAAGAGAAAACCTCGAGCGTACGGCGGTAGCCCAGGACGAGAGCAGCATGCTGCCACAGGAGAGAGCTACTGCTGACCATAGCATGATCTTCACCCAGTCGGGGTAGCGACGGAAGACGGGGATGAGGACTGAGCGCGAGAAGGCAGCGAGCGCCGAGGGAAAGTCAGGGTCAATCGGAGGAGGTGGGGTCAGGTGGGTCAGCTCCGGCGTGCAAACGAGTTGAAGATGCAACGTGTACTCACCAATCGGGATCATATACTCGATAGCCAGCGCCACAGTCCCTACAGCCCCGATCGCCGTGAGGGAGCTCTCGTTGAACGGCGCATGGGTCGAAAGATGCAAAGCCACGGTTCCGAAACTGAAGCCATACGCCCAAACGAACATTCTGTGGAGTCCATCAGTCCTGGGTCAGCCGTAACGCTCTAGAGGAGGAGAGCAGATCAGCGGAAGGCTCGGCGACCCGAGCGAGAAAGCCAGCCGACCTTGTAAACCGCGCTGCGGGGTCGCAAAGAGTAGCCATAGGCTCCAGGTATATATGAGACCTAGTCGCAAGGATATGATGTTGCGTGAGAGTGGCGAGATGGGGGAGAACATGGGGAAGGGACGGTCAGCTCTCGGTGGAAAGGTCGGATGACCGCAGGGACTCACGAAGGCCGCGCAAAGCAGCAGCGATGAAACCAAGGCTCCCAGTACACTCTGCTGTAGCTGCTCTCCGATTGCTGGGTCCCCCACGCCAGCGCGGAGCAAGATCTCGTTTGTCGTTTGCGAAAGGGACTCACTCGACCATGAATGCCGAGCCTAAGAACACCCAAGCATGCTTTCCACCGTCGATCGGAGGCAGCGACTCGGCCTGCTTCTCCATCTGTGCATCTCTTTGGAGGGTGAGCCGCCTGGTCGAGCTAGCAGGCGAGACGTCTCGTGTAGGTGGTTGGGTCGATGTAGTCGATCCAGGGAGCACAGATAGCTCGATGCCTTTTTGAAGAGGCTGTACGACGCCGGCCATCGTGGTTTGTCCCACAGGCAGCGAGAAGGACGAGTCAAACCCTTCGCCGGCGGCGCGCGCCCTTTCGCGCGTCCAGGCCACCTTTTCCCGAGCGGCGACGCAAACTGCAGAGAGACCAGAAGGGAAGGGAAAATTGGTCTCTCGCTGCAATGTGAGCTTTCGAGACTGCGCTGAAGCTGCAGGTGAATAGCATAGCCCTCATCGGCCGAGTCGAAAGCTCGGCGCTCGCCTCTTGCTAGAAGCTCGACTTGCGAGATCACGCACAGCTTCTGAGTTTACCGAAATCTGGTTATATAGTTCTAGTAAGATCTCTCTACTGCATTTTGATGTGCTTCGTCGCCCGTAAACCGAATCCA
The DNA here is from genome assembly GCA_003054985.1 of Leucosporidium scottii. NCBI lineage: Eukaryota > Fungi > Basidiomycota > Microbotryomycetes > Leucosporidiales > Leucosporidiaceae > Leucosporidium > Leucosporidium scottii. The sequence goes on along the minus strand of MWVB01000049.1, from coordinate 90,367 downwards.
CAGGCGGCCGAGGTGAGGGCCATCGAGCCGACTGCAGAGGGAGAGGTCAGCTATGGCTCCCGAGAGGGGGAGGACTACACACTCACCAAAGATCATAATCCCTCGGAAGCCGTATAGTCCCCACACTCCGCTGTAGAGAGGGAAGCGGTCGGTCAGCCATCGCCGAACTCGCTCGAAGTGAGACGACTCACTCGTCTTGGTCCCGATGCTTCTCGTCGTACAGTGATGCAGCAATCATGGGCCCAACAATGCTTGCGATTCCTCGGAAAATGCCAAAGAGGGAGAAGACGGTCGTCGAGATGCGGAGGTCGCCGCCTAGGAGAGAAAGGTAAGCTCGGTTGAGCCCGTTCGTCGCAGTTTTGGGCGACTCACCAGCCACATCGCGAGCTGCGGCGTTCCATGTCGAGCAGATGGAGGAGAAGATGCCCTGTCAAAGTGTAAGAAGGGGGATCAGCGATTTGAAAGGCGAAGTTCGGCGCGGACGAGCGACTCACGTAGAGGATGCAGAAGCCGAACACCTTTGCCAACGTATCACCGAAGCCCCAAGCAAAGAAAGAGGTCACGGCGCTACATATTCCTAAACCTGCGATGAGCCACGCCTTGTCACATTTGTCCGAAAGAACGCCGACGTAGACTTGACCGACCACGCTTGCGGCGTTGAAGACAGCGAGGACGGTAGTGGCTGACAGAGAAGAGGCGAGAGAGTCGACGTAGGTGGAGAGATAAATCGAAACGGGGAAAAAGGAGAGGGAGGAGAAGAAGGTGATGAAATACTAGCGGTTCGGCGCAGAAGGGGATCAGCCGTCGAAGGGGAGAGCGGCAATCAGTCAGGACGCACCATCAAGATGACGGTAGGGTGCCAAGCGAAGGAGAAATTCGTTCCCCTCGTCAGCCATGGACCACGAACCGCCGGCTTGACGGCGGGGATCCGAGGTCGAAGGGTAGCGACACATCCGCCGAAGACGACGAAGGTGATGAGAGCCCAGATACGACATGTCCAAGCGAATCCCTTTCGGAGAGGGTTTTAGGTCAGCCATGACGCCGAGGCGATGCGGGGAAGGGAGCACAACGCACGACCTTCTCGAGCAGCGAGTTGAGGAGGAAGGGGAAGACGAAGCCTCCCACGCCGGTTCCCGAGAAGCTGTGAACGAGAAGAAGGTCAGCATGCAGTGTACGAGGAAGGGAGAGAGGTAGACCGACATGAGCCCGCTTGCCATTCCTCGCCGGACGACCCACCACTCCTGCAGCCAAATCAAGACAGGTGTATAAAGCACCGCGCCCGAGATGCCACATAAGACTCCTTGTAGGATGATCAGTTGCCATACCTGCGATCAAGAGGACGAGGTCAGCTCGGCGCAACTTCAGCTCGGTCGAGTCGAAGCTCTCGAACCGCGCTGGACAGGCGCACGCAGGAGCGGGACCATGAGACGAAAGATAACGCACTGCAGTTGCCCATGAGGAGATGAGCATGCTACCGCACGACGTGCACGTAGCGGCCCACAGCATGGTCCTCGCCCAGTCGGGGTACCTTCGAAACACCGAGATGAGGGCTGGTAGAGTGGTAGTGTCGGGGCGAGGTCGAGAAGATGGAAGAAATGAGTTTGTTGGTGTACGTCGGTAGAGGGGAAGGGGGTAAAAGGGGATGGGAGAGAGATCAATTAGCAACGGAGCGCTCTCGGCGGCCGCTTGCTTCGAACTGACCGAGAGGAAGCATGTACTGAATGGCAAGCGCCACAGTTCCTACAGCTCCGATGGAAGCCAGGGAACTCTGGTCGAAAGGCTCATGCGTCGCCAGGTCTGTACACGAGGTGGATCAGCGCAGGCTAACAGAACGGCTTTTCGGCAACTCAGAGAAAACTTACAGAGCTGCAGGGTTCCGAAGGCAAAGGCCCATCCCCAAATGAGTGTCTTGTAACGGCAGGGAGTCATGGGTCAGCTGGGGCGTCTACGAGGAGAGAACAAGGTCAGCGAAGGGTTCGCCGAGTTGAGCGCCGAGAAAGCCGGCTCACAAGGGAAATCGGAGGTTGTGGAGACCAGGGGAAGATACTAGCCGTCAGGTATCTTTGGGTGTGGGTAGAAAGCGTCGAATGTCGCGTAGGAGAAGCGAGATGGGAGGCAGGAGGGGGCGAGAGGTCAGCCAGCTCTCAGCGTCGGTCGAACGCGCGCAAGGACTCACCAGAGCACCAGCAGCTATAACGTTACAGCTTCTTCACCCCAAGAGCCCCCGCGAGTTTGTAGCATTCGTACGCACCTCTAGAAACCACGCGTTGAGCGCAAAGGTCCAAGCCTTGATTCCCCGATCCGCTGGAGGTAACTCAGCCGCAGCCGCTTCAGCTCGTTCGTCCTTCAATCTCCGTACAGACGACGCGGGTGATGCATCCCTCGATGGCGGTTGAGTCGTTGATTGGGACGGAGGTAAAGTGGAGAGCTCGACCTCGCCTGCTGTTGATGGTGGAAAGGTCGAAAGTTCTACACCGTCGTGCTGGCCTGGTTGAATGTACTCGGGCATGCTGACGGGAGCTGGGATAGAGGAGAGGCTGATGAAGCGCGAAACTTGTCGAGTCGGCCGCCTCGAGCTTCGCCGCCGGCCAATAGTCCTCGGGTCGGCTCCAGCTTGCGCTGGCCGGCGGTTCACCAGCTCAGACTCATACCTATGTAGCACAGTAATCCAGGCGTCCGAGACAGTCGAGATTAGTCGAAAGCAGCATTGAGAGAAGCGACCCCGCTCCTTTCTTTCGACCTCGGCGAAGGGGACAGGCATTCGTTCGCCGAGAGCCAAGTCGATGAAGCTAGGTAACGAGAGTATTACAGCGTACGGAAACCCATCAGAAGGTAGTAAAGTAAAAAGTTATAACAAGCACACGAGATCCTCGCGCCCATTTTTGTGCCCTCGACGTTCTATCTTCCCTCTCCTCCTCCCTCTCCCTCCGCCAGCCTCAAGAAGGCTCACACCCTCTGATCCCCCACCGTCGCCAAATGATGATGACCCTCTCCCTCAGCAGCCCTCTTCTCCGACATCTCCTTATCACTCCCATTCGCGGTCGTAGGCGCCGAATCGACGATGGGGTCTCCATGCTCGGCCACGTTTTGTTGAACGCGCGCTGCCTCGCGGTTGCCGTGGTGCGAAGCGACGCGAGCCATACCGGAGGTGGATTCGACGTCACGACGGATGTGGACGAAGTCGTACTGTTTGAGCAGGAGCAGCAAGTCAGCGAGAGAAGGGAGGAGGAAGAGGGAGAAGGGAAACGTACAGCCCACTCGCCGCACTCGGCGTCGTCTACTCCGACAATCTCACCCTCCTCGTCGGTACGGAACTTGCAGCCAGGGATGAGGTTGATGAGGGTCATGAGGATCCAAACGACGACGAAGGTCCTGTTCGGCGAAGTCGATCAGCTCTCCACCACCACTTTGAAGGAGAGAACAAGACTCACCATCCCCACACAGCGCAAACCCAAGCCAACTGGTACCCTACCTGCACCCAGTTGCCGTCCAACCATCCTCCAGCGATAGCGGTGTAGCCGTCGGTGGCCGAGGTGTCGGCGCTCGCAAAGACTCCGGTGAAGACGAGACCGACGATACCGGCGACTCCGTGGCACTAGAGTGTGTGAGAATGCGAGTCGAACGGAGAGTGAGAGGGAGAGTGAAAGGCGAGGTGAGAGGAGAGGAAGCGATAGTAAGAGTAAGCGATAGTGAGAGTAAGCTTCGGCGCCGAGAGGTTTCGGTTGAGAAGAATTGAGACGTACAGCGTAGATATCCATGGCGTCGTCGAAAGCCTATCACGGGACAGAAACAAAACAGGTCAGCGCTGATCCGCACCCAATCCCCCCTCTCGTCCGAGAACTCACAAAGAATCCCTTCAGCGTGGTGAGCAAGTTGGAAACTCCGGCCGCGACGACACCGATGAAGATGGATGGACCAGGTCCGACGAATCCAGCCGCGGGCGTGATAGCGACAAGACCGCAAATGGCTCCGGTGCAGAATCCGACGGCCGACCACTTGCGCTCGAGGCGGAAATCGAGGAGCATCCAGCTGAGTCCTCCCATGCCCGCGGCGAGGTTGGTGTTGACGATGGCGAGGCCGGCTTTGACGTTGGCGGCTGTTGAAAAGTCGAGTGAAGAGGTTAGCGAGAGAGAAGTAGAGGAGGAGGAAGGGGAGAACGACGAACCGAAAGTCGATCCTCCGTTGAAGCCGAGCCAGCCGACCCAGAGGAGGACGGTTCCTTGGATGACGAAGGAGACGTTGTGAGGCTTGAAGGAGAGGATGGAGGTGCCAAAGCCGCGACGCTTGCCTGTTGGAATGCGAGCCAAAAAGGACTCGGTCAGCTCAAAGCTCGGCGCGCCCTCTCCTCCGCTCCAGCAGTCATTTTGGAGCTCTGAAGCAACGACTCACCAAGGAAAAGCGAGTAAACCAATCCCGTAACTCCGGAACAAATCTCAATGGGTCCTCCCCCCGCATAATCCAACACACCGAGCTTGAACGCCCATCCCTCGGGAGCCCAGATCCAGTGGACCACGGGACAGTACACCAGCGTCGACCAAAAGAAAAAGAAGATACAGGCCGGTAGAACACGTCCTCGCTCGGCTGCTGCACCAATAAACACTGCAGGTACAAGCGCAGCGAACATATTCTGCGCCATGGGAATAGGTTCGGTCGATCAGATGGGTCAGGTAATAATAGTTAAAGATGCAGTACGTACTTGGTAGCTGTAGGAGGGTCGGAGAAGGGTCAAGGCAGCCGTGGGGGGGTTCGGCGAAGGGTCAGCGACAAAAAGGCTAGAAATTGACGGCGGAGGTGCGTTACATGTAGTAGACGATGGCGGGGACCTTGTTGTTGGCTTGAGGGACAGGTTGCTCGAGGACTTGACGCATCACAATGTGCCTCAGGTCGCCGATAAAGGGTCCTCCAGTCTCGGAGAAGGCGAGTGAGTAGCCCTGTAGACGTACAAAGGTCAGTCTTGATATCCTCTTTATCTTAAGCAATATCTCGATCCCTGCAATCCGCCAAGAGACCGAGAACTGGAGTGGAGGAAGGGGAGCAAGAATCGGAGACCGCGGCTCACCCAGAAGAACCACTGCAAGTCGAGATCGGAAGATCAGCATTGATTCATGAAGCAGGGGAAGGTACAACTCACTTGGAAGGAGACGATGGCCATACAGAGGAGGGTGAGCATGAGGAGGGTGAGGGCATTCTTTCGTCGAACGAGTCTGAATCATTCGGGAAGAGCGAGCGAGCCAGCGCCAAGCCGTTAGCCAATCGCGACGAGATTGTGAGTGAGAACGGGACCGACTCACCCCGAGTAGAGGTAGCTGAGCGCCGAGTAGCAGCAGGTCAAGAAAGTTAGCCTCGGTCGTGAGAAGATCAAGAAGGCCCGACGGCGAGTGAGCAAGAGAGCGCACCCAACACCTGGAATCATGAGCCTGGTTGTTTGATGAGAATGGGTCAGCACCGCGCAATCTTTCTGATCCCCTACAGCAAATGACTCACCAAACCAACGCCGTGCAACTCAAGATCCACGCGCTATTTCAAACGGCTAAGGGTCAGCTTCCTCGCGTCCGTCTCGTCCTCGTCCTCCCTCGCTTATCCAGCCCAGACGCACATATCTCCCGGATCATAGCTTGCTACAGCCCCATCCGCCAAGTTGACAATCATGTCGGTTCCCGAGGGGTCGATGGTGAAAGGATCCGCTGGTCCTCCTGCTGCTGTCTGCGAGGCAGCACGAAGCAGGCCATATCTATCGGTGAATGCGTTAGCCAGGAGAGCATGAATGAGGTGAACAATGGACGAACGTGATGTTGACCATCCTGAGCTGCTGGGACGAGAAGGAAAGAGCGAAAGGAAGAGAGGGAGAAGTGGGTTGTGGAGAGAAATCAAGCGGGGAGGGGAAGTTGAGTCGAGGTTGCAAGTCCCAGCGAAGGCGACAAGCGACAAGGCGAGGGAAAACTTTTGCCTGGGCCGATTAGAGCCGAATCGGGCCAAGTGCTGCTGAGACTGGACCGGGAGAGGTGTAGGACGGTAGAGGGGGAGAGGGAGGGAGATGAAACGACGAGGTTGGGTCCGAGCGAAACGAGTCGGTCTTTGGAGGCGGGAAGAGGGAGAGAGAGAGGTGCAAGAGAGGCGAGAGACAGGGAGTGACGGGAAGCCCTTAGATAAGGGATCTGTAGGCGAACGAAGAGACGAGGTGAGATGCAGGAAGGAGAGAAGACGAAAGTGGTTCAACTCGAGCTCTTCGCCAAGCAAATCTCGCCTCTGCTGCAGGTCTTTCGCTGCACAAGAGCCGATAAGCTCGCCCATTCCGATTTCACCCTCTCACCTATCCTGTACCCCTTCCCGGATCATCGCCCTGGAGCTGCTGCAAGCTGACGAGGTGCAACTTAGCGCGAGGCCAAATGAGCCCCACCCCTTCGCGCCAGCAGCTTTCCGTCCCGTCTTGCTGGTCGCCCAATCGCTGCTAATCGACCACCAGATTTGATAACGAGTAGTAAGACCGAGCGAGAAGAAGTGGGTCGACCCAAGATGAACTCTGTAGCTCAGTCGACACGTTGGAGCTTGTCTTAGTCGGACTCCTCTCCTCTCGAGGTTCAACCTCGCTCTCCTTGCTAAGGCCGGTGCAGAACAGCGAGGCGAGCTCGAAAGCGCTCTGCAACTCGCCCAGGGGGTATCGCTACAGCTCAGCACCCGTTCAAACGTTTGCAACCCCAGCAAAAGCTTTTGCGAGTTGCAGCAATCTATCGCTGAGATCGGTAGTGGCGCCCGAGGGAGGACGACGAGCGGTTCGAAGGTACTGCAAGCTGCTTGTCCGGTAGCTGACCTCAAGTGAGATGCAAGACTAGTGCTTTTGACTCTAATCAGACTTCTCGCGATCTGTCAGCTAGCATTAGGAGTGTCCAACCTGCTCGGCGAGCACTTCGGGAAGTTCGGCGACAGTTCCGCTCCAGCTCGGAAGCAGATTCTCATCCCAAGTTGGCTCAGCTCTCCCACCAGTATTCTCAAGCTTCAATTGTATGTATCTACTAGCTTTACAACAAAGCGCACGCGTACTCATCCGCTCCTCCCCCTCTCCACAACCCTAGCTCTCCATCTCAACATCCTGCACCGGAACAACCCACAAGCCCGCCACCCCACACCTAACTGCTTTCTCCCAAACCTCCTCAACCACAAAACCCCCCTCATCCCCCCTTTCCTGCTCCGTCCCCATCCCCATCTCCTCATCATGCGCTCTCCCCCCACCCGCTCCACCAGCTCGAGGCAAAATCTCATAAAGGTAAGAGTAAGAATCCCACCACTCCAGTTCATCCAACGACCCTGCTTCCTCCTCTTCTGAGCCAGAACCGGCGGGTTTGAGACCGGACGAGAAACGGAGGGAGGAGAGGGCTGAGGGGGTGGAACTGCCGGATGGGTTTTGCGAGGTCGAGAGATGGGCGGAGGATCGTTTGAGGGCTGAGGTACGCATCGTGCGGATTAGAGAATCGGCGGGGAGGGTGGAGGATTCCTGTTGAAGGGAGGGAGGCGAGGGGAGGCAAGGGGAAGCCGAGTCGGGGTTAGCGCGGGGAGGGGAGAGAAAAAGGCGCGAGGTAGGCAAGGGGAGAGTGTGAAAAGTCAAACGCACCAATCCTTCCAGGATAGCCGACCTCTCCTCCTCCGTACCTCTTTTCTCCTCCTCATCCCTCTTCTCCCACTCCTCCTTCATCACCTCCCTGTCCCTCCTCTCCTCCTCTTCCTTGACCCTAAGCGCCTCCTTCTCCCTCCCCGCCCTCTCCAAATTACTCTCGATACTATCCTGATTGGCCTCGAGGTATCGTTGAATGTGAGCTTCCGTTTCTTCGACGTCGAGCTCCGAGATGAGCTTGAAGGTCCATGTTGGGTGGAGATGGGGCGGCAGGGCAGCTGAGGGATGACGAGGCTGAGGGTGTAGCGGGTTAGGGAGCAGAGGGAGAGGGCGATAGGGTTCAGGGGGCAACGGACTGGAGCGGGGAAGGAGGCAGGAGGTTCGGAGTTGGGCCGGAGGATTCATTTTGTAGACAACTTTGTCGAGCGACGGCGGGAACTCTCTTCTTCATCAAGTTCCCTAGCTTACACGTCGCCGACAGGTTAGTCCACTACAGCAGCAATCTATAGATCGAGTTCCCTAGCTTACACGTCGCCGACAGCTTCCGTTCTCGTACAGTCCATTCTTCCACTTCTTCCAGGTAGGCGTTGTAAGCGGAGGGGGGAGATGAAGTTGGATTCTGTCTTGTTGAAGCTGTAGTAGTGAAGGGTTGTGGCGTAGAAAGAGAAGAGAATGAACGCCGAGAGTTAGCTTTCATCCTAACGTGCTGAGCCCACTCCATCTCGACCTCCTCCCCACAGCACATAGAGAGAGCAAAGAAACTTGCTACCACTTGATTCTACATCTCAACATGCCTCCAAAGCCCCGTCCTCCCGGCCTTCAGCTTCCACCTAGTACCCAGGCTGCCCCCGTAGCATCCTCTTCTGCTCTCTCCTCCACCTTCTCCTCCCCCGCCATCCCTCTCCCTTGCGCCCAGTCATCTGTGGTGCTTTGCCCAAGCCAGATGGACCCAGCAGCCATTCAGTTGCAGGAGCAGATGGAGAATATGAGCAACGTTCATGGCACTGCTGTGCCACTGTCACTGCCCAGAGCAAGTGACGGGCTTCGCTCTCGAGCTCCTTCGCAGCCGCCGGACGGAGGAGGGTCAGCTCAGTCTCTCGCAACCTACCTCTGCTGCCAAGTTGGGCCGCTTCACGGGAGGATCCTTCAACGTTGACACCATTGGGAAACAGTGTATGTCCTCTTACAGCTCTGCTTTGATGCACGCTGCTGACCTCCCCCCGCACTTCAGTCGAGACTTTCAAGCGCTCTCCCTCCCTTCCCGCTTGCACCTCTTCCTCGGCAGTCAATCGTGAGCTCCCACTCTCTCTTTATTGGTAGCTGCTCCACCAACTAATCCCTTCTGCCTTCTCAAAACAGCCTTCGCAGGCGAGCCCCGCCTCTCCTCCTCCCAACAACGACAGAAGCCCAACACCAACGGAACGACCACCTTCGTCCTCGGCCAGAAGGGGGAGGATGAACTCGTCATCAGTCCTCCCGGCCCCGACGGTTCCTTCTTGATCCAATGGAACCATGGCGTCAAACGCGAGGCCGGCTCTCGGCTCTCCCGCCGAGTGGTCCGCCGAGGAGCAGCAGGAGCAGCAGGAGCAGCAGGAGCCTCAGGAGCAGGACGAGGAGGAGGAGGAGGAGGAGGAGGAGATTGCCCAGGGTGTCTCCCCGTTTGTCCGCTACACGGGCAAGCGCAGGCCCAAGGTGCCCAAGACCGACCTCAAGGGCAAGAAGCCAGAAGGTCTTTGCGACGCCCAGGATCATCTCCCTGTCCCCGTCGTCTTCCCTGCGTACCAAGGATCAGACGAGAAGGTGTGCTTGCCCTGCTTGCTCACAATGCTCACCTGCATCCCGTAGCTAACCCCCTCTCTCCTCTTGCAGGACATGACGGTCCCCGAGGCCGCCGACTACCTCAACATCATCTTCGGCAATTTGTACAAGCCCAACGGGATCTTGGATACGCTCCAGGGGATTATTTGGTCCAGCTTCGGCGACACCTACAAGCTGGATCAGTTCTCTCGCTCGCACGCTCCCGTGGACAACAAGTCGGTGGGAGTCCGCGCTGCCGTCCTCATCGTCAACGACGCCTTGGAGACCCAGCAATCCACCACCACCACCTTCTCCTTCAACTCCTCTAAGAGCGCCCTCTTCAGCAAAGGGAAGCGCCCCAAGAATTGAGCCTCCGCCGACAAGATCTGCGCTCGTATGCACGGTCTTGCTACCATCCTTCTGGCACAGCGCTTCACCAGGTGCGCGCTGTTGTCCGGAGGTGGTGGGCGATCCAAGGTGCAATTGGAGCAGAAGGGCATCCACTACTCGGGTTTCAACCTGGACCTCGGCGCCATTTACACCGTCGTCCCCAACCTCCGAGCCGTCGTTGAGCGCTTCCAGACTCACTTCACCAAGAGGCAGGGCAGCTACGACGCCAACGCCCAGCTCTTGGTGCCTCGCGCCATGAAGAAGGTTGCCATCATCATCCCTCGTCTCGTCATTTGGGACTCTCGCCTCGAGCCTCCCGCCTTCGCTCGGACCCTCTCGGATCTTCAAGCGCATCCCGATTACGACTGGTTCTTCGAGCGTATCGAGCATGACTTCCGCGCGGCCTTTCGCTTGGCCCTTCAGCGCGGGGAGGCGTATGAGTCTATCAAGGAGGTCAAGGTCATTTGGACAAATGACAAGGCCGCCTGCACCAAGCTCTTCCGCACCTTCACCACCACCAAGGTTCCGCTTCACGGACGCCCCGCCGTCACGAAAGGGTTCAACCTGTCCGAGCTCAACACCAGCACCTTCCCCCGTCGCGGTCCCGGCCTTAACGACCACACCATCTACACCGGCTGGCTGGGCCACCTCATCCGCAACTGGAAGGAGCTCAACCTTCCCAGGTTGTGGGAGGAGGAGAAGAAGGTACATGATGTGGGTATTTGATTCTCTCAATTCAAGATGAGGCTCGCCCAAGGTCCGACTTGGGCATCAGAGAACGGCGGCTTACTCTTTGCTTTCCACCTCAGCTCCCCTCAATTCTCAGGGAGATCACAAGGACGCCAAGGAGGAGGAGCTCGAGAATGTCAAGCCCGAGGATCCCACCAAGAGTAGCTTCAACATCGTCCGTACCCTTCCTGTCCTCCTCCCTCGCTTTAGCTGACGCTCCCTCACTCCCTCTCCTACAGTATGACTCTGAGCGCTTCACGTCGAGGGCCGCGGTAGACGACGTCCTCACCGTCAAGGGTGCTCGTCACGTCCACCTCTCGCTCAAGGCTCTCGGCCTGGCCTCGGCTCATCTCGTCCAGCCTCATCTCGCGAGGGCTCACCTCGGGTCTAGAACCACCATCGACACCGACCTGGGTCAGCAGTCCGAGCAAGTGGGCGAGTTGGCGAGTGTAAGTGTTGGGTTCTTTGCTCTCGCCGAGCCTCGAACTGACTCGGCTCTCCTTCTTGCAGCACCTCCTCACTAGCACCTACCAGGCCGTCACCAAGCCCGTGCTCGTCTTCATGGAGGATAAGGCTCCCGTCGTGCCCTCAGTCGACTTCGCTGGACCTCTCAAGCCCATCACCCGTTGTGAGCTTGAGCTGGTTGAGCTTTTGCCCGATCTAAGACCGAGCTGACCCCTCCTCCATCACAACAGCAAGGAAGGACTCTCACGAGGAGCAACGTCGTACCAGGACTCAATCTAGCATTACCTCTGGTCTTGTCGAGATCAAGTTCAAGGACTACTCCGCCCCTCACGATCCTTCGACCCTCCCCATGCGTCAGTGTTGCTCCTCGGCTGCTCTTCTCTGGATTCATGAGCTCATCTTTACCATGATTTACAGTTCCAAACCCTTCTCAGTCGTATCATGCCCCAGGAGGAGCCCGCCACCGGCCTCAGCCAGCCCATGGCAGCCGAGAACGTCCACGCCTACGAGGGAGAGCTCCCATGGCTCCCCGACGTCATGACGGACGAGTCGGCGCTAGGAATCGAGGAGGCCATCAAGACCGCCAAGCAGTGCCCCGAGAAGTTTGAGCAGCTGGTACAGACCCTCAACAGGGCCCGCGCTTCCCTCGTCGCTCAGAATTCGTGCTTTGGGAACAACTTTGGCCCCAAGGATGGCCTCGACCACATCCGCATGATGGCCGTATGTTTGAGGCTCCTGAGGAATATTGGAGCTTGAGCTGACCTCTCTCTCTCTCTCCCCCCAGGAGTCCCGCCAACCGCGACCTCATGTCTCCCGAGCAGGCGGAGTCCATCTACCTCTTCTCCCTCCTCCTCATCGCCCTCGCCATGTTCTCGGCCAAACCATTCTGCTTCCCCATTGCCGTCTTTGCCTACCTCGCCACCAAGAAGTTCGCCATCATCAACGGCAACTCGGATGACCCCGACCGCTCCGCCCAACTCGAAGTGAGTCATTGAGTAGAGGCCCTGGCTCTACTCTTACTCACTCTCTTCCTCCCACACACAGCGTCATCTTGCCCAGTACACCCAGCAGTTCACCTTCGCCATCAGCACCTTGGTCATCTTTTCGGACGCCGACGTGAGCCTCGAGCGAGAGATCAGCCCACTGGTTGCTGACTCTACACTTCTCTACAGGATGCCAGGTGTGCTAATACTCAGAGGGACGTGGTCAAGTGCTACGCTGCCGCCGCCTATCAAATCCTCATCCACGGAGGAATCTGCAATTCCTGCAGTAGAGCTCACATCCTCGTCCCCAACACCATCCCGCAACACAATAAGACCGGCACTGACACTTGTCTCCTCTCACAGACAACCTCCCACGAGAAGAGGAGTGTGGATCCTTCGGTTTTCACCAAGGAGGAGTTGGCGGCGTTGTGGACGGGCCCTCATTTAAGAGGTTGATGGGACCGTGCTTTGAGCTTCATGCCAACGTACGTCTTTGAGAGCCGCGATAGACTCCCTTTCTCTACATAGCTGACTTTCCTCCCTTCTCGCAGAGCAAGATGTCCAACCCCGGCCGCTCGATCTTGGCCGGCTACATGAGTCTGAGTCATTTTGAGTGCAAAATTTGCAGGGGGAGGCTCAATCCCATTTGTCATCGTCTTGCCAAGGGAGGAGGAGGAAGCCGACACCATCCTTGAGAATCTGGCCTCCGGCATCCTCAGACTCTAGTCGACTCCCTCTCCACTTCCGACGCTTCACTCTTTTCCCAGTCCCTCTAGCGAGTAGCACTCTGTTCTCCTGAAAAGGACCCGCCTGTTGCTTGTTTGTTGCAGCTACTCAAGAGAGATTACGGAGGCTGGAGAAGGAGAATGGATGAGCCTGCTCGGTGAGCACTTCGGGAAGTTCGGCGCCAGTTCCGCTCGAGCTCGGAAGCAGATTCTCATCCCGAGTTGGCTCAGTTCTCCCGCCAGCATTCTCAAGTGTCAATCATATGTATCTACTAGCTTTACAACAAACGCACGCGTAGTCATCCGCTCCTCCCCCCTCGATGACCGGAAGCCTAACTATCCATCTCCATCTCAACATCCTGCACCGGAACAACCCACAACCCGGCCACCCCACACCTAACCGCTTTCTCCCAAACCTCCTCGACCACAAAACCTCCCTCATCCCCCCTTTCCTGCTCCGTCCCCATCCCCATCTCCTCATCATAGGCTCTCCCCCCACCCGCTCCACCAGCTCGAGGCAAAATCTCATAAAGGTAAGAGTAAGAATCCCACCACTCCAATTCATCCAACGACCCTGCTTCCTCCTCTTCTGAGCCCGAACCGGCGGGTTTGAGACCGGATGAGAAACGGAGGGAGGAGAGGGCTGAGGGGGTGGAACTGCCGGATGGGTTTTGCGAGGTCGAGAGACGGGCGGAGGATCGTTTGAGGGCTGAGGTGCGGATTGTGCGGATTAGAGAATCGGCGGGGAGGGTGGAGGATTCCTGTTGAAGGGAGGGAGGCGAGGGGAGGCAAGGGGAAGCCGAGTCGGGGTTAGCTCGGGGAGGGGAGAGAAAAAGGCGCGAGGTAGGCAAGGGGAGAGTGTGAAAAGTCAAACGCACCAATCCTTCCAGGATAGCCAACCTCTCCTCCTCCCTACCTCTCCTCTCCTCCTCATCCCTCTTCTCCCACTCCTCCTTCATCGCCTCCCTGTTCCTCCTCTCCTCCTCTTCCTTGACCCTAAGCGCCTCCTTCTCCCTCCCCTCTCTTTCCAAATTACTCTCAATACTATCCTGATTGGCCTCGAGGTATCGTCGAATGTGAGCTTCCGTTTCTTCGACGTCGAGCTCCGAGATGAGCTTGAAGGTCCATTCTTCCACTTCTTCGAGGTAAGCGTTGTAGGCGGAGGGAGAGATGAAGTCGGATTCGGTTTTGTTGAAGCTGTGGCGTTAAAGGGGTGTAGCGTTGCGAGGAGAGAGAATGAACGCCGAGAGTTAGCTTTCGCCCTCTCGCGCCCGCCGCGCCCACTCGTCCGCGCATCTCATCATCACCGCACATCGAGAGAGCAAAGTAACCCACGTCCTAGCCATCTTCTTCCGAATGGCCAACTCCTTTTGCACGCCCAAGTCCTCAAACCTCTGCGGCTTGAAGTGCGCCTTGCGAATCGTCGTATGGCAGACGGGACAGGGTTCGGGCCCGAGGGAGAAGATGCGGTCCATGCAAGATTCGCACCTGTTACACCGTAGGCTTGGTCAGCTGCTACTCGTGCACGGCGCGGGATGAAGAGCGCGCGGGGAGGGGAGAGCGAACGTACATCTTGTGATAGCACGAACTGACCATCAACCTCAGCTTGGGATTCAAGAACCGATCCGTCTTGCATACAGGACACACATCTGCCGGGCTGGAGTACTCGGGAATGTTGGCGTCGTCGTCGTCTACTCCGAATTGGAGGTGGTCGGGCTGGGCTCCGTTACGCGTTGCAGGGGCGGATGAGGGGGAAGCTGTAGGACGAGAGGAGAGCTTGGATTTGCCCATGATGAAACGAGGGGCGGACATGGCGAGCGAGGGAGCGAGTTGGAGAGCTGAGAGCTGGGAGACAGGTGCAGAGGGTGGCGGTGAGGGGAAGGAGCTGTAGGGGTGTATAGCAGAGTCAGCGCTCGATGCGGTGAGCTACACGCCGTGAGCGAGAAGACTGACTCGGTGACTGCTGCTGCTGCTCGTCCAGGGTCAGAGCGCGCCCAAATCGTCGCGCTGACTAAGAACAGTCGATGCTCTGCTGTCCTACAGATCCCGTTCTCTCTGGCTGAGAAGAGCGCGCTCCGATACGACGAGAGCTGATGAGGTGCACAAGACGAGGTAAATGGCGGGAGGAGAAGCGACGAGGTGGAGCTCATCTCCAGCTCTTACCGTCTTACAACTCACTTTTAACCTCGCTTATAATCCTGAATTCACTACAAGTCGACTCTGGCTACTCTACCCTGCTCTACCATACTGCAGTTTTCTCCTCTGCTGCTGCTCTCCTGGCCTCTCCGTCTCCTTCGCGCTTCCTCTCTCTCGGCTCGCTCGTCTCCCCGCACAGCCAAACGGGCTACAACATCGCAGTAACGAACCGCAGAACTGGACGCCCCCGCTAAACCAATTGACTACATCTCAGACATGCACTAACAAACTCGCCTCCCCCGCCCCGTCATCGTCTCTTCGACGCGTTCGCTCTCGCTTCTGGGGTGCTGCTCGTCCGGCTCGTTCGCTTTTCTCGTTCAGCCAGCAGAGCAAGAGATGGATCCACCAAGCAGCAAGACTACAGCGCACAAGCGGCAGTCCTCGCTCCTCCAGCGTGCTGCTTCGTCCTTCTCCTTCGCCGGAGCAGCGCCGATTGCGAGCGGAGGAAGAGGGTCTAGCAGTGTTGGCTCGTCGTCTGGCTCTGAGGAGGCGAGGACAACAGGCAGCTTGACGGATGAGAGAGGGTTGGATCCGGGTAGTGTTGGTGCGTTTTAGCTCTGACCCCTTGCCTGACCGTCGCCGAGCACTACGCCGAGCAGAGCCTGAGCTGACCTTTCTCGCCCAACAGCCGTCTTGCACGGAGAAGTAGGCGGTACGTCTAATTCCACTCCCTAGCCGTGGTCTCCTACATCAATTGACGTGCCCCGTACACCCAACAGGCTCCTTCGGCCCCTTCCCCCGTTCCTCCTCCTTCGCCGCCTCCCCCTTCCCCATCGACTCGAGCACACCACCTCACACCGGCCCCTTCTCCAAACGCGACTCGCTCCTCTCCTCCGACACAGCCATCGACCTCCCCTACCACCCACGCTCGCACTCTCGAGCTTTCTCCTCCTCAGCCAGCACCGAGCTTGGGAGGGACTCGCCTGGAGCAGCCAGCTTTGGCGAGATTGAGAAGGGCTTACTATGGGACGAGGAGAATGTGGAGGAAGATGACTTCTTGCATAATCCGGATCAGGGAGTGGATAGGATGATGGACAAGCAGAGGGAGGTGGGGTTGTGGCCCGTGATTAATACGGCGGCGTTGGCGGTGGTGATTATCGTGTTGGTAGGGTTGTTCGCTGGGTGAGCACTTTCGCTCCCTTCCTTTACCTCGCCCGCTCCCTTCCTCCCTCCGTGCCCCTCGCCTTTCTCGCTCTCGCGCTCATCCTTTCCTCCCTTGCCCTCCCCTCCCCGCTCAATCTCCGACCCCAACAGCTGGCCAATCTACCAATACAAAATCCTGCACTCTCCCTCTTCCGACTCCTCCTTGAACCTGCTCAACGGTTCCTCCCAAATCCCCTCCATCCCCAACATGCCCTCCCTCATCGACGAGGATACGCCGGAGGAGGCGAGGACGAGGACGGGGTTTGATGGGGAGGAGTATAGGTTAGTGTTTAGTGATGAGGTGAGCTTTTTCGCAAGGGTCATGAGAAGGGAGGGGAGATGGTGAGGTGGAGGGAGGAAAAGGATGTGAGCTCACCCGCTGCCTCGGCGCTCAGTTCAATCAGGAGGGAAGGACGTTCTGGCCGGGAGACGACATGTACTGGGAGGGAGTGGATCTCAACTATTGGTGAGTGTCGTCTTAACGACTGCAGGACCAAAGGCGGTGACTTGACCTCGTCGCAATCGCCGAGTTGAGCTTGCTGACCTCTCCCCTTCACCTTCCCCTGCGCTCCTTAACGTGCAGGGCAACCAAGGATCTTGAGGTACGGCTCATTCCACTTTCGTTTCCGCTCACTCCCCGCTGACCCTTACCTTCCCACCTCCCTCCCTCCCTCGGCGCTTCCCCCCTCGCCTCCCGCTCCCTCACTCGCCTGACACCTTCAGTGGTATGACCCGGACGCCATCACCATCGAAGACGGAAAGCTCGTCATCACGATGGACGAGGAACCGAACCACGGCCTCAACTTCCGCTCAGACGAGTCGTCTTTCTTCGCCACTCTGTCCTCCCTCGCTGACCTTTTCTCTTCTCGCTCTCCTCTCCTCCTCGCGCTCGGTTGACAACCACACGGATGCTCCAATCTTGGAACAAGCTCTGGTATATCTCCCTCCCTCTCTTCCTTGTGCGTTGTGCGGAGCTAACCCTCCATTGCAACCGAGCAGCTTCACCGGCGGCTATATCGAAGTCTCGCTTTCCCTTCCCGGAAAACCCACAGCACAAGGTTTCTGGCCAGGAGTTTGGACGATGGGAAACCTCGGTCGTGCGGGCTATGGAAGCTCGGTCGATGGGTTGTGGCCTTATTCGTGAGTCGCCGAGCTTATTCCCTTCCGCGCTCGAAAGAAGCCGACTGAAGAGCTTTGATCCACAGCTACGACACGTGCGACGTAAGCTTGTGTCCCATATCATTCAGTAAATCACCTTGCTGACCGCTCTCGATGATGATACAGGTCGGTACTTTGCCGAATCAAACGTGGGCTAATGGGACGGGTCCGGACGCGGCTTTACACTCGGGATCGTCAGAGTGCGCTCCTCTATTTTACTGCATTCCCTCGAGCTCGCTGACCTCCCTGCTTTCTGCGACTACAGCTACGGCGGCGAGCTCTCCTGGGTCCATCTCTTCTCTCTCGCCCGCTCCTCTCATCTTCATTCGAGTCGACGCTGACTCGATACCCTCCGATAGCTCTCCGGTCAGCGTCTATCTGCCTGCACCTGTCCCGGTGAGGATCACCCTGGTCCCTCCACCTCGGTCGGTCGAGGAGCGCCCGAAATCGAGTGAGTCTGATCGTTGAGGTCGCTCTTCACCTCGCTTCCTCCCCTCCCCTCCCCTCCCCTCCTCTCTCCTTCATCTACCTCGCTTCGCTTCTTCCTCTTCTGCCGCTGGAGTAAAGCTGACCTGCCTCCCTCCCTCCCTCCTTAGCATCCTCGAAGGCCAAATCGCCCCAAACGGCAAGCAAGGATCCGCCTCCCAGTCAATCCAAGTGGCTCCCTTCGACGCTGGATACAATTGGAAGAACTCGACTCCGGATACAAGGACGTGGGATGAGAGTATTACGACGCAGAGTGAGTCTGCTTTTTCTCTCGGCTCGGCGGAAGGGGAGAGAGCTGACAAGCGCGGTGGGGTACAGACCAATGGCATGGCGAGGTTACGCAGGAGAGTATGTCCCTCAATACCCTCACGGACGATACTTCCTTCGAAGGCGCGGGTTACACCACCTACGGTACGTCCACCTTTCCCTTGCCATCGGCGCACCCTCGCTCATTCCCCGTTCCTTCTCGCTCAAAAGGCTACGAGTACGATCCCGGCCCAGACGGTCGTATCACTTGGGCTATCAATGGGTCGCAGACTTGGGAGCTGAATGCTAGTGCTATGGGACCGGACGAGGAGGCGCAGATTGGGCAGAGGCTGGTGAGCGAGGAGCCGATGGTGAGTTCTTCGAGGCGTCTACTGAGGTCTGGGCAAGCACGCTGACCTCTTGTTCTAATCTGCGCATGCGATGCGATTAGTACATGTGAGTTGGTCTTGCTTCTGGACCGAGGAGAGGCGGACTGAAGTTCGGCGCTGACTCGCCCCTCTGTCTTCTCTTCCCCTTCTGCGCCACCTTCGCTCTCATCTCTCCGCGCATCAAACAGAACCCTCAATCTCGCCATCTCAAAGAGCTTTCAAGAACCTCAATGGGGCAAGCTCGAGTTCCCTGGCAAGCTTCGGATCGAGTGAGTTCGGCGATGGATTTGAGGCTCGAGGATCGGGCTCGTGGGCCGAAGGCTGACAACGCCCTTCTATCGCACTACAGCTACGTCCGGGTCTTCCAGAAGGGCACTCCCAACCTCTCCTGCGACCCAGCAGACCATCGTTCGTCCTTTCGGCGTTCATTCCCTCACTTCATACCTTGCTGACGAGTCGCCTCTTTCCAAAGCTACATCGCAGTATATCGAGGACCATCTCGAGCTGTACCAGAACCCCAACGTGACGGTCTTTAGCGATAGCAAGTACTCAAAGCCGAAGAACTCGATGGCCGAAGGAGGCTGCGGTTGATGGACATAGACACAGAAATAGACACTAGATGTAGACCATCGTTGTATCAAGATGCAGTGCATCCTTGATAGACATCATCAGACCTTCAGCTCGCCTTCCGCGCGCGCCTTCGCTTCGCCGCTGCTCTCCTTCTCCCCAAATCTCACGTGGTCTCTTCATGTCGTCCATCCTTCACCTCCCACGGATCACCATCCAGGACAGCTGCCCCGAAGTCAGACGCGAGATCGAAGAAGGCCTCCATGCAGCAGAGGACGTCTGGGTCTCTTGCTTCGTCGAGGGGAGGCCTTCGGTGCACGGCAAGCTGAGGGTGCTGGAGAAGGAGGGAGGTGGCGAGGTAGAGTTTGAAGCGAGGGATGGAGTACAGGCGGAAATGGTCGATCAGGTGAGCTGCAGAGTGGGCTGCTGCTGCTCGAAGCGCTGAGGAGCTGACGACGCCTTGGAACGAGCAGAACTCGCTTCGTATCGCTTGTCCGGCGCTCGAGATCCCTTCTACCACGGTTCTATTCCCGGCTTCGACCCCCATCTCCCTGCGCGGTGGAGTACAGAAGCTCGCCGTCTCACCGGATGGAAGGCGCGTCGTTGTCGGAGGAGCAGCAGGAGCGATTAGGTGCAGGACACTAAACAGCGAGGGAGCAGGAAAAGAGATCTCGTTCAAAGGACATGTGGGAGATATCACGGCGATCAAGTTCGTGAGTCGTCGAGCTGTGTTCGGCGGCGGGAGTAGGCGAGCTGACCTCTCGCTCACTGCAGTTCCCCTCCAGTGAGGTAGTGCTCACTGCATCGCTGGACATGGGTATCCGAGTCTTCTCCGCCGTCGTATGTCCTCAGCCGCTTTCAGGCTCGCTGTTTCGCTGACATCCCTCCTCCTTCCCTTCGCTTTCGGCCTCGCAGGACGGCAGCAATCCTCGCACCCTCACTGGCCATACCAAACCCGTCACATCTCTTCACATCCTCGGCCGAGGTCGTCAGATCCTCTCCTCATCCCTCGACGGGACTCTTCGACTTTGGAACGTCGCTCAAGCCGAGGTCGTCAAGAAGTGGGCGTTCCCTCAGCCCGTCTCCGACTTTGCGCTGCTGGGAGAGGCGAAGGAGGATGGAGCCATTGGTGGACGCTTGGTGCTGGCAGCTCACACAAACGGAACCGCCTCCCTCGTCTCGCTCGACGCCGAGAACGGCTTCCACCCTCTCCTTCAGCTCACCACCAGCTCGTCATCACCAATCGAGGTCATTGCTCTCGTTCCATCACCAGAAGAAGATGTCGTCGCCTTAGGAGCAAGGAATGGGGTCGTCAGCATCTTCCGCCTGCCCTCGCCGCTGCCGTCAAGTCCAGGAGACGGCGCCGAATGGCTCAGGCCATTACTCACCTTCTCCCGTTCGACCGCGGCCATCACCTCCTTAGTCTTTCCTTCCTCGTCAGCACCACCAACAGCCTCCACCGACCTCACCCTCCTCGTATCCTCCGCCGACGGCCTTCCCTTCTCCGCCTCGCTCTCCCTCCCACCACCGTCTACGAACCCTATCTCAGATGACAACGCTAACGGCGCTGCCGTGAAAGTTCAGGCAGAGTTTGCTGGGCTAGATACGGACGCGGCGCAACAGATTTTGGAGGATCGGGCGGGAGCGGTTTGGGTTGCTGGGGCGGATGGCAAGGCGAGGAGGTATTTGAGGGTGTAGTGCAGCTGCTAGCCGACTGAAGAGCAGTATCATCGCCCAGCTGGGACTCTGAGGATCGCGTAGAGTACAGCGGGACAGGTGGATGAGGGGGTGCAGACCCTTCCGCGAGAGGTGCGAAACTCGGCGAAAAGGTTCAGCAAGCGGAAGGGGTGAGGGGGTCGCTTGCTTGCTGCTTGCTAGTGAGAAGCTGTTACTATCCTGAAAGGTGCACAGTCGTTCTGGCGGGAAGAGAGTCCAGCGAAGCTCGGCGGGTGTGAATCTGAAAGCTCGCCGGCTCGCTCTTTAGCTGTCACGTCGCACTCAAGATGTGTATATTGTACAACGGACCATCCGAATACGACTGCCGTCCTTCTCCGCCGCCAACTGTATCGATATGTCGCCCGAGCTGGACGATTTGCGCCGAGCCGATTAGTGCTGAGCCCTGTTTTGAGACGAGAATGGTCAGCCTCGAGCATCATGAGGTACAGAGAGAGAGCGCGAAAGATCGTACCAGTCGATCGTCTTGATGTCGATTCCCTCTTGGACCATCTCCCACAGCGGCGACAGATCTCGGAGGCCTGCGAGGGGTATTGCGAGTCAGTCGAGAGACCAGAAAGTGCGGGGGAAAAGCTAGACGCACGCTCGACGATAGCCACAATCTTGTTGGTCACAAAGTCAATCTCCTCCTCGGTGGTGAAGCGTCCGATACCGAAACGGATCGACGAGTGAGCCATGTCGTCCTCGGCGCCTGTCGCAGACAGAAAAGTTCAGTTAAAAGCCCTCGAGGGGAAGAGCGAGGCGATGAGCTCACCGAGAGCACGAAGAACGTAGGAAGGCTCGAGCGAAGCCGAAGTGCAAGCACTGCCTGATGACAGAGCAATGTCCTTCATGGCCATGAGCATCGACTCTCCCTCGATGTAGGAGAAGGAAAGGTTGAGGCTGGCGTACCGAAGCAAGGTGGTCGAGTCAGCTCGGCATTGGGATAAAGAGCGAACGACGAGAGAGCTTACCATCCAGGGTAGCCATCGACATCTCCGTTGCGAACAATCAACTCGCACTTGTCGGTGATGCCCTTGTGCAGGCGGTCAGAAAGGCGGCGAACGTGCGCCGCGTCGAACTGAAAGCGAGGAGAAGTAGCCGAGGTCAGCGAAGCGCCTCCGGAGGTCGAGCTTGGAAGAGAGAAGAAGGAAGGGCAACAACTCTTCTCGGAACCCCTGCACATGATCATCGAGAGACCCAACTCGCCCACATGTCGCAGAAACAGCAATAGAGCTGTTTCTGTGGGTGCTCGGCGAGTTCGTCTCCTCCGCAAGTAAACGCGCCCGGCGACTCGAGAGTCAAACCGAGCGGGAAGCTGTCATCATCAAAGGGCTCGTTGCTCTTCCCCTTCGCCTTCGCCCCTCACTTCACAAAACGACCGCACAGAAGCGCAAAAGGAGAGGAAACTCACAGCCATCTCGTTCTTTGCCAGCCTGCACGCCTCTCCGAAACCGACGACCAATGGCGCGGGAACGGTTCCACTCCTCAGTCCACGCTCCTGTCCTCCTCCGCTCATGATGGGTTCAATTCGGACCCTAGGCTTGCGGCGAACGTAGCAGGCTCCGACTCCCTTGGGGCCGTAGATCTTGTGACCAGAGATGGACATGAGGTCGATGTTCATCTCATCGACGTTGATGGGGACTGTTGGTGATGCAGAAAGGTCAGCTTGGAGGCTCGACGAACGAGAGGGAAGCACGAAAGCTCACTCTTGCCGACAGCCTGAGCCGCATCGGTGTGGAAGTAGACACCCTTGTACTTCTTGACGATAGCTCCAATCTCCTTGATGGGCTGGATGGTTCCAATCTCGTTGTTAACCATCATGATCTGGAAGTGCCGAGAGGGACAGTCAGCACCCGCTGCGAGATCTTGCCGAGAAACGGCGCGGTTGAGCTCCTACTGACCGAGACGAGGCAGGTGTCGGGGCGGATGGAAGACTCGAGGAGCTCGAGGTCGACGAGTCCGTTGGTCTTAACGGGGAGGTAGGTGACATCGAAGCCCTCGTCCTGCAGGATTCGGCAAGAGTCGAGGACGCACTTGTGCTCGGTCTGAGTGGTGATGCTGGTAAAGAGGTGGGTCGAAGTCAGTACAAATCAATAGCGAATGTCAAGAGCTACCTACATGTGCTTCTTCTTGCCCTTGTTGAAGCGAGCGATTCCCTTGATGGACATATTGTTGGACTCGGTAGCTCCCGAGGTGAAGACGACGTCCTTGGCGTTGGCTCCGATGAGGTCGGCAACGTACTGTGATACAAAGCGTGAGCCTTGCGCTGCTCCAGTGCAGCCAACTCCGAGAGAGAAACGCACCTGACGGCCTTGCTCAACAGCCTTCTCCGTCTCCCATCCGTAGGCGTGAGTCTTGGAGTGAGGGTTGCCGTACTGGTTGGTCATGTAAGGGAGCATCGCGTCCAGCACACGAGGATCGGTAGGCGTAGTGGCCTGGGCGTCCAAGTAGATGGGGCGCCCGACATCGGCTCCTCCCGCAGGCTGAGTCTCGGACACCTCAAACCCGAGCATATCAGCGGCGGGGGCGACATGTAGAGGTTCATCTCCGGTGATCTTGAGGTCCTTGGCCAGCTCGAGGTCCGATACAGTGGCGAGCGCCTTTGCCGGGGTCGACGAGAAAGCGCGAGATGAGGCAAAGGCGGAGGGGCGAGGCAAGTGGCTACAGGGAGCAGGCGTAGCGCGGGCGGCGCGAGCAGCAGTGCTGAGTGTCCTGAGCGAGCGCTTCATGGTGAGAGGAGAAGAGTTGGAGGCGAGTGAACGGTCGAAAGTCAAGGATCAAGGAGCGGCCGCCGCGCTGCTTCCGCGAAAAGGGCGGCGACTGAGTAACGCAGCTGCTCCCCATCGGACCGCCTGTAGAAGTAAAGAGCGCCCTTGAAAATCATCATAGCTCGATACATACTGATTGTCCCTTTTTCCGGTCACGAAATGCTCTGCTTCAGAGTTGGTCGACCGCTCGCCGGCGAGGCCGAAGTCGGCGAGGGAAAGCTGGCAGCCCCTCTGGCATTCGTTTCGCTGTTCGGAAAGCTGTGTGATATACGCAAACCTTTGAGATCGCGTGTCACAAGGCGAGCTCTCATCAAGCCAACTAGGTGAATCGCCTTCCGTCGTCGAAGAGAGATGCTCCTCTCTCACTCCATCGTTAAGGGCACAGACGGTGGTCTACTTCAGTCGCAAGACTAATACTACTCGTGTCCATCTACTACCAGTACCATACGATTCGATCTCCTTTCTGACGCTCCTCGGCAACGACCCAACCCCGCCACTCAACACTCCCAACTCGCTCATCTGCTCCCCCTCAGACCCAGTCCCCACCAATCACCGAGCTAAAGTCCCACTCGAGCGGCTGAGGCGTCACCCCCTCTCCTCCCGGCAAGGGCAACGGCGTCGCTCCGGGTCCATTGACCGAGAAGTTGGCCAAGAACGCCGAAGCGGCCGAGTTCTCCTCGTTGAAAACGTTGCCATCCATCGAACTCATCATCCCTAATCCGAGCATCGAGTTGAGCTCGGTGGATGAGCTGTTGTAGGCGGGGTGATGGAGGGTGGGGTCGAAGAGAGGGGAAGGAGCACTGCCGCCGAGGAAGGAGTGTGGTGGGTGGTGTAGGTCGCTCAGGTTGGTCGTTGTGAAGGAGGCGGAGGGGAAGGTGTCGTAATGATGAGGAGCAAGGGAGAGGAGAGAGGAGATGGCGCCATCAAGAGCAAACCTCTCCGTCGGCAAAGGCTGCATCGCCGAGTCGCCTCCATCCGGGGCAGGCGAGGAAGGACGAGTGTTGGCGGGAGGTTGGACGACGCTGGCGATCTTGAGAAAGATAGAGGCGACTGCTGAGGGTGTCGTGCTGTGCGATGCTTGGGAAGCCCCTCGGGGGAGGAGAAGGGCGTCGATGACCTGCACGGCCTGAAGCGAGACTTGGCGAACGACGGTCGAGGCATCTCCTTGAGCTCCTCGTGCGTAGAATGATCGCGCCGACGAGATGAGCTTGCGTAGCCTTTCCGATGAGGGTGTAGGTCCTTTCCTCTCGTCTCGGAGGATGGTGACTGTGAGGTGCGATTGTGAAGAGGGCGGAGTGAGAAGAGGAGTCAGCAGGATGTACGCGGTTCGAAAGCGGCAAAGAAGAGCTCACCGTAGATGACAAAGATGGCTGAGAGTCCGTAGGCGAACGAGAACCAGACCTGTGGAAGGAGGGCGCCGAGCAGGGGCGTCAGCGTCACCGGTTCGAATTTGAAGAGGGCAAAGTCACCCACATGCTCAACGTTTCCGTCGTCGACTCGAAGCTCTTCCAAGCCGAGGCAGATGGCCGAAGCGGCTGCCATAGCGTCCTCGGTCGAAGTAGCGTACTCGGGCTCGGTCCATCCTCGCATGAAGAACGGTCGATGGAGGCGCAGGACTCGGTTGAGCTGTGGTAGCATCATCAACGTCCTGTGGTACGGTCGACGATGGGCGCTTGAAGTGGCGACGGCGCGCTCGCAGCGAGCAAGGGCTTCGCGCATCCTGGCGCCAATGTCGAGGACGAGCGAGTAGTCGATATCGCCGTTGGGGTCGGCAGTGAACTGGATGGCGGTTTGGTTGGCGATGGCACATTTCATCTGGTTGAACGGACGGTTTAGCTTTGAATGCCGAAGAGAGCAAAGGCGATCAGGAGACTTACGATGCAGAAGGCGGCGTCGGAAAGGTACTCTGGAGGTCGCTCTTTGACGGTTAACTCCAGACCGAGGTCGGCATCATCGACGTTCAGCGGTTCGGCCGTGTCGACTGTAGAGGCGAAGGAGAGTCAGCGAGACGATCGCCGACGGGCCAAAACGGCTTCGGCGAACAGAGCTCAACCAAGACTCACAGCTACCGAGCGCAATCTGACCCATGCCCGCCCTCATGCAGAAGAGGAAGTCCATGCTAGCGCAAAACCACCAAATCCGCTTCCCAATCTCCCTCTTCAACGCGCACGGCTTCGACGGCCACGCCGGATCGTCGTGATCCTTAGGCATGATGGTCGGATCCGATCCCAAGCGATGAAGCCCGAGCAGCTGGGAGATCCTCGTAGCTGCTCCCAACCACACAAAGAAGGAGGGGGTCTCGAGACCGAGGTAGATGCCGTGAGGAGGGGTGCGATTGTAGGCGACCTTGAGGAGAATGGCTTGGGCGGCTCGAGCTTGAGGTTTCTCGGCCCACTGCGAAGCGACGAGAGCCGACTCGAAGGTCTGCAGCCATGTCTCGGGCAGAGCCTTGAGCTCGGCGACCGAGACGTGAAAGGCGACTTTGCCGGCTTCGATTGGACCGATGGTAGAGGCGCTCCAGATGAGGACCTGTTGACGAGCATGGGAGAAGACGAGTACGGGAGAGGACAAGCATGAAGAGAGATGCAAGGGTGAGACGAGTGAATCGATGATCAGCTCGGCGCGGAAGGGAACGAAACGGTCGAGGAGCTCACCATGTGGAGGATGGCGAGCCAGGCTGGGTCGATGCGAGAAGTGTCGTTCTTGCGCACGCATTCGATGAGCTCGTGGACCTCGGCCTCGAAAGTCTGGCGATGAAGGACCTGTGGACGACGAGAGGTCAGCGAGGAAGGGCCGATCGCCGAGAAGCTTGAGTTGGGACTCACAACGTAGATGTAGCCAATGTCTCCGGTCCAAAAGTGCTCGCAAAGGCAGTGGATGATGTCGGGGTGAGGAAGGTGCTCCAGAAGCGCGGGTGAAGTCTGCTGCGAAGCTCCGAGCCGAATCGTCGTAAAGGCGCCGGGCTGAACGGTGGGAGGGCTCTCGGCGGTGGTTCCGGGAGAGCGATGCTGATCGCTGTCCGGAGATGTGGTAGTCGAAGGGGCTTTGAGCTGGCCCAGCCTCGTCTGGACAGGAAGCGCGAGGCTTTCGAGGGCCTGAGCAGCATCCTCGGTCTCTGCCTCGACGACCTTCTTGTCTGGCGGGGTCGGGAGAGCAGCTGGAGGAGGACCGAATGGTGTGTATGGGACTGGGGCGGTCGGCGGGAGAGCCCTGTAGCTGATGGGCGCGGGAGAAGGGAGTGAGGGAAGAGGCGCGGGGGCGGCGGGGTGGTCCTTCTCGTCGCGAAGCTTGGTCATCTCACGTTCGAGCTGTAGGAACTCGGGGTCAGCATCCATAGAGCTGCTCTCAGCCCTCCCGAACCTCACATCAGCCATTCGGCGCTTGAGCTTGCCGAATTCCACCGTAATGTCGTTGGGCAGCGGTCCCGCTAAAGGTGGGGGATCCCAAGCTACAGGGGAGCAAGGGTCAGCCGGAAATCGCACCGAAAGTGCTTCATTGAAACGTACTGCATTTGTCGCTCTCTCCACGTTCTGCAAAACAGCGAGGAAAGCGGTTAGCTTGCGCTCCGACGGAGACGACGACAGGTGACTGTGGCAGCTCTGCGCTTGACGACTCACTTTGACACTGATCGCAGCTATCTGCCGTCTCGATACATCTGAGTGGAGAAGCGAGGGTCAGCCAACGCCGTCCAGATGCGAGCAGTGGTCGAAGCGAGCTCTACGAACTTCGTCTTGCGGCGCTGGCACGGCTGACAGGACACCTGGGGAGGATAAGGCAGACGGTCAGCATCGCCGTGCACTGTACCTCCCTGCTGGCATCTCGAAAGCTCACCTTTGGCCGAGCTTTCCTCTTCTTGCGCTTTGGCTCCCCGTCCTCGTGATGCTGCTCGTTGGTAGGCGAAAGATCGTTTCCCATTATGTTGTGCCAGAGCAGCCGTATGGTTCTGTAGTATACGCGGCAAGAAGAGCAAGCGAGAGGGGCGAGGCGAGCGCGCCGAGACGAGCGAGGAGGAGGAAGGGAGAAAGGCGTGGAGGCCCTGCCGAGCCTAGCGGGGGAGCGGGGCGAAGCGAGGGATATTGGAGGCAGCTTGCCGCTGCACTACAGAGTTCAAGAAGTGCACGATAGGCTCAGATCGTTTTCTCCCGATAGTTCCGGCGATCTGACTGCAACTCATTCTGTTGCAGGTCCAGTGAAGAGGGTAAAAAGACAGGGCAAGGGAGGGGGTATCTGAGGTATGCGAGGTGACGAATGGACGAACTGATGGTACAGAGGGGGGAAGGATCAGAGGGTAGATCACTCATCTCCTTGCCTCGGCCGCTCGCGCATGCCTTCAGACTTGGGTGCGCCGTAATCCTGTTCGGCGAGAGATGTCAGTTTTAGGTTCTAAGAGAAAGGTCGGAAAACACGCACGATGTAGTCTGCCTTCTCGCAAGCTTGGTACTCTTCGATGAGCTCCATGGCGACCTCCCTATGGATGAGAAGCGGAAGCGAGGTCAGCTCACGTCGGCGCCGATCAGCACGACTCACCTAGCACTGTCAAACTCTTCCAGACCGTTCTCGAACATTGGCTCCTTCTTGTACTGATCGAGGAAAGCGTTACGGCTCCTGAAGCGGTCGTATTGCTGGACGGTCCGCTTGAACATCTGCGAAGTGAGAAGCGAGAGTTCAGCAAAGGGCTCAGCGAGAGACTCGGTCGAAGAGAAACACACCGAAGCGATACTGGTATGGTTGGCGAGCATGAGTCCCGACACTCGATGCGACGTCTTGACATAGGGAGACTGCTTCGTGAGGGCGACTTGAATCGAGGCGGGACCCCAGGGAATGAAGTTGGCGAGGTTGCGCTCTCGGATACGGAGAAGAGACTTGTGGACCTATAGTGGCGAGAAGAAGGCATGTCAATAACCTAGCACGACTGCAAGCTCGAGCTCAACGCCGAAGCTCACGTCGGTGGGGTCGACGTCGCCCTGGATGATGTTGAGGATGGAGATATAGCAGGCGGCACGATTGGGAATGGAGGGGCTTGAAACCATCCGGTTCTTGGGTTGCAGTAGCCGGCGCATCACGTCCAGTACGGTCGTCTTGCGAACGGCCTTGGCCTGGCGGAGGGAAGGAGGTCAGCCGAGCCTGAAGTCAAGTTAGTACAGCAGCTACCCACCTGCTCGATCTTGTCGCTGGTGAACGGAGTGTAGGAAGTCATGAGGAAGTGGCAGCGCGGTGTCGGGATGAGCGAGGCGATCATGCCGACGAGGTCGTTGTTCATGTAGCCCGGGTATCGCAGGGTTTGAGTTGACGCCGACATGACAGTCGAGACCTGCAATACGAAGAAGAGTCAGGCCGAGGTCCTGTAAACGAGCCATCGCCGCACTCACCAGCTGATTCGTCTGAGCGAAGCTCGCCTCTTGAACGTGCAGGCGGTCCTGGCAGATCTTGCTCAGCGCGGCATTGTCGAGGACGATGACCGAGTCGGCGTGGTTGGTGAGACGCTTCATCGAGAGCAGCGAGTTGTAAGGCTGCACGACGACGTCTCCGCTGTCGGCGTCGGGGAAGACTGAGTAGGTCTGGATGAGCTTCTTGGGGTAGCGATCGTTCATGCGCTCGAGGAGGTAGGAGCCGAGTCCTGATCCTGTTCCTCCAGCGATGGAATGGAGCAGCATGAAGCCCTATAGCGGCGAGGGAGGGTCAGAGGAGTCGGCGACGAGCGAATGGAGGGGACGGGCGCACCTCGAGACTATCACTGCCTTCCGCTTCACGATCAATCATTTCCATGACCTCTTCGTACACCCTCTCTCCAGCCGCGTATCCCTTGGCCCACTGTAGGATGGGAACGGGCCCTCGTTAGTTCGCCGTTTCCGTCGAGCCTCCTCCCGCTGCTTTACGCACGTTGTTACCAGCTCCTCCACCCTCTGGATCGTAGAAGAAGTTCTCGGGATTGTACAAGTTCTTGTAGGGGCCAGATTTGATGGTGTCGATGACCTGCAGCAGCCCAGAAAACACGCGACAGCGAGACGCGACGGTCAGCTCGACGTCAGGATCCTGTAGGCCTCTTGTACGCACCCTCGGCTCCAGATCAATCATGACGGCTCGTGGAATGTAGTGCTCGTCGTCGGCCTGGTAAAAGAAGACGTCCTTGCGGTCGGTGCCGTCGGTGGCCCAATCTTCGAGCACTCCGTCCTTGGAGATACCATGCTCGGCGCAGAGCTGTGCCCAGAACTCTGATCCAACTGTAGAGGTGTGGCGATGTGAGCGCGACCCTGCTCTTCGAGAGCGGTTGGACTCACTTTGGTTGCCTGCTTGTCCAGCGGAGACGGTGACTGTCGGAGCAGGCTGTAAGGGAATGTGAAGGGTCTGCAGAGCGGTCATCGAGTACTCACGGATCTCACGAGGCATACTGTACGCTGTTGGAGGTGCAGTCGAGCAAAGTGAGGCGAAGAGGAGGAGGAGAAGCGCGATGAGAGCTGGGCGCGTCGTTGAGCAGCTCGAGAAACGCCGAAACCTACTCGACTACAGCCAACTGTGTTACTCTCGCTCTGTGCGTTGGATCTGGTCCACATTTGCGAGGGAACAGACAAGCTCGCGCAACTCTCGGTCATCCCCTCCCGCCTCCGCCGAGCCATCTTTCTCGGCAGGAGGATTCCTCCGGTTGACGATCTGCATATAGCTGTTCAGCTCAGAATGTGAAGCTTCTTTTTGTCTCCGCTCCCACGCTTGTCCACTAACTCTTTGTTCGGCGCTCATCTCTTCTTTTCGCACCCGCCGGTCGTCTCTCATCCTTTGTCTCTCGCCTCTTTCACAGGCTATGACGGTGGTAAGCTCCAGGAAAAATCACAACTCTTCCTTCTTTGTCTCCCCTCATCCACGGCCATGTCCTCCAGCGCAATGGCAGGCGACTACCGGTTCCCTCCCCTCCGAACCTCGGCGCATCCCTACGGCGCTTCGCGGGCAGCGAGGACCGACGCTTCGCGCTTGCGCGTTCGCCCCAATCTCCAAAATCACAAATATGGTGGCTCGGAGCAACTCGCGTCGGGCGACTCCACGCTACAGACCTCAGGTTGGCGCGGAACGGAATCGCCTTCGTCGCCGACCCAGTTCTCTTTTGCCAATCGTCCGCCGCCACGTAGCTCGCTCGGCACACGTCTACACTCGCTCGACTACACTCAACACCAGACCAACTCCTGGGCGCCGTACGCCTATGGTCCGGATCCTGCCCCGCTCTCTCGACCCTTCGGTTCCCCCACCCGCTCTTCGACCAGGAAAGGAATCCAGACACAGCAGCAACACCGCCCTTCCTCCATCGTCAGCAGAGCTACAGAGCTTCAAACCTCGACCGAACCCTCGAGGCAGAGCTTTGGCGTTATGAGCGCGCTGGGAAGCGGACTCGGCGCTGAAGAGCCTGATCGCCCAGAGGGGAGTATAATGAGGCGGAGCGGCCCCATTCATGTGCCCAACGTCCTGCTCCCCAAACATAAGTGAGGCTTATACCTCTCTGAATCTCTTTCGAGCTGACTGGACTTTATTTGACTGAGCAGAAGGGGATGAGAGCGGCCAGCTCCGGCCGCCGAGCAGGATTCGCCAGCTGCTCAAGTTGCCAGAAGTCTTGAGAGGATATCTCGTAGCTGTTGATAGATGCCAGTCAACTTTTTGTTTGAGCGAGATGATACTTGCCTTCTCTGCAAGCCTACAAAGTGCCCTCGGCGCCGAAGCGGCTTCGACCGAGCTGCCGTTGAGCACTCAAAACGAACCAATCACGCCTCACTTGGCATGCCAAGCTTCCTCCGACTTTACTGTACCAATCCGACCACTTACAACCGCCGAAAACAGCGTGACCGATTTTCCAGGTGCGACGAGCCGAAGCGTGACCGTGACCGTGACTGTATCGGTACAGGAGAGGGCTTACAGGCGTGACAAAGGAGTTGCAGACGAATACCGCCATACACTAGGTCAAGCGGGGTACATCGCCTCGCGAGCGCAGACGAATTGCAGGTTAGGGTACAGCTCGGCGGCGGAGGCGGCATTGTGGCTTGCCTCGGCCGGGCGAGCGTTCTCCCTCTTCTCTGACGCCTGTAGACCTCGATTTTGTATGATTGGCGTTATTATAGCTGTTCATGTCCATCGGTAGTTTGAGCAGGACTGTGGCAGGATTGGCAGTCGATGGTGGG
>MWVB01000049.1:36935-51034 GCA_003054985.1 Leucosporidium scottii | reverse complement strand
GAGGGGGGAGAAGGGGCGGAGAGGCGTCGACGGGCGAGGTGTGAGAGCCGTGGAGCTGCTGACGAGGCGGGTTGAGGGGAGGTAGGGAGGCGAGGAGACCGTTCGGAAGAGATGAGTTGGAGGTGGAAGGGCTTCGGTGTCCGTAAGAGGGAGAGGGGCCGAAAGTGGGAGGAGGAAGGAGGGATCCGTGGGCGGCGTGAGGCGCTTGCGAGAGGGATGGCGTGTGCTGGGTGTTGGCTGCCATCCAAGCGGCTGGGAGTTGCGGAGTAGACGTTTGAGGAGGAAGGGGAGCGCCGTTGGGATGCTGAGGTGGGAGAGGGAAGTGAAGCGGCACCGCCGAGCCGTTCGCTTGCGAGGGGAAGTTGACGGGCGGGGTGGGAGCTGGGGCGCTGGCGATGTGGCGACTCACTGTAGCGGTCAATGGGATCAGCTTCGTCGTAGACGCGAGGATAGAGACTCGTACTCACTTTCCGAGAACCTCTCCAACTGAGCCACCGCCCTCGCTTGAGCAACAGCCTGACTCTGCTTCTGCTGCTGATCGAGGTGCGCTTGCTGGAAGGCCACCCTCTTGGCCTCGAACACAGCCAGCGCAGACTTGGCGAACGTATCTTCCTCGGGCGTCTGAGCTCGGACTGGCGTCGGACTCGCGCCGGGCTGAGGAGGAGGGAGAAGGGGAGTCATCGGCACGGCGATGAAGGCGTTGCGAGGGCGAGGACGACAGACGATCTCGGGTGGTGGCTTGTGAGCTTCCGCTGAGAGCTGATCGTGGTATTGGAAGGCTTGCTTGAGGTGCTCCGAGTGAGACTGGCCGAGGTCGGCGTCCTCGAAAGTTCGGAGCTTGACGCGGGGAGTAAGGTAGGGGAGCGAGTAGTCGTCGATAATGAGAGGGTTCTCGGTGGTAGGTAGGCCGTAGAAAGGAAGGTCGTCGTCGTACTTGAGGCGCTCGAGTCGACGAGCCCATCCTCGCTCATCCTCCTCCCTCTCGGCGTCGCCCGTCGATTCCTCGCCTCCGTCAACAGCGACAACCCTCGCTCCTCCCCTCCCATGCAACCCCGTGCGATCCATCACGACCCTCCCTCCCCTCCCCCTCCTCAGCCGAAAAGTCGGTCCTCTCCAACTGCCGCCATCCACCACCGCCGGATCAAACCCGAGCATGTCCCTCCACTCTCCATCCTTGCCCTGGAACCTACTACTCCCCGGCACCGGTTCGGGCGTCCTCCAATACCTATTCCCTCCGCTTA
The DNA here is from genome assembly GCA_003054985.1 of Leucosporidium scottii. Lineage (NCBI taxonomy): Eukaryota > Fungi > Basidiomycota > Microbotryomycetes > Leucosporidiales > Leucosporidiaceae > Leucosporidium > Leucosporidium scottii. The sequence continues at coordinate 49,793 of MWVB01000049.1, read as the reverse complement.
CTCCTCGACTATGGAATGCCGTATCCGTCGCTTCCTCCCAGCCGCGATCGGAGGCTTGACGTTGTCGAGCGTCGGCGTCGAGGCGAGAGGAGATGGCTTTGGAGCGGTCCTTTTGAGCTTTGCGCGTTCCGAGAGGGACGGTGGGGACTTGAGTGAGTCCAGAGTGACGGGGAGATGCGGATGGGGATTTGGAGGAGGTCGAGGGCCTAAAGTGTGAGGATGAAACGGGATCAGCCAAAGCTCGGCGAAGGCGAAAGGAGCGATGGAACTCACGTCTTCTGCAACATGATGGCTCTCCTCTTCTTCTCGGGCACCACCAATAACTCCTCATCTCCCTGCGCCTCTCCCAACCCCCTCTTCAACTCCCTCACCTCGACCTGCTTCTCAAACACCGCGCGATCAACCCTCGTCTCCTCAAGCCTCAACTTCTGCCTCTCGAGCACCAGCTTCATCAACTCGCACACAAAGAACGAATCGTTACGATGGGCGATGAGGCGGTCGACCTTCTTCTGATCCGAGTGGCGAGTCTTGCGAGCGAGCTTGACATCTCGGCGGCGGAAGCAGACGTAGGGACCTTCGTGAGCGTCGATGGACTATGAATGAAGAAGAGGGTCAGATCGAGATTGTGGTTGGAGGAAGAAGGGTGTTCACATCGAGTTGAGGGATGATCCTCTTGCCTCCACGAGCTGCTCGGCGCTGCTTCCAGTGAGGATAAATCCACTTGGCGGCGGGAGGAAGAGGACGGAGGATGAGAGCGGGCTGTTGGCTTAAGATAGGCTTGAGGCTGTCAAAAGTGGGGACGTGGGTTGGGTTCTGTTCGAGAGCGAACCAGCGTCAGCTACGAGATCAACTCGGCGACGATTCTCGGGTCTCGAAAAGCAGAACTCACCACTCGCATCGCCGTCTCCCTCTGCTTCTCCAAAGCCTTCTCAAACGCCTCCATAATCAACTCAAACTCATCCTCTCCAATCGTCGACCTCGGCTGCCTCGCCTGCGCCGGTCCCGCTCCATTCCCTCCCCTCTCCACCTCCCTATTGAACCTCATCAACCACTCTTCATCCTCCTCATCCATCGTATACTCCGCGGCTCCCTCGATGCACTCTTCCACGGTATCCGAGAAGCGAATGTTGGTGTAAGTGTCGGCGGAGGAGTCGGGCGGGTAAAGCTCGGCGTAGCGTTCGGGGTCGACGAGGGAGAAGGAAGGGACGGGGATGTAGGCGGTGGTGGTCTTTGGAGGTGGAGGCGGGGTTGGAGTAGGAGAAGGCGAAGGAGTGAGCGTGACTCTCCCGCCGCCATTGGAAGAGAGGATGAAGTTCGGTTTCGGCGTTGGCGCTCTCGTCTGAACGGGCGTCGAGGTGCTCGATCTAGCGGCTAGGACCTGCTTGAGATGATGCTCCTCACTCTCTCCCTGGTCGACTCCTCGCGCACTCGACTCGCCCGCGACGAGCTTGAAATTGGGGTTGATCGGGTCGTCGAACTCGTAGCGCGACTCGCCGTCCTCCAGGGGCTCGTCGATGATGCCGACTGCTTCCCATCCCTTCTTGACGGAGAATCGGGTCTTGTAGTTGGCTTTGCGTCCGCGCTGGCGGATGTTAGCCTTGGCCATGGTCGAGTAGGGAAAGGGAAGGGGTGGAGCGGCTGGAGCTGTCGAGGGAGAGAGGAGTGAGTTAGTGTCGAGTACCGCGACGTAAGCCCGGGGATGAGGAGTGGAGTCAGGTGCAGAACGAGAAGCTTTGCATGTGCACCCCACGCAGAGCAGCCCGAGCAGGTCCAGCACCATCGCCGAGCAACGCCGAGACGTCGCCTCGGGACGGTAAGCAGAGTACAGAGTGAAGTCAACAGTAACGTTAGAGCACCCACTACGCCTTAGCGAGCACTCCAGCCGCGCTGCCAGCCTCTATCGCCCTGCAGTCCCGCCCTCCGCCTGCTCCCCCCTTCCCAGCGCGCGCTTTACTCGACTCACCAGCACTAGACTACTCTCAGGCTCTATATTCATACAAGACACACCAAATCAGCTCTTTCCCTACACTCCTACAGCTTCCCGCCTCGTCCAACAAGAGAGGACTCACCTCGACCGTCTCTCCTCCGCAGCGAGTCCGTTTCAAGTCAGCTCTCGAGCCCTTCACTCGAGGACGAGATTTCAGCTGGCTGTAGCGCGTCTCCCTGCGATCCAAATCGACTGCAACGAAGTGCCTCGGGACTGTAGAGCACAGGAGCGTAGCCTAGGCCTTTGAGCTGCTGCTCCTAGTGAAGTCGAACGGTCGAGTGGCGGAGCGTGAGAGGGGAAGGGAAGAGGTTCGAGCGGCGTGAAGAGGTGAGTGGGAGGAGGGGAAGAGGTGCGAGCGGGTATTGATTTGGTGATGTTTCAGAGAGAGAAGGCGTTGGTACAAGATGATCTGTAGGTGAATTTGAGCGCCGAGAGAGCAACGCCGAGATCAAAACGAGGCGGGCGCGAGCAAATCGGGTCGACGTCCAGAGGCGGGGGGCTTGGAGGACAGACTGTGGGTGATGGAGCCGTGTTAGCTGATGAGAATGTAAAGCGGCTCAGTTGGGTGTACTGCAGCTCTGTAGCCCTGCTCTGCTCTCCCGCCCCGACCGAGATGCAGCGAGCAGGAGACGCCAGCTCCGTACTCGTTTATCTCGTCTTCTGCACCATGTCGAGCTACAGCGCCTCGCACACAGCAGCGCACAACGCATCATTCCCTACTCATCCAACCACTGCTGCTCCAACGGTCTGGCATCATCAGCAACGAGCCCCGATCTGCGTAACGCCTTCGTACGGCGCTCACTCTTTGCGCACTCCTACAGCCCTCAGTGAGGCACAGCACGCTTCTTCAACATCACCTTCAACCGTACCTTCACCCCTCTGCTCGAGCAGAGCGATCAACAGCACGTAGAGAGCGAGCCAGCGACGCGCGCGACGAAATGAGGGGAGTACGGCGCTGCTGCTGTAGCCTGTACAGGCGCGAGCCGGCTACAGTCTTGCGCACGGGAAGCAATGAAATTCCGAGCTGAAGACGAGAGACGAAGACGAGAAGGTGACGCGGGGAGAGCAAAGCGCGAAACTCAGAACTTCGGCGATTGACCTTCGTCGCGCCGGATCGACGAGCAGGGTCACGCACTCGCTCAACGCCGCTTGAGCAGCTCGCAAAATCTCTCCGCCCAAGTGAGCGACAGTAATGGAGCGGTGAGACGAGACCTGTTGCAAAGACGAGGCGAGAACTAAACGAGGAAGAGAGGAGAGAGAGGGGAAGGAGCTATCAAGCGAGGGGAGCAGTGGCGAGCTATTTTGTGTGTATGTAGAGAGAAAAAGGGGAAAGAAGAAGCTATGAGATGACTTCCTCAATCGCTCTCCTCATCCGAATCGGCCTCGGCGAGCCACTTGATGAAGGGCTCGGAAGCCTTGCGGACCTTCTTGGACACGTCCTTGGCGACGTACTGTTGGGGGTTGAAGGAAAGGGAAGGGGGGGGAGTTAGCTTGACGTCCTGCAAGTCAAGTCGAGTCGAGTCGGGCAGGCGGAAGACGGCGACGAGGGAGGGGGAGGGCAGGGCAAAGGAAAGAGAAGAGGACAAGAGGGCGCACCTTCTTACTAACGTGCGTTCCCCACTGGGTCAACACCTCCTCCTCCAATACGTCGGCCTGGTAGAACGCCATGAGGATCTTGGGGATGGAAGGGATGAGGTCGGGGTGCTGCTCCCCGACGAAACGTTCGAGGCCGCCGAGGAGGGATTTTTGGTGCTTCTCCGAGGTGGTGAGCTGTTGTGGCGAGGGCGGTAGGGTGGGCGAGTGAGAGGAAGGGAGGAAGTGGAAAGAGAGGCGAGAGCGGAGGAAGAAGGGAGAGGGAAGTGGACCGAGGTTGGAGGAGAGCGAGGAAGGCGAGAGGGGAGGAAAGGAAAGAAGAGTCAGCTCATTCCACGCCCACTCCAAAAACATCGCCGAGAAGGACTCACCTTGCCGAACAAGGGCACGTGACCCTCAATCTCCTCCACAATCTTCTCGGTGAAGAGCGCCTGCACGAGGACGACCAAGATCTTGTGCTTCTTGGCGATGCCCATCTCCTCGGCCTTCTTGTATACCTCGGCGTCCGTCACTCCCTCCCCCTCGCGCTGCTCCTTGACCCACTCCCCAAACGTCTCATAAGGTCCACCTCCCTCCTCATCCTCATCCTCCAACACCAACGAATTCTGCAACTTGCTATCCAAACTCTGAACCCTAGCAGCCACGGCCTCCTTACTCGTGTCAATACTCCAATCATCCTCCTTCTCCCTCTGCGCAATCAACGCCTGCGCCTCCTCCTCACTCATCACCTGCGCCGCGCCCGCCTCAATCTTCTTGGTCAACTCATCATCACTCTCATCATCCTCTCCCTCAACCTTGCCGCCTCCCGGCTGTCCAGCAATCGAATCGGCACCAGCCACCGCCTTCTTCCCTTTCCCCGCCTTCTTACTCTTGGGCGGGTTCTTGACGATAAAAGTCGTCAACTTGTGGCGCATGTCGACGTTGGACCTCTGGCCACAAGCCTTACAATCCCGAATGATGAACTCATCCTTGGTGATGATGAGTTCCGTCTCGGGGTTCTTGCACGAGGCGCAGAGGACAAATTTGTCGATAAAGACGTCCAACAGGTCCCGCAGGCGAGTGGCTTCGTGCGCGCCGTTGACAATGTAGCGCTCCGTGTCGTCGTTGAAGGTCGCTTGAGCGCCGAGCTCGCAGCCGAAGAATTTGGTGGGGTCTGCGAGACGAGACGTATCGCCGAGCGCCGAGAGCAGGGTCAGCTTCGGCTCGTCTCTCCTCCTCCAGCGAGCTCTGGGCTATATGGACTCGAGACGAGAAACTCACAGGAGGAAGGCCTGTTCAACGCCCTCGAGACGTCGGCCATGTTGGGGATGACTACGAAGCGCCAAGAAGGGCGAGTCAGCCTCTCGCTCGCGCTCCTCTTTCCCTCTGCCCAGTGAACACTCAGGCCAAACACTCGCCCAACTCACCAGTCTTGATTCCATTTCCCTTGCCCTCAATCTTGGTGAGGAGGATGGGCATGCTAAATAACGATGAACGACAGGCGGGGGGTCAGCTTGGCGCTCCCTCTCGAGGCTGGGGTGAAGGGCAACTCACCGGTAGCGGTAGAATTGATCAGTGACATCGCGCCTGTATTTCCAACAATGAAAGAGCGGGGTCAGCTCTCGTTCGTTGGCTGCTCGGCATCCCTCATCCCTCGTGCGCTACTCAGAGCGAGCGGAGAGAGAGGAGAGCGGCAAGAACTGACCTGACGTTGACGTATCCAGCGGGAGGAGCCATGATGGGTGGGTAGTTTTAGTTTGGTGGTAGTTGGTGGGTCGGTTTCTGCGACGGCGCGGAGGTGAAAGGGAAGGGAGGAGAGACGCGTAAGTTTTCGGCTTGCTCTGTAGCTCTCCCACTCCCTCAGGCATTGTAGCAGGCGGCAGAGAAGTGTAGGCGAGTACAGCTTCACCCTGTGCGCTAGCGATTGAAGCGGGAGAGAGGGCGGGAGAGAGGGGGAAAGAGCAAGTGAACTGACAGGACAAGAAGGTAGCGGGCGGGCGATGCGACTGATTCTGTTCAAAGTGGTTGTGGTGCAAGGACATGAACCGGATCGACTTCTGTTTTTGTGCCAGTGCAGCGTAGCGTAGAGTGGATGGTCAGCTACAGAACGGGCCAGAGAATGAGAGAGAGTCGTGCGCTAGAAACGCACCAAGGTTTCGAGTCGTGGGGTTCGGAGGAGCGGAGACGAGGTGTAGGCTGGTAGTAGATTGGCTGAGAGAGGAAAGCTGTAGGTTTGTCCCTGGAGAGCGCTGAAACGGGGCGAACGAGAGGCTTGAGGCGAGACAAGTGGCGGAGGAAGAGAAGCGAAATTGAGCCCTCTCGAATTCAAACTCTATTCGAAAGCTTATTCTCAATTTCGCATCGACTTACTCTCAATTTCGGGCCACTCGAGAAGAGCTGTAATGCACTCGCAAATCGACTGACTACCTCCTCCTGTCCCTCTCATCAAAATCCCTCCTCCTCTCCTCCCTTCTCGGACTCCTACTCCTCCTCCTACTCGACGAGCCCGACTCTCGCTCTCGATCTCGGTCTCCCCTCCTACTACTACTGCTATAGCTCCCTCCGTCCCTCTCCCTCTCCCGCGCAGGACTCCTCTCCCTCTTACTACTACTCCTATACCCCTCCTCCCTCTCCTCTCGCCTCCTCCCCTCCTCCCCTCTTCTATAGGACGACCCTCCTCCTCGGCGATCATCATCATCCCTCCCCGAACGACGATACGATGATCCTTCTCGGTCCCCGCCTCGGCAATCCCGGTCGTCGCGATCACGGGTCGAGGAGGAGTAGCTGTCGGAGGCGATGGGACGGCGTGAGGGGGGAGGAGAGGCGGAGGGCAGACGGGAGGACATGCCGGATGGAGGACGGGTGGAGGGGTGAGGTGAGTTTGCTATGGCGGTGGGGGTCTACGAGTTGATGAGTGTGTGAGTGAGAAAGAGAGAGAGCGAGGGAGAGATGGTCACGACGCGAGCGAACGCCGAGCAAGCGAAAAGAAAGCCTCACCTCCCTCCCACTCCCACTGGCACTGCCCTCCCTCTCCCTCTCCACCAAGGGGACAAACCTCCTCTCCTGCTCCCTACTCTTCTTCCCCCCACCCGCCTTCTTCCCATCTTCGGGCCCCATCGCCTCGGCCATAGGCTTAGCCCCAATGCCCAACATCGCAGGTCTAGCCTTGGGTACAAACGCCTCGGTAGGTCCCTTCCTCCCATTCCTAGAAGCTGCCTGCCCAGGCTTCCATCCCATCCCTCGAAGCATGGCAGCGCCAAATTCCCCGACCGGCACGCGGGAATAATCGTCCAACGTGGCTTCGTCGGGACGGGAATGGACGTCCCGTTGGAAGGTTGAGGTGGAGGAATCGACGGTATCGCCGAGAGCGCCGCGAGAGTCGGCGGCGGAATGAATGATGTCGATGGAGGGAGCTTGCTCGGCCGAGGTGCTGGTGGAGGAGATGAGCTCGCGTAGGGCGCGTTGTTCCTCCGTTTCGGGCATCTTGGGTGGTTCCTCCTGCTTAACGATAGAGTCCTCCTCCTCCTCTACCTCCATTGCTACCCCCTCCCCCTCCTCCCCTTCCTTCTTCTTCCCCCCACCGCCCAGCGCCAATCCTCCAACCACCGGCTCACTGTTGATTCTATCGGTCGTTCCCATCCCACCCTGACTCGTATCTCCATTCCTCACACTTGGGGCACCACCACCAACTCTCATCCCTCCTACAGCATCAGGAATGTACATCTCGCGCTTCTTCTTGCCATTTCGACGAGCAGCACCCGCTTCCTCGGCAGCTTTCCTCCAATCTTTATTGGGTAAGGAAGGGATGACGAGCGGTGCTGCTTTCACTTCTTTGTGCTTCCTGTTGGGTTGGGGGACGTAGAAGAAGGGGGAGGGGGAGTCAGCTCGCGTGTTTTGCCCGCCAGGGTGAAGAGAAAGCAACATACGTAGTCACTCCCTCCCTCCCGAACCCTGTTACTTCCTCATCCCTCTTCCTCTTGGCTTTCCCAGCTAACCCGCCCTCGTCGTCGTCTGAATCCGAGTCGTCCTGCGTGGGTTGCTGGGAGCGGTGGGTGCGGTTTGTAGGGCGAGAAGGAGGCGCTGAAGAGGAGGAAGGGCGCGGAGGAGCGGCGATTTTAAACGAGATGCCTGACATTGTTGTAGGCTGAGAGACGAGAGACGAGGTGAGAAGGAGAGAGAGAAAGAGAGGTGAGGGAGCGAGGGTGACTTGAGGGCGAGGGAGAGGGGGTTCAAGATGTAATTCGAGCAAGTGCGATGCAGTCTTGAAGTTCGAAAGGGTAATTCCCTTGCTCTGATTGATGTACTGCATGGCACGAGCTGAGCTTCGGTGCTCTCGGCGCAACGCTTCGCACGGGAGTCTCCCTTCGCGCCTCTCCCTGTAACTGAGCTCTCGCACTGAAAAATACTAACCTCTTGACAAGAAGAATAATGGAATGCTACACACTATGCTCATCCTCCCACATTCATCCACACATACAGCCTGTGTCCGCTCGCTCCAAGTCCAACCCATCGCCATCGCCGAACAGCTCACCCGCCTTTGTCCTCGCCCTCACTTCCCACCCCCCCTCTTATTCTCACCAACATAATTCAACGGCGGTCTGGCCCTCCCTCTCCCTCTCCCTCTCCCAGTAAACCTCCCCAGCACATGATCGCCGAGCAGCTCCCCTCCTCCTCCTCCTCCTCCTCCTCCCAATGAGGTAGACCTCATATGCCCTCGGGTCATACCCATACCACCACCACTCGGATGTAGGGTCCTCCCTCCCCCTCCTCCGCCGTTGTAGCAGTAAGTCCCCTCCTCCTCCCCCTCCTCCTGAATCCCCACCGAGGTTCGACCACCGAGGGTAGGAAGGGAGGAAGGAACGACTCTAGGTGATAAGAATGGGGAGGAAGCCGCTGTAATATACCCTGAAGAAGACGATGAGGAGGAAGCTGAGGATGCGTAGTGATTATTGCTGTAGGTTTGCCGGGGAATGGAGCCCGAAGGGGGGAAGACCGAGGAGATGGTCGTTGGCAGTGGGGACGGACGGGGAGCAATGCGAGGGGGAGGGGGGGATGTTGTTGGGTAGTAGGAAACGGAAGAGGGAGGAGCGGCGGGAGAGAGGGAAGAGCGTCGTGTTGGTCCTAGGTAACTTAAAGAGGAGGAGAGAGCCGAACGCTGCGAAGCGACGGCGGAGACGTGTTGTGGCCCCGCTCCTAACATTCCACTGCTGCTGATACTCTTGCTCCTGGTATGAACAACGAGCCTCCCTGTACTAGCTCCGGGGGCGTGTAATTGTTGTCCCCTACTCGCTTGATGCTCCTCCTCTGAGTCGTACGGATCTGCGAGCGAGACGGTGCGGGAGATGCTCGACGAAGATGCAGAGGCAAGGGAGGGTCTTCGTGCTGTTGATGGCGGTGAACGGGTGTATCCTCTGCTGAGTCAAAATCAGATTAGCTCTGTACGAGAGAAGATGAGAGCAGCTCCCTCACTCGTTATCATCGCCGACACCTTGACTTCTCCTCTGCATCCCACCACCACCACCTCTTCCACCTCGCGGCTGAGAGCTAGAGAACATGCACCCTCTCTCGTTCCACGCAAATTTGATTTTGGGGAGCAGAAGCGAGAGCAGCGCGGCGCCGAAGAGGCAAGCAGCTCGCTGAGCGCTCGCTCGCTCGCCAAGGCGGGGTCATCACTCGCATTTTCCCACGCTCCCCGTTCTCCCCTCTTCGTTGCCCGTGATTCCAGCTCGAATGGCGCTTGGTGTGATCGGAGACGAGAGCGCGGACGACGGAGGGAAAGGAGCTTGAGGGGAGGGAGGGAGCGTGAACCTTCGGGGGACGGCGAAAGTTGTCGCGGAGAGCGAGGTGTGTAGCAGCTTGTTCTCAAGAGTGCCGACGAGCTGCAGGAGATGATCGTATAGAAGACCCTTCTCCTATCACCGGCGGGCGGGAAACGGGAGAAGTGGAGACAGATCACCCTCGGTCGGGCGGGGATGAGCGGTGAAGAAGAGGGAGTCACACGAGCTGTACAGCGTCTGTACTCGAATGAAAAATCGGTGTAGATTAAGTGTCATTTCGAGTTACATGCGAGGGTGAATTCGACTGCGACGAGGTGTAAGAGCAAATGCGAAACCCGTTTCTCAGTCGAGCGCCGAGGGGACTACCAACGAGCCGCCGCCTGATTAGATGGCCAAATCGTCTCCAGCAACCGTACTCCTTGGATCAACAGCTCCGTCCATAGCCTATTCGTATACGATAGAATCATCAGTTCTCAATCCCGTTCGAGCGAAGGTCATCCGAGCTCGCGCCAACTCACCGTCACATCATTCGGATCACTCGGCCTCAGCGCAGTATGCTGACTCTCATGATTCGGCCTCAGTAGCTCCTTCTCGGGAATATGAGTCCCTCCCTGCAGATCAGGCAAAGCGGGACCTTTCCCACCATGAGCGGCGTGGTCGAGCGAGTTGCGAGGCGCGAGGGAAGAGATGGGACCACGAGGGTTGGTCACTACTGGTGGTTCAAAATCGATAGGTCGAGCTGGACCTTCCGCTGCTTCGCGGAGTTCGCGCTCGTCTGGAGAAAGAGGCCAGGGCTTTAGCACTTGAGCTGAGGACGAGAGGCGGGCTGCCAGGCTTGCGAGGGCGGGACTCACGAATATTGGCGTCTGCCTCGGCTTCTACGCGCTCGTGTTCGATGCGAGCAGCTTTCACGTGATCGTGTACCAATGTTGGGTCCGAACGATCTCCACCTGCTGAGCTCACATCGCTGGGCTGAAAGAAGCCGTCGTAAGTTACCGGGAGCCAAGGTGCAGGGGAGGGGGAAAAAAGAGCTCACCTTGTCCAAGTGCAACACCTCCTTCACCTTCTCGGTAACACTCTTCTTCGTGTAGGCGTCGCTGGTCATTTTCGTTCGAGGAGAGCGTCCAAGATGAACCTGCGACGCGCTTTCTCTTGCCCGACGTCACCAACTTGCAAAGAGGAGGTCCAAAGTTTAGTCTGTAGATCTCTAATGGAGCAGAAAGAAGTCTACATCTTATCTCAGCTCGCGACCAGAATCATCGACCCAGCATCCTGTACCCTCTACAGCAAACCTCGGCGTCCATCTCGAGCGGCGCTGTTCCGATCCGGCGCCCAGCTCTCCCAACACGCTTCCTCTGCAGCATCATCCATCGGGTCGCATCTTCGCGCACTCCTTCCTTCTCCTTGTCGTCAGCCTCCTCTCGTTATGGTAACGGCCAAACCGACTGCAACCCTCCACTTACATACCTTCCCAACACCGAGGGCAGCGAGCTCGCACTTCTCGATCCTCTCGCGCAGCCCACGAAAGGGAGAATGCGAGCGACAGATTACAAAAAAAAAAAAAGAAAAAAGAGAGAAGCCAATACCAAAGGAGAGCGAATAAACGTATGTCGACGGAGGGGGCAGGGGGGCGGGGTGAAAGTGCAAAGAGATTGGGTGAGCAGCCTCGAGTTGAGGGGAAGGAGGAAAGCGAGGAAGGAGTAGGTAAGAGGGAAAAACAAAAAAGGTCTACTCGTCGTCCACGATGGGGCGGTAGTGCTTTGCTAGCTCTTTCTTGAACTGTTTGAATTGAATTCAGAATCGGTCAGCTCGGGTCGATGAAGGAGAGCGGAGGGGGGGAAAGAAGAGGGGCCAAGAAACCTACACCCTCGGCGTTATCCCACAAGTCAGCAGCTTCGACATTGAGGGGCGAGTTGTTGTTGGGCTCTATCGAGAAGCTGGTCAGCTCGGGCGAAGGGCATGCAAGCAGAAAGCCCGAGGGGGAGAGGGGGGGAACTCACCGCCGAGAAGTGATTGCAGGGAGATGAGGATGGTCGATACGGAGAGCATGGGGGACCACTTTTCTTTGAGGATGTCTGTTTTCGTATCGGACCCTTTTGGTTAGCTCGGCTTCGGCGGGTGAGGGACAGCAGGAGAGGTGTGTACCGAGGCAGATGTTGCCGTGGAGGTCGACGTTGGGGTCTGGATCGCACATCCCACAGGTCAGTAGTGCAGCAGGAGGAGGAGGTGGAAGTGCACCACAACGCACGAAAGCAAGTCGATTCGAATCGAACGGTCGGCGCGGCGTAAGGGTATGTAGGAGGGAACTTGAGGGAGATGGCGTAGGTCTGGTCGGCGTAGTAGGTTCCCTGTCGAGAGACTCTTGTCAGCTATATCCTCTCCATGTTTGAAGGAAGGAGAATGAAGCGAAGGGACTCACTTCGGCGCCCTCGATCCTTCCTTTCCAGAAGGTCAGATCGGCATCGGATTCGGGGAAGGCGGAGATTCCGGCGGGAGAGGACATCATGAGGGACATGAGTTCGGAGGAGAGCCTGTTCAGAGGCAGAAGACGGTTAGCAGAGAGAAGGGAAGGGCGCGTTGAGTGAAGCGAATCCCCGAGCGGCGTATACAGGGCGAGCGGAGCAGCGGTACGCAGATGATACACTTCTGAAAGAGCCTCTGCTGCACTACAGATCTTGCTGTAGCCCGTCCCCATCCCTTTGAGCTCGAACCTCACGCGACGCGCCTGCTCGCTCCCCTTTCTCGTCTCCAAGAGCCCTGCCTGCCGTGCCATCACCCCTTCCCCAGCCTACAGCATATTGCTCTACATCCACAGCCAGCTCACCTCTTGGCCACATTAGCTGCCGAGTTGGCGTCTGCTCCTTGACCAGCGACTTTGGTGGACGCGCCGGCTGGAGGGAAGGATTGGGGAGAGTTGGAGGTGGTGGACATGCTGTTGCTGTAGCTTTCTGATCAATGGAGGTGAGCGAGAGAAGCTGTAGATCGGTAGACGAAGCGAGAAACGAGGGCGAAGAGGGAGAGAAAGTAGCGAGCGGTCGTTCAACTTGGCTTCGAGGAGGGGGGCAGGAAAGGGGGTCGAGTCGAGTCTCATACAGATAGGGCGAAGGCGTTCGAGCAAAACTGAACTAATCTCGTGTGTGTATTCTGTTCTATTCCAAGCTACAGCTCTACAGCTTGAAGAGAACCGAGCGCCAAGAAGCGCTTCGCAGGCTGAACCCCTTGACATCCTCTCTCAGTAGCCTACAGCAGCCCTTTAAAGCAGCAAGCTGTCGACTTCTCCCTCTGCTCTGCGCTGTACCCTTTCAGCTCTATCTCGCTGCCCGTTGTCTCTTGTCTCAAGCGGTGCTGATCTCTCTCTCTCTTCTCTCTCTCCTGCCTCATCTTCGCTCTTTCTTTAACTCGCCTCGAATCGACTACAGAATATCATGGCTACCGTTCCGTGCCAAGTGAGGGGTCATCTCCTACTACTCTGCCTCGCTCCCTCAAGACGCTGTCCATTGCGTACCCCCCAAGCTGACCCCC
>MWVB01000049.1:0-36900 GCA_003054985.1 Leucosporidium scottii | reverse complement strand
GCTGCTGCCCCTGCTGGTGAGGGCCCCCCCCCTTCCTCGTCTTCCCACTTTCTCTCAGTACAAGACGGGCAAGGTAAGCTCCTCTATTCTTCTCTGCTCCCCCGGCATCTCTCCCTTCACCACTCACAGTAGAGTGGGGGACAGCAAGGGGATACCTATGCTCCAGCTTACCTCGCTAACTCCAGCTTGCTTCCACTTCCAGGTGACTCTCCCTCCCTCGCCTCTCGCCCTGATTCATCCACATGCACTACTGACAAACCCACCCCCCTTTGCGTAGACGCTCGGACAAGGGACTTATGCCGTCGTCAAGGAAGCGGTGCATATACAATCCGGCAAGTTCTACGCTTGCAAGGTAAGTAGGGGGTTTTTCTGATACGCCGAATCTAAATCTGGCGTCCGTTTTGCATGCCCGTCGCGTGGGATCCGCTACGAACGGCTGGGTCAAGCTACAGAGCCCAGAATGACTGACCGAGCGATTCCCCCCTCCCCTTCTCTTGCTTCCCTCGGCCCCTCGCCGTATAACAGGTCATCAACAAGCGCATGATGGAGGGAAGGGAACATATGGTATGTTTCGCAACCCCCCCGCCTTCACTCACTCGGTCGATTTGGTGCAGGGTGGAGCCGGACAAGTCGAGTTGGGAGGGGCAGGCGCCCGGAGGTCTCAAGAGCCGGCTGGGAAGGAGCTAGCGGTGCAAATACGTTGAGAGGATGCATCTGAAAGTGGAGGGCGGAGCGGATAGGAGCGGTGGCTGTGAGGCGGGGCACTTTGGAGACGAAGGGAGTTCGGCGCCGAGCACGGTGGAGTTTGGGAGCCGAAGGTTGGAGCGGGAAGGCCACGAGCAGCTCTCCCGGTTTGATGGAGCACTCTACCTCTCTTCACTCTCTCGGACTGTCCCTCTATCACCTAATCCCCGACTTTTGGCGTTCCTCCGTTGACCTATTCTCCTCTCCTTCTCCCCCTCCCTTTCACCGCTCGACTCCCCACCCCATCTCGACAAACAGATCCGCAACGAAATCGCCGTCCTCAAATCCATCTCGCAAGGCCACAAGAACATCGTCACGCTTTGGGGTGAGTCTCGGCGGAGGGAAGGGAGCGCCGAGTCGAGCTGAGAGCGGACTGGGCTCTCCTGCTCAAAGGAAACGGTTCACATCAGAAGTCACTGACCACTCGCATTTTTTACAGACTACTTCGAAACGCAGAACAACCGTCCGTTCCTCGCTCTCCATCTTGCCTCCCCACAACTCCCATCTAACCAGCACCCTCTCTGCATCCCAACCCAGTCTACCTCGTCACCGACCTCTGTCAAGGGGGCGAATTGTTCGATCGCATCTGCGCCAAACAATTCTTCCATGAGCATGATGCAGCCAAGTTGGTCGAAACGGTCGTTAGTGCCGTGGCGTACTTGCATGAGCATGGGATTGTTCATAGGGGTGAGTTTTGGACTGGTTTGATGATGATGGGGAGAAGGAGAGGGTGGAGGGTGTGGAGGAGGGAGGAGGGTGGAGAGCGCCGAGCCTACCTAGCGCCGAGATTTCCGCTGACCTCCCTCTCCCCCTCCCTTTTCTCTATCCTCTCACCTCTCGATAATCACTCCCTCCTATCTCCCATCATCGCCCGCCCCTCTCTCGGCCTCCTCGCCACCCTCCAAACCCTCTTCCTCCTCCCCACTCTCTCGGCGCCCCGTCAACGACAGATCTCAAGCCCGAGAACCTCCTCTTCCGCACAAAGGACGACGATTCCGACCTCCTCATCGCCGATTTTGGCCTCTCGAAAATGATTGATGAGAGTACTTTTAGCGCTTTGACCACGACTTGTGGCACGCCTGGTGAGTTTTCTCGAGGGGCGATCGACCGAGCGGAGGCGGAGGCTAGGGGCGAGGGAGAAGCTGACTGGTTGCTCTGTTATGGGAGTGAAGGCTACATGGCTCCAGAGGTATGTTCTACTGTCTCTGTGTCGCCCCCACTGTCGGATTGAGCTCTGCGCTGATTTCCTTGCCCTCCCCTCCCCCTCGTCGTCGTACAGATCTTCAAGAAGCAAGGTCACGGCAAGCCCGTAGACTCGTGGGCTATCGGTGTGATCACTTACTTCCTGCTGTGCGGTACGTGGTCCTTCTTCTGCTTCCCATCCTTCCTCTCCATCGCTCTTCTCTCGTCGAGACGCCCTTCGCCTTTCGCCCTCGCACGATGATCACTGACGAGTCGCTTGCTCGCTCTTGCTCCCTCGCTATCCATTTTTTTCCCCTGATCTTTGCTACTCTGCGGTACAGGCTACACTCCTTTCGACCGGGATTCCCAAGTCGACGAGATCCAGGCGATTTGCTCAGCTGATTACGCGTTCGAACCGGTCGAGTACTGGCAGGACGTTAGTGAGACTGGTAAGTCATGCCTCCTTTTTCCTCTTCCCTCCCAGCTTTCTTTCTCCCCCCACACCGCTCGCCATTCTTTCACCATCGCCAAACTAGCCCCAACGCTGACCCTCCCCCTCTCCCTCAAAAACAGCTCGCGACTTCATCCGTCGTCTTCTCACCGTCGACCCTGCCGCGCGTATGACCGCTCAACAAGCATTGGAGCACCCCTGGCTTGTAGCCGCGAGGAAGGAAGCTACCAAAGCGCCCGAAGCGGTCGCTGAGAAGGGAGCCGACCTCTTGCCAACGCTCAAGAAGTTCGATCCTAAACGTACCTTCCGGTTCGTCCTCCTCCCTCCTGCCTCCCTCCTCCCCCCCCCTTCCCCGCTCGCATACCTGTGATAGAGGTCTCGAGATGAAGCTGACCGGATTGACGACCCACTCCACTCCCCATCAGCCGAGCAATCTTTACCGTTCGCGCTGCCGCTGCGCTTCAGGATGGAGGATTGCAGCAGGATCGTAGGAGGCAACAGACGTTGTTGGCTGGTAGTGAGAAGGATAGGGCTTTTGTCGAGAAGGTGGAGAAGGCGAGGATGGAGGCTGATGAGGAGTCGGTGAGTTCTCCATCTCTCTCTCTCTCTCCACTTTCGGCGGAGGGGCGGAGGAAGAGGGATGAATGAGGAGCTGATTCGGATGACCAATAATAGGCGACCGTGGATACTGTCTTTGCTCAGTGAATGAGGATCAAGACGAGGCGTTAAGCGATGGCACGACGGGCAGACGGCGAGGAGGATAAGGCTTCGGTTCGGTTCGATATGGCTCGTTCGTTCGTGGCGCAGTGTAATACTCAAAGGGACATTGCTCAGTGCACTTGCTCCTTTGTTTGGCCAGAGAGAGACGGGACAGAAGCGTATCTTCGGCTTCGAAGTTTTCTCGAGAGCATCCAACTCGGCGGGGAGCAGCTCGGGGAGCTGATCGCGTGTCCAGTCGTATTCCTGGTCAGCTTTAGAAAGCATGTGTAACGTTGAGATCGTCTTCTGAGCCGATTTGTACTGCTAAATCGTGAGCTCGGCGCTACGTCTTCGTTGAGGTCGGAACCGCTCTCCCTGGCTGAGGTGCTGCGAGTGAGATTTCTCGTTGAGCATACAAGTAGTATTGTTTGTGTAACTAGATGACTTGAGTGCTTCGAGCGGCAAAGCTACACCAAGCCCCCTTTTCAGCTCCGAACTTGTGACGGACGAAGCACCGACCGCGTCTGTTGTCCTCCTGCCACATCTTTGCTTCTCGCCTCGACCTCTCGCCTCCCGCTCTCAACATGGAACACTTCAGTCCTACCAACAGCTCTGTCCAGCCCTCCCCAGCCTCCTCCCCCGTCCCTCACGCCGAGCAGCCTCTTCTCGACGCATCGCCAGCCTCCAAGTGCCCTCCCCTTCCCCTCGACGTCGTCTACCACATCCTCCAGCTCGGAGCCGAAGTCGACCTCACGGCTGGACCCATCCCTCCCGCTCAGCAGACCCGCCAGCGCCTCAACTTTCTCTCGACCGCCTCGCTCATCTCGTCGTCGTGGAGGAAGGAGGCGCAGAGGTTGATGTGGCAGCATGTGCTTCTCGACTCGGAGCATCAATTGAAGAGCTTCGGGCACCGCTCAGCCGCTATTCCCCTTATCCTCTCCCTCCGCGTCGGCCCCGGGCCCAACTCGAAGAGTCGCCGCTCGCTGGACGGCCTTGACGTCGGAGCAGCGCTCGCGAGGTGCCACGGAGTCAAGTCGCTTGTATTGGAAAGAGTACACCTCTTGGATACAGCACGCCTCGTCGATCCTGGGTTTGCTGGTGAGCCTTGGCGAGCAGCTAACGAGGCAATTCATCGCCGAGTTGACCCGCTTTTCCGTTTCTGTGTTGCAGATCTGAAGCACTTGGAGGTCGACCATTCCCTCATCGACTTTCACGGCCTTGCGCCTCAGTGGCGAGGTCTGCAGGTCCCCTTCACCCTCGACTACCTTCGCTTCGACGCTTACTGGGACTCGTGGACGTCGGATGCCCTTATCGTCGGACTCTTCTCAGCGACGAAGCACCTCTCCTTCCATCTCCTCCGCTCGCAAAATGAGGATGATTACTTCTTCGACGACGAGGACGACCCTCACGCCGTCGAGATTCCCTTCCCTCCTTCGCCGAACCGCCTCCTCGAGGAGCTCACCATGCACACCGGCGAGTTCAGCCTCGAGAAAGCCACCTCTTTCAACCCCTTCTTCGCGCAATGCCACTCGCTCCACAAGCTCACCATGGACGTCACTCGTCCCGCCCTCATGCGCGCCTTCCCGTGTTCGGTGGACACCTTTGTTGGCCAGGACAGTTACGGCAACGACGTGTGGTCTTCGACAGAGTTCAAACAGATGCTCGAGGACCCCATTCCGCTTTTCTCCAAGCTGAAGAGGTTGGAGATCGAGTGCCCTCCTCGCGAGGCTCTTTTGGCGCGCCTTAAGGATGTCTGCTCGCAGAGAGGGATCACATTGGTGGCAGCGGGGCTTGAGGTGGGCGTCTCTAGCGTCCGCTAATCTCCCTGAATGGGATTCGATCGCTGACTTCCCTTCGTAGGTCTAGTAGAATCGCCTTTGAGCAACGCCGAACTTGAAAAGCTCGGCGGGAGGATCGGGGGCGGTGATGGTGGACACTACTGTTTAGGTGGAAGAATAAGGACTTCGGAAGCTTTGAATCGAGACATGGAACTTGCAGTACATCAGTGCACTCGACTCGGCGCCCTTTCGAGAGAGCACTTCAAGCGAACGCCGAGAAAGGAGTTCTCAGTTTACGCACTCCGCTGAGATCCTGATCAAGCAAAATCTCGAGCTCTGTGATCCACTACAGACCTTGCACGTCCTTCAGCTGCCTCCTCGCTCTTCCTCGCCCTCGCCCCTTCGTCATTCGCGCCTTCGACGTTTCTATTTCTCCTCCCACAACTCGCCTCGCATCGTCTCTCAGCAGCGCGCTACTCATCAACAGTAACGGACCTCGCCCTTCGTCTTCTCGCGCCTCTCCCACCTCACTTCTACCTCCCCAACGCTCCAGCCATGTCGACCACCTCGCGCGAGATTGTCATTATCGGAGGAGGAATTATCGGGTCATGTACCGCCTACTACCTCAGTCAAATGGCTGCTACCCGCGGTGTGCAGGCTAGCATCACTCTGCTCGAAGGCAGCGGCATCGCTGCAGGAGCCAGCGGGAAAGCGGGAGGGCTCTTGGCCGAGGACTGGCATGGTAAGCCTTCTGCTGCCGTATCAAGAGGCCGATGTGTAGTCTCTGTAGTCGACCGAAAGCTCACCGCCAATTCCCCTTTCGCTCCTCGCCCCTTCCCCCTCCTTCTCCTTCCCACAGGCGCTTCTACAACCTCACTCGCCTCCCTCTCGTACCGACTCCATTCCGACCTCGCGTCCTCCCTCTCTGGCTCCGAGCGCTGGGGCTACCGCCATCTCGACACCCTCTCCGTCTCGGCCGACCTCTCCGCTTCGCAAGCTCGGGCCAAGAAGTCCTCGGTCGACGCTCGCTTCGACTGGCTTAACAAGGATGCGCTCAGGGAAACAAGTCAGCTCGGGACCAAGGAGTCGACCTCTCAAGTTCACCCTCGACTCTTCACCGAAGCCATCGCCGAGGAGGCAAAGAAGGCCGGAGTCAAGGTCGTATCCGCTACTGCCACCGGTCTGCAGCGTACCGACGGCGGAGGGTTCACCGTCGAGGCTGGAGATCAGACCTTCCACGCTACCGAGGTTGTCGTTACTGCCGGTCCTTGGACGGGGAAGGTGCTGAAGCAGCTCGGTTTGAAGGGAGGCCGAGCGAGCGGCATTGGAGGAAGCAGGGCCCACTCCGTGGTGCTCAAGACAGCGGAGGGAAGGGACCTGCCTGCGCAGGCCCTCTTCACTAGCATCAAGGAAGGAAGGGGGATGAGCGAGCCCGAGATCTACGTTCGTCGCCTCGCTTTTGGTCTTTCGCCTTGCTCCGCTGACCTTCGCTCTGGCTCTCATCATGCGCAGAACCGACCAGACGGTACAGCTTACGCCTGCGGACCCACCGACTCTTCCGCTCTTCCCTCTCTCGCCTCGGACGTCAAGGTCGATGAACAAGCCATCGCCTCCATCATCTCCCAAGTCGGCGGACTCGCTCCCGACTACCTCGCTGTCGGCGATGGTGCTCACTCGGCTACCGTCGTAGCAAAGCAGGCGTGCTACCTCCCCGTCGGCAGTGGAGATCCCGTCATCGGCAAGCTGGAGAAGGGCATCTATGTCGGCGCGGGGCACAGTTGCTGGGGAATCACGAATGGTGAGTTGAGCTTGAAGCCGAGTCGTAGCTTGTATCTCCCAAAACGCTTCGCTGACTCGCTTCTTCGCTCGATAGGTCCCGGAACTGGTCACTGCCTCGCCGAGCTCATTCTCGACGGCAAGGTCTCCTCCGCCAACATCAGTCGTTTGGGACCCTGAAGGGCTGCAACGGGCAGGATTTGGAGCTGCACGAGAGTCGTGGCTTAGCTCGCTTTCGCAAAAGCTGCGAATCACTTCGATCTAAGCCATTCTTCGAATCTTCGAACGCCAGATCATCGCGAAACCGAAATGAGCTCCTCACAATCGCTCAACGGCACCAGCAAGAGTCCCTGTTTCCAGACACATCCCCTAGTAGTACTCCACCATGGACTCCCACGTTCTCACGTCCGCTCGCGACCGGTAGCTTATTCGCGCCGTACGAGCCTCAGATCTCTCCCCAGTGGTCCAACGTCGTCGCCGACGCTCTGTGGTGCAAAAGAGTAAGCTACGAGTCTCGACGACTGCTTGGAAAACTCACCATTGACCGCTCAACTCGATGCCACGGCGCCTGCACTCGCGCATCAGCGCGATTGCTCCCCTCGGCGAGTTGCGCAACGAGACCTCGAGATGCTCGAGTTTTGACAGCGAGGCGGAGTTGGCTTGGAGCAAAGCGATCTCCTTGGTGTACCCGTAGGAGTGGCCAATGATCGCAACGGCCTGCAGGCGGCTCGGGATGGCGGCGAAGATGTCGCTGATGGCGGGGCAAGTGATGGAGAGTAGCGAATGGCATTGTTGGAGGAAGGGGCCGATGGTAGTGACGAAAGTAGGCCCGTCGAACTCCTCCAGATCTAGTACCAAGCTCTCCAGGTTGTTCGGCGTTGAGGAAGAAGGAAAGGGAATGGGGACGGGGAGGCGACGATGGCCGGACGGGTAATGACGCCATGGAGAGGTGAGGTTAAGTTGTGTCTCCTGTGGAGCTTAGTGCAGCAGCGAGGAACGTGTAGGGGAAGTGGTAGGGGGACCAAGGAGCACGGAAGAGGAAGTAGTCGAGGGTGAAGGGAAAGGAGAGCGGAGGCGAGGTCTTTGGGCTGGGCGCAAAGGTTACTGAGAGGTCGATGGCGATGACCTTGAGGCCTGTTATGCGACAATCAGCGAAACTCCACGCCGAGCTGCAGAGAGCGCTACTCACCGGCGAGCCGAGGTGTGTCCAGAGCAGTCTGGGCAAGGCCTTCGACATGCCCAAGACTGAGAAAGCGAAGTTCCCAACACGACTCGACCACCTTCTCGACCAGCGCACCCTCAAGCCACCCTTCATGCGTTCCCTCCTTGCAGCTCGTCTTGCAGGGGGTACGCATCTCGAGCGTGTACGTCTTCCGCTCCTTGGAAGCGCTTTGGAGGAAGCACTCGACGTCTTTGACTGAGCTCAAACGTACCAACTCCCATAGGAGCTTCTGAGCCTCGTCCCTCCAGAGCGAGCAGACGAGCGAGGCCGAACGGAGGAAAGGCGCGGCGCTCTTTCGCCACTTGCCCTTGAGGGTCCGTTTCGGGGGCAAATGTTGTAGCCAAGCGTAGGATGTGGTAGGTGAGCTCCGGCGGTAGCTTCCAGTCCTGTCCCGGGTCAATCTGGAGGTTGGCGAATTGAGCGTCGAGCAGCGCCTGCTTCTCCTTCTTGAGCTTCCTCCTCGCTGCACCGGAGCGCTTGCCGTGAGCTGTAGGTTGGTGCTGAGCTTCCATTCTGTACGCGAGTGCTTATCGGAGGCGAAAGCGACGAGAAGCGAGCGAGACGAGAGATTTGGGAGGAGGACAACAGACGAGGGAGGGCTCGAGCTCAGAAGTCGGGCTCGGTCGACGCCAGCTCGCCGCTCCAGCTCTCGTGCGGAGAGTGTCACTGTAACATTCGTGCTATTGGTAGATGGGAGAGTCGTCTAAAAACATGGTTATAGTACTAGTTCGTCAATCGGCCTCGTTCGACTCGTCTCGGCGTTACTTCGTTCGCTCCTGCCTCCCTCCGACTCCTGCTCATCACCGATGGGAAACCTCGACAAAGCTCTCGTCTCCTTCAACATCTCGCGTCCAAACTTGCTGCATCGGAGAGGGCGATGGTCGCTCAAAGAGAGGTTCTGCGGGAGAGCGGAGGAGTCAGCCTCATCGCCGATCAAGAGTCGAGGCGAGAGAAGAGTGCTCACCACAGTCGTCGCCGAGATCAAAGTCCACATCGTCTCCTAGATCATCCAACGAGAGATCACCCTCTCCCTCGCCCGCCATCGAGCCAGCGTCTGGCATCGCCTCATCTTCATCCTCGCCGAGCCCATGATGGGTACTCCGTCGAGCAGCCATCGGGAGGTGCCTACTGGAGGTCTCATACTCCATTCGATGAGAGGAGTTGTTCTGAGCGCCAGGGCGGTCGAAGGCGTCCATGCCGGGGGACGGAGGAGGCGAGTCGGATTGGTAGTAGGCGGCGACTGGGGAGATGACGTCTCGCTCGCCCGAGTGGGTGAGAGTGCTGAGGATGTCGAAGAGGGGTAGTCGCTCGGCAGGGTCGGCGTAGAGAGAGCCTGCGAAAGGCGAATCAGCGAGCTGCTCGGGAGGGGAGAGGAAGCTCGAGAACTCACCCGAACGACATGCTTCTCCAATCACACGAGCGACACCAATCTGCACGTTGACGACCTTGTCCCTCGAAAGGCGCGAGAGAGTGGGGAGGAAGTAGGTCTCGAAGATGTCGCGGTCGACGCCCTCGCGAACCGAGGCCAGCGAGCACGAGGTGAAGGTCATGCGGTTGCGGTAGCTGGCGTCCTCGCTAAAGACGGCGAGGAAGGCACAGACCTTGTTGCGGTTCTCGGGGTCCGAGGCGGTGGCGGCGAAGAGGTGAGGGATCTGAAATGAGGGAAAGGTCAGCATGCGCCGAAGGAACCCCACGAACGAAGCCGGCAACTCACGACTCCACCAGCCTTCTCCCTCACGGCAGCGACATGATCCTTGAACGCCTTGCCGAGTACTCCTAGCAACTCTTCGGCCACTCCATTCGACATGAAATGAGCGCTGAGGTTGCCCAGCTCCTCGGCGAGCGCCTCCCTCCTCCTCCAAGTCTTGATGTCGCTCCACGCCTCGTTGAGTAGCTCGAGAGCATGGCGACCAGCTCCGATGCCGAACGACCGTAGAAGTGTCGAGACGTTCTCCAGCATGGCGCCTTGGATGTGATCCTGGTCACGAATGTACCACGAGAAGGGCTCGAGCAAACACTCGTCGCTGCGGTCGGAGCCGATGATCTTGGCGATCTCGTGTAGCGACGAGGCGAGCGACTGGCGAACCTTGGGCGCCTTGTCGCGACAGAGCTCGAGGTGGTAGCTCCTGAGGAGGTGCCATTGATCGCCGCCGAGCGTGAGGGCGATGGCGGGGAAGTTGAAGGCGCACATGACGGGCCGCTCGGGGTCTCGTGCAGAGGCAAAGAGGGATTGGGCGTTCCAGTTGGTTGATTCGTCGAAGAAGGTTTCGGGAGGGGAGTCGAGGGCGGATTGGAGAGGGGCGAAGACGTTGTCGGAGAGCTGGGAGGAGGTGAATGGAGAGGAAGAAGTGTTGCCGTTGGTCGAGGGAGTAGCTTGACCGAGGAAGATAGCGAGGATCTCGTCGGGCACGCCGAGCGGATCGCCGTGGAAGAGGTAGGTGAGCTCTCCGCAGACCTCGAGGGCGCCGCTGCGAACGTTGCGAGACGAGTCGCTGCTGAACGCCTTGATGAGGGAGACGGCTTGTGTGCGAAGGGCGGAGGGCGAGAGACGTTTGCAGACGGCGGGGAGAGTGAGGCAGGCTGCGCGGCGAACATGCCACAGCGTGTCGCGAGCGAAAGTGGCGTGGAGAGGGAGCTGTTGGGAGACGAAGAGTGAGCTCGAGTATCTCAGATGCCGAAAAGAACTCACCACAACCGTCTCGAGCACTTCGACCGGCAGCGTACTCGCCAAGCTTCCCAGCGCCTGCGTCGCCTCCTTGCGAACGTAAAACATCGGCTCCGTCTTCATCCTGTCCACCTCGGGCAAAATCTGCTCCACAAGCACCTCCGTCTCCAAACAATCGGCCGCCGCGATCGCCCCGATCAAGCTCATCGACACCATCTTGCCAATCGCCGACTCTTCGTCGCCGTGACCGTCGGGCGAGAAGGACGAGTAGACCGGCTCGATCGGCGAGGAGGCGATCACACCGGCTCCTCCTCCACTCGCATCGCCGTTGGCTCGGTCAAGCCCGTCGTCGAAGAACGAGGTCATGGGCTCTCCCCATCCTTCAGCGGTGGGCCCGACTTGCGTGTCGAAGGGACCTCCCGAGATAGCTGCTCCCGCTGCGAGCCATCCGTCCTCGATCTGCTCCTCCTCGGGGCTGAGGACGAGGGTCATCGGTGGCGTGTCCTCTGCTGGTACGGCCGAGGGAGCGCGCCGAGTCGTCGAGGAGGAGCTGAGGTCGACGTCGTCCATGCTCTTCTCGGGATCGCGCTCGTCGTCGTCGAGGCGAGCCAGACCAAGCACGATGCCGGTCACGAACTCGTCCTCGAGTACGCGGCAGGCTTCGGGAGTGAGTTGGTAAGGGTGGTGATGATGGGTCGACTCGTCGGCGGAGGGGCGCAGGTAGTCGGCGGGATCGCAGATGGCGGTCGACTTGGGGGCGTCGAGCGAAGGAGAGGAAGGAAGAGAGGCGGCAGGTAGGGGCTTGCCCTTGAGTCGGCAGAGGAAGCGAACGAGGGCCGACTCGGTCGATTTGGCGACGAGGGACGATTGGTCGGTGAGAAGAGCGCCGAGGAGGGAGGTGAAGGTGGCGACAGAGATGCGAGGGACGTCGGAGACTTCGGTGTTAGAGGGCGAGGTCTTGGAAGTCGGTGGAGGAGTTGAAGTCGAGCCCGAATCGTCCGAGATGAAGTGTGCGGAGGTGGGAGAGGGAACGATGCCGTGATCGGTAGGCATGGGGACGTAGCGGGAGGGAACAGGTGATCCCTCCGGCGACGAGTTCTCGCTCGAGGCGTCAAGCTCGATCAAGGGGCATTGCTAAGGAGGGGGGAGAATCAGCGACGTCCCAGAGCTCCGAGAGAACAAATTTGACGCACAGAGAAGAAGTGCCACATGATGCGGTCGAGTTGAGGAGCGAAGACCTCCTTGACGATCTCCTCCAGGTCGGTAGCGAGGCCGCCGAGAAGGGGAAGAACGTACTCGGCCGCTTCGCAGATGTCGACAGCGGCGAGCCAATCTGCGAGGTTGTGAGCGACTCGTGCCCTGCGAAAAGAAAAGAGGTTGAGTCAGCGATCAAGCTCTTTCAGGAAGGCTGCGACGACGAAATCACCTCTCCTCGACCGTCTCGCTCTTGGCGCAGATGAAGATCCTCTCCAGCGCCGAGAGGCTGTCCTCATCAATCGCGATGACCTCTCCTTCCTCGTCCCGGTCCGCTTGACCATGCGTGTCCAACCCCAATGCGCTCGTCTCCTCGCCCTCTCCCTCCATCCCAGCACCACTTCCCGACCTGTCCTGATCGAGATCCATCCCACCAAAACCAAAGGGACTCGTATCCCCTTGCTGATGAGGCTCCGCCGCGAAATGCAGCTGTGGTGGAGGTCCCGAGCGGTTCGGGCTGAGGGAGATGGATTGAAGAGCGGAGGTGGTGGGGCTGGTCGAGAGAGAGGAAGGTCGGTCGCGGGACATGCGAGCGAGAGCGAGGTCGCCGGAAGCTTCGGCTTGGGCAGCCTCGAGGCGAGTCGTGGTTGGTGAGGAAGGAGGCGAGTTGGAAGCGAAGCCTTCGTCAACGTCGACGGAGAGACGCGGCGGAGTCGTAGTGTCCTCCTCCTCGTCTTCCGAAACGTCGTCCATATCCCAGCCGCTGCGAGGGGGAGAAGAGGGCGGGGGGAGCATGTCGACGAGGGTGTGCTCGTGCTGCTCCGACGCTAACGGCGACGGGGCGCGATCTTCGACGACCGCTGGAGGAGGTGCAGTCTGCTCCTGACTCCCGACACCCAAATCCATCTCGGTCTGCTCGGCAGCTTCGAGAGCCTGCTCAACGGTCTCCTCCTTCTCCTCCCCCTCCCCCTTCTCGACGCTCTGAGGCTCCATCTCGCTCTTCTCCTCCTTCTCCTCTTCCTCCATGCCCGCTCCCGCTCCCAATCCCTTCTCTTCCTCCTCCTCTTCTCCATCTCCCACCAAAGCCGGACTCGCCAACGGACTATGCTTCTTGGGCGCATGGTCGCTTCCTCCACTGCCTCCCGCGGCGGCAGCAGCAGCAGCAGCAGCGAGCTTGCTCCTACTAGGCTTATGCCTCACCGGCGCCGCATTATGCAGCGGTGGACCACCGAGGTGCGGCGGTAAAGGTGCGGGAGCGACGAGTGGTGGTGGGAGGGAGATGGGGGTTCGGTGTGGTGAGGGAGGAGGGAGGAGGTCGATTGGCGGTGCTGGGATGGGCGAGGAGGTGGCGAGTGAGGTAGGGGAGGCGATAGGTGAGGTGCTGGAGACTGGTGGGAGGTCGGGGAAAGACGTGTCGGGGAAACAGGGATCCGCGACGACGGGGAGAGGAGGAGAGGCGGGGGACAGCGACTGGTGAGGCGATTGGTCGAAAGCGGGTAGAGGTGTCGAGTGAAGAGGTGATGAAGTCGGTCCATGACGTCCCAGCGGAGCGAATCCGAGCGCAATACCGCTCTGGAAGCCCGAGCTCGCCGCCGAAGTGTTGGGCGATGAAGCGGGCGACGAAAAGGCGGGAGGAGCGCCGATGCCACTGCTGAACAAGCTCGCCTCGGGCGGCGGGCTTAATCGATGCTGCTCCTCTGGTGTCGTCCTCATGTCGACCTGACCCGGGGACGTCTTGGTCTCGACCTTCTCGGCGTAGAGACCAGCGAGGGTCGCAGGACTGCTTGCTACAGCGCGGTCTCGACCAATGCTGCCCGCACGTGCTCGACCCATGATTTGAGGCGGCAGAGGTAGAAGAGGAGGAGAGACGGCTCGGACTTGATCGAAGGGAGCGTGGCCGAGAGGGTCGTCCGAGGTCTCCATCCCTTCTGCGCGACGAAGGGCGGCCTGCAGCTCAAGGTCGGGTGAGCGCCGATGAAGTTCGAGCGCGAGCGGCGAAGGGTGGTGAGAGTTGGGGGATGTAGGTCCGAAGGGAGGTGAGTGAGGCGAGGAGGTGAGAGTTGGCGAGCGAGAAATGTTGCGCCGAGGAGGAATGGCGTCGGGGAGGACGCCTGAGATGCTGGCATCGTCGTAGGAAGTAGCGGTAAGAGTTGGAGAATGAGGAAGGGCGTGCGAGCGAATGCCGGAGAGGAGGGCGGCATGAGAGGTCGGGTGGTAGTGGCCATGGCCGTGGTGGGAGTGAGAGGTGAGCCCACTGGTCGAGGTGGGCGAAGTGGAAGGCGAAAAGTGCGAGTGGTTGCGAGGCGAGTGTCCTCCTCGCTTTGGTGATTCGGCGCGAGGAATGGAAATCTTGGAGGGGAGGATGGGCGCGCCGTGCAGTCGTGGATGGTCGTCAATCTTGCCCGTTGCTCGAGAAGGCGACTCCCTCCTTCCCACCCTTTCACTCGAAGTCGATCCGACCTTCGCGGGCAGCGGGATCGGCGCTGGTCCCGCCTGCGAGACTCCCGCTGCGAAGCCCGAGACGTCCCCCTCGCTGAGAATGGGGAACCCCGGTGGACTGACGGACTGAGTCCTACGATGCCTCCCTCCTCGTGCTACGCCTCCGGGAGAGACTGGCAGAGGCGAGACGATCCCGGGAACGGAGAGGGATGTGCGATGTCCCCATCCAGACGCTCCTACGCCAGTTCCCGCCGTTGCGCCGAGCCCTGGACCTCTGAAGCCCCAGGGCGACGAGGCAGGAGGATTCGTATCTGGGAAGAGCGAGGGGAGAGGGATCGTCGCTCCGGGAGCTGGACCAGGCGAACCGTTAGAAATCGAGGTGGACCGAGGGCGGCCGCGAATTGGCGGGTTGACGAGCGAGGAGGTGATGGAAGGGGTCGTGGTCGGTAGCGGGGCAATGGACTCGCTCGTTGAAGGTGCAGACGGCTCCACGTCCATCGCATCAACTCCGACAGAGGCTGCTGGGTTGGGATCTGCAGGCAGCGAAAGGTGAGCGTGCGTCTTCAAGTGAGCGAAACCTGTTACAAGGCAGCTTGGAGCCGGTCGGGAACGGTAGCGAGTCAAAGATCACTCGTCCGAACAGTTTCTCGGCGCTCAACACCGCCAACAGCGATGCCTTTCTCCTTCGCCGGTCGCCAAGCGAACTCCGCTCGCGACGGTTTCATCAGCTGCCGGAGACGTCTGGGAGGGATGAGAAAGGCAGCAGAGAGTCCTCTACACAGCGTGCAGTGTAGCCCATCCGCTGCCTTCCCCTCCAGCTCGAGACATCGCCACCTCGCGTGACCCCCTCGCCCGCCTCTTCGAGCGCCGGCTCCAGAGCGAGCAGCCCACAGGCGCTAGACGTCGATGAGAGCGGCATAGACCTGCAGGCCTCCGCTTCTGCCAGGCGGCGAGCTGTAGAGCTGTACCGCTCCCTCTCCGGCCGTCTGCTCCGCCTTCGAACTCCTGCTGACCTGATGCCTCCCGCCTCGCCTCTGTAGGGCACCGGCTACCGCGCTGCCACGCTAGAAAGTCGTCTACTCTCTTCCATACTCTGATACACCTGCTCCGTTCCGCCGTTCGAGCGTAAAGACTCACCCATTTGTCGACTAGCCCGTGGAACAACACCCAAGCAACGAGAAGAGGCTGTTGGCGTCTACTCGAATCGCCTGCCCATCCACCGAGGGCTGGGGGAAGGGAGCGAGTCGCTTCAGTCGCTGCTGTAGCTTTGTACGAGCCGAAACGCGAGTCGTCCGGCGCACGCGAAGGACGAGGGAGGCGCGAGGGTCGACTTGTTTGTGGACGACGTTCCGCTGATCCTGTGGCGAGGTAGGGCGAGAGGGCTGAGAGCGGGAGAGGAGCGCTGTACTCGTGATCGACTACAGCGGCGGGCGAAACGACTAGGAAGCTCGAGCGATGAGGCAAGCGTCGACGTCGCTGCTCCCTCTTTTCGAGGTTCGAGCGGGTCGAGGATGTAGATCGGTCTTGGGTTTTGGTGTCTTGCAGAGAGCATAAATAGGGTTTTCGGCTGGGTCTGCCTCCCTCCGACTCGCTGTAGGTCGAGCTGTTGAGCCGCGAGCCCCCTTTCGGTCTGCGAAGCTCGGCTCGAGTCGGCGGTGAAGTGAGCTGCAGACGCTGTGTGAGCGATGAGGGAGGCAAGAAGAAGTATGTGGACTGTAGGCGATGAGCTCGATGCAACGCAAGCCGCTGTTGGACGCGATAGAGGGCGGTTCTGCTTGCGCCGAGCTCTTTGCCCAAAGTTTCAAGTGCCCGAGCTCGCTCATCGAAAGGTTGAACGCCGTCGGGCGATAAAGCTATCTCGATGCATACCTCTTGACTAGACTTGACCGCGAACAAAGCTCGGCGCCTGTTGAGTTCGCCGTAGAATCATTTTTCGAAGCCTTCGCAGCCAAGTCCGACTCCGAGTCTCGAAGCCTTCGCACGGTGTGGCCATATTCCTTTCGGGTCTCCCTGCTGGCAAGTGTCACTTGATCAGTCTCTGAAAGATGCAGGTTCCATATTGCGCGTACCCGGCAAGCTACATGCCCGCAAGTCGAGGGAGCAAGCGCTGGGGAAAGGTGAACTTTTGACCCGCGATCGCCTGTGGTTCTGGAGAGAGAACAAAATCAGCCGCTGCTGAGGATGCTGAGCAGTCTAATCACTCACGATCCATCCAAACACACTCGACCCCTTTGGCCATGCACACCCGCTCCAACGCCAAGCGACCCCTCGGCGGAACCCGACGAGAAGACTTCCAGCTTCCTGAGCCGCAGAACACACCATAACTGGCTGCAAAGAAGCCAAATCTCCTCTTGATACTTGTAGTCCTCTACCAAGCGCACAGTGACCGCTAGCTCCGAGATCTGAGAGCCGAGAGCGCTCAAAATCGTCACGTCGGTCGCGTTGTAGCGCAGACGCTCGAGTGATGTACACAGTCGGAACAGAGTGGCTGCACAGCTAAGATCGTGTGGTCCGAGAATTTTGAGTTCGAGCTCCACTAGCCGAGAGAAGGAGGGAGAGGCAGCGAGGGTATGCAGGCTTGAGGGGGGGCGACGGAGGTCCAGCTCCCCATCATCCTTTCGAACAAGGCGAAGGGTAGCCAGGTCGGTTGAAGTGACCAGTAGCATTGAGATAAGCTGCATGGTGCGGTCGACGTCCCAGCAGAGCTCGACGAGGAGGTCTTCAAGGCGGTAAGGCGGTCGTGGCGGGCTTCGGGGGTCCGGAAACGCGGTGAAGGTGACATGACGGCAGATACGTAGCCAGCCCAGCTCTGGAAGTTGTACATACATCGAGTTAGGAACGTCAAGCTCGGAGAACTGGTCGTCGGACTCACCGGCAAGAGACGATTGACACAAGGCTTCGGGCCGAAGGTTGTTCGTGCGCGCGAGGTACAATCCTTGGTGACAGTGAGTAGCTCCCAGCACGCGCTCGACCAGCCCGCCATCGAACTGGGGCGCATTATCGTCGTCCAACTGCGAGTCGCCGAGGAAGTCGAGAGTCTACATCTTGTAGCCTTTACTGGCGCCCAGCAGGAAAGACTGAGCACCTTCGTCGGAACGGATGAACACGGCCTTCCAGAGGTGCCTCTGCGCCTCCTCCCTCCACTGTCGGCAAACGAGCGGTGCGGAAAGGAGGAAAGCTCGACGCTGACGAGCCCGAGGCTTTCTACGGTCGACAGGGGGCGGGAGGTAGGCTGCGAGATCGATAATCCAGTAGACGAGCTCGGGCGGCAGCTTCCATCCCTTGGTCGGTTCGATTTCGAGGTTGGCCAACTGAGCGTCGAGCAGCGCCTGCTTCTCCTTCTTGAGCTTCCTCCTCGCTGCACCGGAACGCTTTCCGTGAGCTGTAGGTTGTTGCTGAGCTTCCATCCTGTTAGCGAGTGCTTGTTGGAACTGAGAGCGACGAGACGAGACGAAACGAGTGAACCGCAGGAGGGAGAGAAGCGCGAAGCTCAAGACGGCTCTAGTCTTCTGGCCACAACTTCGCTACAGCTTCATTTCAACGATTCGACTGCAGAGAGCTCTACTTTGCTTGCTTTGCTCGGCTGTTCGACTACAGCCAGAGATCCATCTTCTACAGGCGCGCTCGACGCGTCTCCCACTTTGGCCGGCCTCGCTTGCCCTACAGAGGACCTCAAGGGGCACTCGTTGACTCGGTGTCACTACTTCAAGTGAGTAGGTATTCTCTCGCTCGCCCTCTACAATCTGAAGGCGAAGACTGCAAGGGTCAGATGAGAGGCCGGCGATGCAGTCGTCGCTTGGGTTGCTTTGCACCTGCCTACACCGACGAGCAATCACAAGGACGTATCACTGAGTCGCTTGACCTCTCTGCTAACCTGCAGCTTGAAAAGCAGACCAAGCCGAACCCTCCTTCGCTCTTCCCAAGATGCCAGCTCCGGTGCCGGAAGAGGTGAGCTCTCGTGCACAGTCTTTACAGTAGCAAGCTAATCTCTCTCTTCCCTGTAGATCCTCAGCGCCACTGTGACAGATGTACGACCGCTAGCGAGCATGCTCCGTGCTCTCAACTTCCGGCCAGTTCGTCTTCACGCTTCTCTGCACGCAACACGGAGGCTGACTCGCTCCGCCTTGCGCCCTACAGAAAGCCGTCATGGAAATTCGCGACCACGGCATCAAGATCACCGTTGAGGAAGGCCGTTCGATCCAAGGTTCGTCGACCGAGCTCTCTCTTCCCACTCCACTCTTGCCGACCCTCTTGTGCCTCTCTCCAGCCGCTGCCTACCTCACCTCCACCTCTTTTGCCTCCTACTCTTTCACCCTCGAAGCCCCCGCCCGCGCCTCTCCCACACCATCGACCGATTCGCAAGACGACGAGGACGACGCTCCCTTCTGCATCTTTGGCATCTCACTCTCCACCGTCCTCGAATGTCTCAACATCTTTGGAAACGCAACAGCTGCCGGTGGGAGTGGTGCGAAAGATTGGCCTGGCAAGAGGGACGAGTCGAGCTTTAGGCGAGGAGGGAGGAGGACGAGCGATCAGGCTGAGTTGGAGAAGAAGGACGATGGCAAGGTGACGAGCATGCGCATGAGTTACTCGGGAGAGGGGGAGCCCCTCGTACTTCTGTGAGTGCTCCCTCATTGTTGTAGAGGCTCTCTCGAATAACCTCGGCGTTCGCTTTTGCAGGCTCGAGGAGTCGGGCATCGTCACTCGCTGCGAGATCACCACCTACGAGCCCGACTCCCTCATGGATCTGGCTTTCGACGACGACACTCGCGTGCAGAAGCTCATCATGAAGGTGCGTGGCTGTTGCTGCTCGGCGAGCTACCCCTCCGCCGCTCTCGCGACGCTCGCCTCGCCCCGACTTGCTTGAAAGCTCAGCAGGCTGATCCGAGTTTTCCTTCGCAGTCTGAATGGCTCCGCGACGCCTTCCTCGAGCTCGACCCCTCCTCCGAAAAGGTCGCCTTCATGTTCTCTCCCGCTGGAAACGCGCCGATGCCCTACAACCGCTACGCCAGCTCTCATCGACGTCGCACAGGTCGTGGAGCAGAAGAAGAGGAGGACGAAGAGCGACCATCCATCTTTCGTCTCGAGTCGATCGGCACGCTCGGCAGCACCGAGGTGAGTCGACGTTACATCCAGCGCTCGACGCGATGGGCCAGCTCACCGTGTCTGTCTCTCATAGATGGACTATCCCGATGACAAGGATGTGTTGGAGACGTTCGAGTGCTACCAGCCTACCAGCAACTCGTAAGTCGTCCTTTCGGTGAGCGAGGGCGCCTTGAGCTGACTTTCGCCGCTCTGTATCGCTCGCAGCTACAAGTTCGGTCACATGCAGCTCACCACCAAAGCCCTCATCGCGTCTACCAAAGTCGTACGCCTCAGCTCGCCTCTCTCTTTCCTCACACGCTCAAGCTGATCCTTTTCATCGCCCTCGTCTCAGTCCATCCGCACCGCCGAGGACGGCCTCCTCTCCTTCCAATTCATGATCCCCGTCTCCGGACGCGTGACCAAAGGTGCAGAAGCCAAGGTCTGCTTCGTCGAGTTCCTGGTAAGTCGAAGCCGTTGGCAGCGAGAGTGCTCTAAGAGTACTCTCCGAGCTTGAGCTGACTCGCGCGCGTCAAACCCTGCAGTGTGTGGCGCTCGATGAGGACCATTAGGTGCGAGTGATGCCGTGTGCTTGATCGCGGACTGTTGTTGTATACGTGCTCCTGGTGTTGTAAGATCGTCGTTTGCTGATCAAGGCTGAGGAGGAGGGGGGAGCGCGTCGCAACGCTCGAAGTTCGTGATGGACGATCTCTTCATTGCGGAATCTGGACGACGGAAGGCTTGCTTTCTTCTTCTCCTTTCTCCTCACTCACTTGTCGCCTTTGACCTCTCGACCGGGGAGCACCTACTGAAGAGAAGCTCATCCTCGGCGCTCCTTCTCAGCTCGACTGCCCCCTCCTTTCCTTCTACGTGAGTGCGTCTTACCGTTTCGAAGCTCGGACTTTCGCTGACATGCTTACGTCTCCGTAGCTTTGCTTTACTAGTACCTCCAACCGGCATGACCTCCACCGCCGACATCACCAAGTGGATCCTTTCCCTCCCGCCTAACGCCGACGTCTTTGAAGAGCTCAAAACGACCATCACGGATGCGGTCGGCAACCCTATGCTCACCGGAGCCAAGAAGATTGTCTTTTGGGTACTCGTTGGAGCTCATGCGCTGTGAGTTCGAGCAGGAGCTGTGAGGAGGTGGGAAATCCGAGCTGATCGATTTTGGACTTCCCGCGCGACAGAGTCGTTGTGCTGGCCCTCCTAGGCGTAGCTATCAAGTACAAGCGAGGAGGTGGATGGCTCTTCACTCGCGATGCTGGCAACGGGCTTTGGCGCCCGAGTGGGAGCATCGTCCCTCAGTTGCTGTTTGCTCTCTACGGAATCTGTGAGCTGTCTGATCGTTACCTCTTCTTCTCTGGTGGATACTGACCGTCTCGACTCTACTCAAAGTCTACCTCATCACGGTACCGACCTGTACGAAGTCGATCAGATCTCCGCCGAGATCGACAAGCTGACCCTTTCCTCGTCCGCCAGGCATCCTCGTCCGGCAACCCTCCTACGAGGCCTACCTCTTCTCTATCCTCTCTTACATCCCTATCGGTCTCGCCTTCCACGCTACCATCTGTTCCACCCTTGGCGTCAGCCTATCCACCTCGTCGCCCATCACCCTCGACTCTTCGCCGAGTACACGCTTCCGCCTCCCTTCCTACATCGGTTTCTGGACGGCACTCCTCTTCGTCCTTTGCCATGCTCCCGTAATTGCTGCCGTTCAGGTGTTCCGGCGGAGGCAGCAGCATGCCCTTTATGAGCTGCTCGAGGGCATCGACGAGGCCCCTGCTGGCGGAGCGGGGCTTGTCGCCTTGGTTGGGCTGGAGCCGCTCTATAACGAGCTCACGAGTCTCTCCTGGAAGCTCTTCACTCTCTATCGAGTAGAGGTAGGGGTCTACGGCGTATGGGCGATTCTTTGGATGCTGGTGAGTCGAGCGCCGAGCGGGTACGATCGCCGAACTGACTTCCCGTCGCTCTTCACAGGTCTACGTTCCCACTTCCTTCCGCCTCTTTATCACCTTACGTACTCGTGCTCGACGTCTCACTCGCAGCATCAAGAGTCTTCGAGTTCTCGACGAGCTCGTCACCCAAGACGACTTGGAAGCTGCCGCGCTTGAGGAGATTGACCTCGAGAAGGAATCGATGGACCCCAACAACTTGGCCTTCTCTTTCTCGCGCACTCCCCGCCTCAGCAGCGGCGCCCCTCGTCTCCCACCACTCACCAGACTCCACTCGACTCTCTCGCCCGAGCTGTCGCCCTTCCCCTCGCCCGTCTCCTCCCCAAGATCCGGCACTACCATCCGAGGTCCAGCTAGTCCTAGGTCGGACGCTACAATCGATGCGTGGACAATTGGACGCCGAGGAACTTCGACGGTCGGTGCTGTCGCTGTGAGGTCGGGATCGAGGATCGCCGAGATGCAAGCCGACCTCGCCAAGGTCAAGCGAACGCTCTCAACCATCGTGATGCAGTTCGTAGTCTCGTGTTTGATGGTCTGCTCCTTCCTTCCGTTTTGCTGTGAGTGCGCCCCGTCGCTCAGCTCGCGCTTTCGGCTGACCTCCCCTTCGCAGTCATCATCATCAGCGGCAACGCGCATCTCGTCACCGGCGGAGGCTACCAGATCTGGATCGGATGGACATTTGCAGGGCCAGCTCTCTCCTCCTCCGCCGTTTTCCTCTACTTCGCCATCGTCGGGCCTTCTCCTCCGAGCCCCTCGGCGCCGACCACCCCGTCCACAGCAGTCGCCACCTCCCCTCTACCACTCAAAAGCGACTTCGCGCCAGGCTCGCCTACCTCTCCTACTCTGCCCTCTTTCACCAACCCCACTCCACCAGTACCAAAGAGACACCTTCCTCGCTCGCCCCTTTCCTCTCGCCGCCTCGCTCAAGCCCTCCGCGACTTCTTCGAATGGCCGACCAACTCCCTTATCCGCGGCTCCGACAGCGAGGCCTCTTCGACCCCATCCTTCGTACGCTCTCGCCGCGGAAGCACGTCGACCGCTCGACCTCCGCCTCCCGCCGAGCCTGTACTGCCTCCGCCAGCTGCTTTCTCTGTTCGCGGGAAGGGCAAGGCTCGAGCCAACTCTCGTCCTACTACGGCGGAAAGTTTGATGGACCCCGCCAGCGCTGCAACGAGGCGCGGGGCGCCGCCGAAGGGCCACAAGAGCAAGTCTTCGAGCTCGGGCGGTTCGGCGGCGAAGGGGCTGGGATTGAAGGAGATGGCGGAGGTGGAGCACGAGGCGCAAGGAACAGTACAGGTGCAGAGCTGGGTACCTTCGGTCTGGGCGAGGGGGATGCGGGAGACGGAAGAGGCCAGCAAGAGGAGGAGCGAGGAGCAGGAAAGGAGGAGGTGCGAGGAGGGGCAGAGGCGGGATTCTGAAAGGGCAGAGTAGCGGCAAGATCTTATTAGCTTAACTTATTTCATTCCATCTCTGCTCGTGCACCTCAAGCGTTGCGACACGAGCCTCAACATCTGCTTCGGCGCTGACTCGGCGGCGCACTCCTCGATCAACCAGCGCGCAACGTGAAGTCAACCCTCCAATATCGAAAGTTTAGCGACCAATGCACAGTACTAATCCTCTACGGAGCAGTCGGATGGGTCCTTGGCCCTTTCTCCCTCCGCCGAGCAAATCACCGCCGAATCATCGCCGAAGGTCGGGACTTCCCAATATACAGACTGGGCTGCTCCTCTTCATTCCGAGAACTTGCTTCCTTTGCAAACCACTCCTGTAAGTCTGCACAGCCACGACAAACGCAGATTCCTGCGCGTTTGTCTGCCGGGACGACCGACTTAGAACAGCTTCGCGTGAGCGCCGCTGGAGAAGGGTTGGCACGGTGGAGGCCGCTCTTCTTCTTCTCACGCCGTTGTTTCCGGTTCTGTAGTCGAGCGTTTACACTCTTTCACCCTTCTCCTTCTGCTCGACACCTCACCGACTCTTCACCCTCCGACTTCTCCTTCTCGACTTCTCGCAGCAGCTCTCGCCGACGAACAACAACTGCCCGCGCTCAGCCAGTATGGGTCGCTCTTCGCTCGCTGTGGCTCTGCTAGCAGCTACTGCTGCTGTAGCTCAGAAAGCCAACACCTTCGAGATCGTCGGAGAGACTGGGTGAGTTGTCGCTGCTGTTGGCTGGCTTCCAGCGCGAAGGGCGAAATGAGGGGAGCGTGCTCGACGGACAAGGACGAGCGGGCTACAGAGCAGCTACTGACTGCCTATGACTCGTTTCGGCTACAGTGCATCCGCTCAGCAGCTCTTCCTGGGCGTGAGTCCCCCTTTCTCGCCCTCTCGGCCTCCTCATTCCGCGCCGAAGCAAACAACACTCGGCTGACCCATTTGGTAACATTCCGACGCTTCTGTAGACCGACTCGAAGGTATACATTGTGGATAAAACCGAAAAGTCGTCTTCTTCACTTTTATGATGATCGAGCGGTCCTCAGGACGATGCGACGTCTTCGCCGAGATTGAGGTCCGCGCCGAATTGCTCGCTAACAACTGCCCTGCCCTCCCCATTCCTCGTATACAGTAATCGTAAGTTGTGATCTCTACCAGAGACGGAAGTAGCTCGGCCCTGTGGGTGGAATGCAGCCCAAGGATGCTCTGCTTCTGCCATCTCCGACTCGGGAACCGAGAGCTAACCTATTCGCACTTGAACCCCTACAGCCGCCCAGATCAATGGACACGCTGCTGTGAGTATTACGCCGTTTGCTCTCAGCAGCTGCATCGACCAGCTTCGACCCCGTTTCTCGGTCAAGGTGCTGCGCCGATCCCGCGCCGAGCTGCGTTTGAGGTCTCTTCCAGCTCAGGCGCAGAGCTTTGCAGCCTCACAGCACAAGACTTCAGAGCACCGCTGACCATTTGACTCCACCTCGACCACAGTGGGCTACCGAGTACGACCTGGACACCAACACCTTCCGTTCGCTCGACATCATCACCAACTCGTTTTGCGCTGGTGGCAACCAGATGGGCAACGGTACCTGGCTGAACGTCGGAGGTGTAGGTTGTCTACATGTTATGCTTGCCAATAGCCTCACTGACCCTTGAGACGTGCAGAACAACGCCATCACGACCATGGGCGTTTCGGACTCGACACTTAACATCACCGAGGGCCAAGGTGCTTACGACGACTACTCGGGAGGACGTGCGACTCGTGTTATCACTCCCTGTGACGACGAGACGTGTAGGTTTCTCGCCTCAGTGCTTAGAGAGAGCGAAGCTGATCTTTCGGCGCGCAGGCAACTGGACTGAGGATGTCGATGGCATTCCCAAGAACCGGTGGTACCCTTCTCTAGAGACTCTCGAGGATGGTAGTGTGATGATCATCGGTGGAGAGGTGCGCCTTCTCTCACGTGTCGGCCGAACCTTCGCTGACCCTCTGCTCGCCTTGCACACAGCTCTGGGGAGGCTTCGTCAACTCGGTCAACCAGAACCAGAGTGTCGCTTCTTACGAGTTCTGGCCTACGCGCGGCGATCCCGTTGCCTCTCCCTTCCTCGAGGACACCCAGCCCGCCAACCTCTGTCCGTCTTCGCTGAGCAGCTCTCCCTATCTTCTCTCTCGCCAGCGCTGACACTTTCGTCCACCCGCAGACCCCCTCACCTGGCTTCTCAAGAACGGCCAGATCTTCATGCAGGCTGATTGGCAGACTACGCTCCTCAACTACACCAGTGGAGAGGAGACGAGGCTGCCCAACATCACCATCGCGCAGAAGACGTACCCTGCCAGTGGTGCTACCGCAATGCTGCCTCAGACCGGTACGTCCTTCCATTGCTCGAGCGAGGGGTCGAAGGGAAAGCGATCCAACGAGGAGAGGAAGACGAGAAGACTCGACCGCCGAAGCTGACTTCGGTCCTCCTCTGAACGCCCACAGTCGCCAACAACTACTCGACCACCCTCCTCTTCTGCGGTGGAATGACGCCCGAGCGCGACGAGTGAGATCCTCCTTCCCTCATGTCGTTGACGCCGCTCACCTCAGCCTTTCCTCTTGCGCTTGCCCTTCAGCTGGGACAACCTCAAGTGGGCCATCGCCGAGACCGATACGTCCTCCTCTTGCGTCTACATCAACCCCGAGGACGAGTCGCCGACTTGGCAGAACGACGACGATTTGCCCGAGAACCGAGTAGATAACTTTCTTTCGGTCCGAAGATCAAAAGGCGCGTACTGACCGAACTCGTCAACTTTCACAGGGAATGGGAAACTTCATCATCCTTCCCGGTGCGTCTTGCAATGAGCGGTCGAAGCATGACGGGGGAAGCTCACTCCCGCCTTTCTCGGACTTGCACAGACGAGCGCCTCTTCCTCGCCAACGGAGTCGCTAAGGGATCCGCTGGATACGGATGGGACTCGTGGGCCATCAACCAAGTATGTTATTCGCTTCTCGCCTCCCCAGACGGCCCGAGGGCCCCCAAAACTTTCGCTAACGCCTTGGCTCGGCTCCGACGTGGTCAGTCTTACGCCCAAGACCCGGTCCTCCGCCCCGCCTACTACAACGCTTCCGCTCCCTCGGGATCCAGGTTCGATACTAACCTTCCTAGTTCGACTATTGGACGTCTCTACCATTCGAGCGCGACCCTTCTCCCTGACGGCTCGGTCTTCATCGCCGGATCCAACCCCAACGCCGATATGATCAACTCGACTAACAACGCTACCTGTACGTTGATGCCAGCATTTGCTTTCTTGACGACCCGCTGACCTTAGTCACTTCCGCAGACGTCTACAAGTCAGTCTTGTCTTCTCGCTTTTGCCGAGTCCCCTTTCTGACCTTCCCCTTCTGCACCCACAGGACCGAGTACCGCGCCGAGATCTTCTACCCTTCGTACTACGACGCTGGTCGCCCCGTTCCTAGTGGCATCCCCAGCAACATCACCTACGGAGGAGATTCGTTTGACCTCTCGCTCCCTGCTTCGAGTCTCAACGGCACCGATTTGAGCGAGATCAAGGTCGTGATCATGCGCACTGGATTCTGTGAGTGGCCGTGGTTGATGCCGAGAGTGATCCAGCTGACCCTTCGCCATTTTCAACAGCCACTCACGCGATGAAGTCTGTCTTGTGCTCAGCCCTTGCACCGTCCACTCGTTGTGCATGCTGACAGTTTCTTCCCCGACCAACAGCATGGGAATGCGCTACGTTCAGCTTGAGCACTCGTACACCGGCAACTCAAGTGATGGCTCGGCCGTCCTTCACGTCTCCCAACTCCCGCCGAACCCCTCGCTCTTGGTTCCCGGTCCCGCCCTCCTGTGAGCTCGTTTTAAACTCTCTCACCAGGGCTCAGTGCTGATATAATTCTCGCAACAGCTTCGTCACGGTCAACGGCGTCCCTTCCATCGGCCAGTTCGTCATGGTCGGCTCGGGAGCCATTGAGACCCAACCTCTCCTCGACGCTACCGTCCTCCCCGCCTCCAGCGGCAACTTTGTCACCACCACTTCAAGCAAGACCAAGTCTGCCTCGTCCTCCTCAAGCTCTGAAACTAGTGGGACTACCACCAGCGGCGCTTCGGCGATGAAGCTCCAGCTCGGCGCTTCCGCTCTCCTCGGTGGAGCTGTCGCTGGTCTCCTTTGGTAGTCGGCTCGACGCCTATACACTCGTTCTTTCTTATTTCATCTAGCACATAGATTTCTATCGTCCCGCATCGCAATGGACACTTTGCCTAGCGAATTCGCTGCCTTCGGCGATGGCGAACAGGCTCGGTCGAGTCATCGAGAGGGCTGCGGGTGAGCCGGAGAGGCAGCTCGACTCAAAAGCAGATCCAAAAACTTCCTTGCAGGTCTACAGCTCGCCAGCGAGCCTCTGCGAATTGTTGAAGGTGACGACCACTCGAGCCTGCCAGTGGTCCCTTGCCCACAGAAGCGCTGGAACTGCGCCCAAGTCCTCGAGTCCTCCCCTTTGCCAGCTACCACAGCAGCCTCACCTCGTCTTCTGTACTCGATCGCAGCGCCGACTTGCTCCTCGTCACAGCTGCCCTACATGCCCTCTTCCTCCCTCTCCCTCCTGCTCACCCTGGCAGCAGTTGCTCTCGTCAAGGCTCAAGACTTCACCTCCAACGCAACCAGTCTTACCGGCACTTGGAGTACAGGAAGTGGTGCCGTCGTTACGGGTCCTGTAGGTCTACCTCTCCCCGTAGCTTCAGCGCTCGTCGGAAGAGCTGCAGCAGAGCAGCAGCGGCGCAAAGGACGACGATGGGACGAGGGCTTGGGAGCGCGGCGCGTGCGGATTGTCCGACGAGTCGGGAGCGGCATGGGAAAGTGCAGAGCGGTTTGCCGCAGGATGTGATGATGTACAGCACCCGTTAGCGTGGATTGAGCAGCGCTGCAGGGCAACCGGAGCATGGCACGAGCCATGGCGCGGCGGTGTTTGGTTCAAGGATCGAACGAGGGTGATGAGGAGCAGGCTGAGGGCCAATGGGCCGCGAGGCGCCGTGGGTGATGTACATTGGTACATTGGAGTGACAGGCAGGAGCAGCTGGGACGACGAGGGGTGGGAGCCGCTGCCGCCCAAGCTCGCGTCTCCCGGAGGCTGCGTGTGAGGTGCTGGTCGTTTCTGCGCTCAGTGGAGGCAGAGGAGCGTGCAGCGGATCATACGGAGATTATGTCGTGCCTGCGGATGCCTTTCACCCTCCCCCAGCTTCCTTGGAAGGCAGGCGATGGAAGAGGGTCCCGGTCAAGCCGAGTGATTGAGAGAGCGTTTGCTAACCAGCTCTATCGACATCTGAAGGGTTTCGCCGACCCTTTCAACTTTGATCGGCCGTTCATCTACCCCGCCAACACCGGAATCAGCTACTCGTTCACCGACGACGGATACTTTGAGGAGGCTCAGGTGAGCTTCGAGTGGCTCTTTCGCTTCGCGGGAGTGAAGCTGACCTCTCACCGCCTTTGCAGTACCGATTCAATGGTGCGCGATGTCGTGACAAGAGCCATGGAAGTGGAAACGCTGACCTTCCCTCCCCCAACAGCCAACGCCTCGGATCCCCGCTGCGCAACCGCTGTAGTCATGTTCCAGCACGGGAAATACTACTTCCACTCGAACGGATCCCTCACCCTCGATCCCGGACCTTTCGCCGCCGACGGTCGCATCCAGATCCAGGACCCTTGCGCCGCGACGACCGAGGTCCTCACCTACTATAACCAGTTCACGCTCTTCAACAGCTGGACTATCACGATTGATGCCCACCACGCTGCTTACTACCTTCAGCTGTACAAGTTTGACGGAAGCTTGTTCAACCGGTGAGTTTAGTCGGAGGGGACATGATCGCCGAGCTGCTCGCTGACCTCGCCCTCTCCTTCGCCGACAGTCTCTTCCTCACTGTTCGCCCACCAACGATGCTCCCTACCGTCTCGCTCGACGCGATCTAGTGCGTTTCGATGTCCTTGAGCTCTTCCCATCTCCTCGAGCTAACTTCTTCGCCCCCTCGCAGCAACGGCTCTATGAACGACGACGGCACGAGCAACACCGTCATTGGACGTCGCTCCCTCATCCAGAACTAAGACGTGGACGGACCTTGCTCTTCTTTCGCATCATGGACAGTGAGTTGAAGAGGACGAAGCCTCGCGTGAAGGAAGCGGTCGCTGACTTCCCTTTTTATCATGCAGTTCCCGGACTGTTGTAGATCATCCTTCCTCTCCTCCCGACCTCTCACATTCGCTCCGATACCG
This sequence comes from Leucosporidium scottii, assembly GCA_003054985.1. Lineage (NCBI taxonomy): Eukaryota > Fungi > Basidiomycota > Microbotryomycetes > Leucosporidiales > Leucosporidiaceae > Leucosporidium > Leucosporidium scottii. The sequence continues at coordinate 8,032 of MWVB01000049.1, read as the reverse complement.
TTAATACACCTCAGGCTCACGATTAACGATTAATACTGCTGCAAGCGAGAGGCGAAGCGAGGTTGCGAACGCCGAGCTCCTGAGGTTTGACCTTTGCTCGCTGCTCGCGCGGTAGCAGAGAAAGGGGAACACTCTCAACGCATCTTGAACAACTTGTTACCCTCCTCCCTCGCCTCATCAGCCTTGACCGGATCAATGTAAGCCAATCGCTCCTTCTCGGACTTCTCCTTCTCGGCCTCCTTGAGCTTGGCCAAGACGTCGGGAGTGCGGTGCTCGGTCAAGGACTTGTTGAAGGACTTGATGGCCGAGTCGTAGTCGCCGAGACGGAGGTGGGCGGAACCGATGCGAGCGTAGGCCCTGTAGAAGGGGAGAGGGAGAGGATGTTAGTGTTCGCTGCCAAGCGCATAGTTTGAGCGCACCGGGGTGCGAGCAAGGAAGCAGATTGGGGTGTGAGATGCGTGCTCCATACACGACCCATACAAGCCAAGCAGCTCCCACTGACTCAGCGGATCTCGCTGGGCGTTACGGTCGATGCCACAGACGCAGCAGGCAGACACAACAGAGGCAACATGTCCGCTCAACAGCGCATCCAAAGTAGAACCAAAACAGCGCATCCAAAGTAGAACCAATACTGGCTGACTACAGCTCCCGCTCCAGCGGAACCATCAAGTCCGCCGAAGCAGGAAGTGAGAGCGAGCGAAAGGCTCCTGCTCACCGAGCCGTTATTTGGAGACAGATAGAGAGAACCGCAAGACGCAGTTGACTCATACGATACTGCCATGCTCGATACGAGCACAGCGAGCCAGCGCAAGCCAGCATCGAACTCGCCGTGTCGACTTCCTGCGCCGAGGCGAACTCGAGATTCAAGAAGGAGGAAACGTGGTCCACATCAATCACTAGGCGCAATAGACATCTCGTGTCCATCGCCCCGAACGGAAAGGCGGCGCAGTCCCCTCCGCTGACTACGGGGTCCCAGCTCGACAGGCGAAAGTCAGAGGGAGGCGAGAGAGCAAGGAGAGGAGAAAGTGGCTCGCACGGCACACAAAAGCCACTGTACTCCTCATAGGATAGTGACTCGACACAAGTAGCGAGCTCAAATCCCTCCCCGCCTCCCTCCTTGCCCTTTCGCGCCGGTCGATTCAGCGCCGAGCTGAGCAAAGGAGGCGAGGCTACTGGGCAGGCAAGAGCAGAGTTGAGGGTCAAGACCTACGTCGCGTAGCCCAACGCAGTGCTGACTCAGCGAGCCCGTCATGCGAAGAGCAAGCGGCTCGTTCTCCCCCTCCCCCTCCCCTCTGCATGCTCGGCCAAGGCTGCTCATTGCAGACAAGTTAGCATCCCCCGCACCACCAACAAGTAAGACAAGAGGTGGAGATGCTCAAGAAAGAACGCTCACGCACTGGAGCCCAGCATCACCGATGCAGTGCCCTCAGCGCGAGGCGGCTTCTTGGACTCCCACTCTGCCTTCGAGTGCGGCATGCGAGTGAGCCATCGGCCATCCCTAGTATCGTACAGCATGCAGAAGCTAGAGGTCGCGTATTAGCTTGCCCAACAGTAAGCCCAACTCGGCAGACTGCTCTGACAAGCAATTGCCACCTCCTTCCGCTGCGCTGCTCAAGCTCCGACGCCGAAGCGTAGCGCGGGAAAGACAAAGCTCGAGGTAGAAGAAGACGCAAGACCAGCTCTACAACGCGGCGCGTGAATCCCGAAGCCCTCCGGGCATCACAGCTCACGGCGAGCGAAGCTCTCGGGGCTCCCTCCCTCTCGGCTCTCCTCTGGCGCCTTGACGCCTCGACAGCCAGTGCTGCCGAGAAATCGAGAAAGGGAGGAGAGGCTTGTCACCCATAGCTAACTGCTCAGCGAACGTCTGTTCTACCACGCAAAGAGCAAAACGAGGCTGCTCCCTCCAGTCCCTGCTTGCTGCTCTCTCCACGGCGTCCAGCGGTCTGCATTCCACCCACAGCATCATCGTCGGGAAGAAGGTCGTAGGCTCTCGATCCACGCTGGCTACCGAGACCCTGCGGACATCAGCAGCCAGCCAGCGAGCGAGCGAGCGAACCTCTTTCCCCTGCTCGGCTACTCGTGCCATCGAGCATGGCGACTGGTGAGGTGCAGGAAGCCCAATTCTCCCGGTGCAGCTATCCGCACTGCAGACCACACGATCTGCAGCATCAGAAAGCAGGGGTCGAGGTAGAACAGCTCCCCCCAACTCCGAACGAGCTCGACTCGGCGCCAAGGGCTGTGCTGGCCGGAAATGAGAAGCGGGACGCGTTCAACTTTGGACACACTCAGCACCGCGTTCCCGTGAGAGAGCGCGGTAGACCAGCGAAAGTAAGCGACGCGGCTCTCAGCAGACAGCGAGCTCCCTGCTCGGCGCTGGAAGGCCGCCTTGAGGCTGCTGGAAGCGACTGACAAGCCGAGGACAGCGGAGACAGCACGAACAACGAGTGAAGCTAGCTCTACTTGATCCTAGCGCTCCTTGCTCTTCGGGCCTGCTCCCCTCCTCCCACCCTTTGAAGCCAGGTCCGAAGCCAGCTCGGCGCCCCTCCCTCCCAGCAGAACAAGAGAAGTACTGTCCTCCACCTACGCCGGCCTCCGCACCCTCGACGAGAGCGCAAAAGCCAGCGAAATGAAGAGCAACCAGCCCTCGCTGCGTGTTCACGCTCGGCGCCGAACTCCGAATGTCAGTTGCTCGGCGTGAGAGACGTTCTCCGAAGACACCCAGCACCAAAGCTGAGCAGAGAAACCTCTCTACTCAACCTTCAGCGCACGGTCCTCCTGCAGCTTCCCTCCTCGCTCTGCTCCCTCCACCCTCCCATTGCTTCCCCTCCCTTCCCCACCTCCGCCGAGCCCCGCCCCTGTCCTCCCCTCCCTGCCGTCCAGCCCAGCAGAAACAGAGCGAGAAGAAGCAACGACATACTTGGCAAACAACTTGAGATCAGCCCTCACATCCCTTCCCTCCTCAATCGCTTGCTCGCAGGTCTTGATACGGAGGCGTAAGTCGGCTTGCTCGAAGTGGACGGCTGGGGAGGTGTCCAGCGAGGGTCGGGATGAGAGTGGGATATGAGAGAAGGGAGGAGGGTGGTGAGGAGGCGGTGCTGCAGCTGTAGCGGAGTACTGCAGGGAAAATCGCGTCAGCTCGTTTCGTCGCTGGGTCACTTGGCTGCATGCCGAGCTTGCTGGAGAGGCGTGCAGGTCAGTCGAGGCTTACTGTAGCTCTTCAGAGCTGTCTGACTGCACGCCAGCCCCCCTCGCTCCGTCCCTCGTCCTCGCCTGCTCTTTCAACTCCCAGCGCTCATTCAACGCATGGCTCACTCACCTGTGTCGGACTATCCTTGGTCGAGCAGCTCCTATACCTCTATATCACTGTGTACTCTTGCTCGACTCGCGAGCTGTACCAGAAGCGACCGTCCTCCCATCGAGCGAGAGAGATCCGGCGAGATAACGAGCTGGTGGCATGTGTAGTCGAGTCCGTGGGGATGATGAGCCAGGTCTAGTGCAGTCATGTTGGATGTAGCATCCTTTGCAGCGCGACCGGAGAGGTGGAAAGCGAGAACGAGAAACGAGCGAGATGGGAGAGGGAGAGAGAAAGGCGGCGAGGAGCGTGAGGTCGAGGGGAGCCGAGAAGCTGCAGCAAGCTCGCAAGAGGTCTGATCGACGGTAGAGTTCACTTGCTGTAGCTCGCCCACTCGCCCGCTCCTCGCTGAGCTCTCCAAGGAGTAATATCTCTCCCTGCCCTTCGCCGAGCTCCCTCCCTCTCAAAGCCGAGGATGAAGCAAAACGACCCATCAAAGCTCAATTTCCATCTCTGTGATCAAAGCGTATTTACTTCTTCTTGGGACCTCCCAACGGCTGTCCGATACCAGCGCCACGGAGCTTGACCTTGAGGATACGCTCCATCTTGCCGAGGATGACTGGGTCGGGCTTGGCCTTCATGTTCTCGTCTGTTTGTGGAGAGTGGGAGAGAGAGGGTCAGCGTGTTGTCGAGCATGAAGAGACAGATGATTAGAGACGCAACACTGGCAATGACTTCGCCAGAGGCAGAGAAGCTCGGATCCTCCAGCTCTGGCCGAAGATGGCCGAGGACAGCGCTCTGCCCTCGTCAGGCCAGGAGCGCGGCCGACAGTGGCGGCTCTCAGTACTGACTCATGAAAGACGAGCCTCCACAACAGCTATATCACGAGAGGCAGGAGCGAACTTCGCCCCTCCCAACTCGCGATGGTCGCCGAGCTCGATCCGCCGCGCCTCCTCGCTCGTACAGGCAGACAATGCATCAACCGGAAAGGAGGGGAGCCTCTTCTTACCTATCACTGCAGAGAGCGGAGCCATGCCCCGCGCTCTTGCAGCGAAAAGAGACGGCGCGGCCCTCTCCTCTCCCCTGCCTGCACTCGTTGCCAGCGAAGCGCTCGTGAGAGCCGGAAGAAGCACACAAGAGACGCTATGAAAGTCGTAGAGCAAAGGGAGCACTGCTCCCCCCGCCTCTGCGCAATCCCGTCCCTCGGCGCTCCCTCGTCTCCCTCGTCCTGCTCCCATCCCCTCCATCCAGCACCAGCAAAACACCAGCACCCCATACTCACATTCCTGCACAATAGTCGCCTTGGCATTGATCATCTTTGCCAAATCCCCCTGACTCATAGGCTTCGGCTTGCCCTCCGAGTCCTTGTAATCCTGCCTCGCCTTCTGCAGCACCTTGCCCAACTCCATCGAGACGGTGGCGGGAGGGGCTACTTCGTTGTCCCGGTCGAGTTTGGCAATCTTGGCGTGGTCCACTCCCGGGAGCTTGTTGCCGCCGGCTATTGAGAGAGGGAGAGGATGGAGGGGAGAGGAGGAGACAGGGTCAGCGAAAGTCTTTCGGGAAAGCAAAGGGCAGGCGAGCTTGAGTCGCTCGGGCTAGGGACCACAGGAGAGGATGGCATGAGACTTGGAGGCAAAGAGACCCGTAAACTCTCAGCAGAACGCCGAAGCTCTCGCCCCATCGCCCTCGCCGAGAGAGAGCATCCCACGCCCCGAAGCGCGCCGCCAGCTACGGCACAGACCAACACCCGTGAAATCTCGCGATACGTCGGTCGCCTATATGAGGTTGTGTGGGAAGCTTGAGCAGCGATCGAAACGCGCTATCACGCCTCAGCGCGACCTCCCGCGTCGAAAGCGCCGACAAGTCCGACCACACCACAGAAAGTGAGCTCAACGAGCTGTTCTCAGTCTGCGCAACAGGCAAGCAGGTAGGCTAGTAGCACTGAAGCCACTGAAGCGACCAGCCCAACCTATCGAAAAGCGAACGAAGCTCCTCGAGCCTCCTCAGCCAACTCCGAAAGCCGGGACGTCAGCCTCGCGCTCAACGAGTTCATCCTCGTGTCGGGGAGAACCATCCACATGATACAGAGAAGCAACGGAGAATGCTGCTATCAAGTGAGAGCAGCGAGCATTGCCCGTCACGCTCGCTCCGGGAGCAAGCCGAGCCGTCGCTTCCCTCTCGCCGACCAAGGCCTGGGCTCGAATTCCGGTGCTACCTGATGATTATCAGGAGCCAGGTAGGTCTACAGACCCTTCACAAACGAGACGCGACGCGAAGGACAGACAACGTACTCCATGCCGACTCGCCGAGCGCCGAAGAGCCATCTCATCGACGCCCGAGCGAGTGGCGTGACCCCGCGACTGCCCTAGCTTTGCTCGTACGGATCTCCTCACCACGTCGAAAAAAGGAGCCTCGACTCGAGTCCGACTCGAAACCAGCTACAGAGCCACAGGTGCATCGCCCGCTTGCGAAAGTCGAGACGAGAGCTTCCCTCCTCACACGGCTACCACAACGGACGTTGCAGTGAGAACCTCATCTCGCCGGAGAGAAGTAAGCTCAAGTATGGACCTGCCTGCCTATCAAACCTGAGAGGAAGACCCTGTCGGATCCCCCTTCACGACTCGAAAGCGAGACGTCGCCCACGCTCCAGACAAGGTTCTGTAGTTCGACCAGCATGTGAGAGATGTAGGGTACGCTGCGCGGGACATCCAAGTGCCAGAGCGAGCCCTCAGCCCACCCCAACCACTCTGAAAGGGAGCGAGCGAGCGATCCCCATCCTCTCCCTCTCCGCCCGCTGCTCTCAGCTCAACGGGTATACCCTGCTTCATGGGCAAGCGAAAGAACCCGACCGAGAGCTCAAGAGGCGCGGACCAGCTCACTCAAAATGAGCCAGGCCGTTCCCTTCCTGCTGCTGGGGCGCTCCTCGCTCCAGTTTCGAAGCTCAAGTGCTCGGCGCGCGAGAAGTCTCTCTGCAACTCGATCTCGACTTGACCAGCGCTGATCGGGACGCGGTCGGAACCTCCTGGACTAGATAACATAGAAGGAAAGACGAAGCCCTCTCGGGCCCCATCCCTCGCCTCAGCGCGAGAGTCCAGCATGCTCCGCGCCGTGCAAGGCTACTGAGCTGCAAACGGCGATCGCTCGCGATTTCTTGTGCCACTGCAGGACAGCAAATCCCACATGCTACAGCGAAACCGAAGAGCGAGAGAGACCGGCCCCGGCGAGACGGGTGAGAGACGAACAAGTCAAGGAAAAGAGAGAAGAGACCGACCGAGCTCCCAAATGGGAGAAGCTAGACCCAGTCCTCGTCCTCGCCGCGTGGGCTTGTTCAGCACTCACCCTGATACCAATGCAAAGTTGCATAAAACCTGGAAGGAGAGCCCGAGCCCTAGCTTCCAAACCCTCCGTCCCATGAACGGCGAGCCAGCGAAGCAAGGTCCTGCTGTCTACTTCCCTCCCGCCCCAATCCCACCTCTAGAGCATGTTGGGCTCCCGAAGAGCTACCGACAACTTGAAGCTCCGCCCGCCGACCGCCCGAGCGATGATCAGCGAAAGCGAGGCAAATCGTCCGTTCCAGCTCGGCTCAATGCTGCTTGGCTTGATGATCCAGAGTGGTTTAAAAGCGGGGAGAGAGATGTGCGGAGACGGAGCAGCTCCAACCGCCCGCCGCTCAATAAGCGAATGACGACCGAGGCATCCCTTTGACTGCTAGCTCCCTCCTCGGCTTTCCAAAGCCTTGCCTCCGCCGAGCGAGCAGCGAGGCTGTGCGAGACACTGCCACCGAAGGAACCATTGCGCTTCCGCCGTTCAGTGAACGACGAGCTCGTAACGCATCCCCTGCGAACGGCTCCCTCACCTCCCGCTTCCCGCGCTCCTCCCCTTCTTTCCCTCCTGCTCGCTCCTCCCTGCATCTCAACCCATCTCATCCCTCTCCTCAGCCCCATGCCCCCTCGCTACCGCTCACGCAGCTACCTAGAATGTAGATGGCAAGAACTCACTCTTCTTATCCGTCTCAATACTCGCTCCACTCCTCCTCGCGGCGTTGAGAGCTGCTCCGTCGCGAGTGACGGTGGGACCGCGAGCTTTTTGGCCGATTACGGTCTGTTGTGTAGGGAGCGGAGCGAGCGAGCGATGGGGGATGGACGAGCGAGGTGTAGGGCGAGGGTGAGGGTGAGATGGGCGGGCGAGTGGGAGGAATGGAATGGAAGATGGTTGGTTGGTTGGATGATGGATTGATGAGAGGTGAGTGTGATGGTGATGGTGTAGGTGCAGAGAGGCGAGATGGAGGTGGAGAGAGGGCAGAAGAGCAGAAAGAGCGGTGAGGTGAGATCAGACGACAGAGTTGTGGATCGAAGGAGAGAGAGTGAGCGAGTTGTAAGGCTACAGAAAGAGTGAGGGTCGGATGAAGGTACCTTGGAATCCCAGTCGGTGATTGATCCTGCCATTTGTGTTGAGTTGCTGTAGGTTTGTTGAAGCTGTGGGAGAGATGCGAGTCGAGTCAGCTCACAACGTCAGAGGGACAAAGGCAGCGAGAGAGAGGGAAGACCTACAGAGTTGTGCGAGAGAGAGAGAGGGAAGGCTATAGTCCTGTACTGGTACGAGAGTCGAGTCGAGAACGAGACGAGGTGAGAGAGAGATGTGGCGGAAGGGAGAGAATCGTCGACGTCCGTCTCTGCCCTAGAAACCGTTCTTGGTCGGGTTTGGCGACTTTGGCAGCCCTTTGGCACACTTTGGCGACGG
>MWVB01000048.1:158941-178636 GCA_003054985.1 Leucosporidium scottii | reverse complement strand
AGTCCTCATTAGCCAACTCCACCAACGTCCTACCCAACAACTCGCCCACCCTCCAGACCTTAAACCCGATCAACCTCCCCGCCGCCATCCTCAAGACCCTCACTCCCGCTCCCCCCTCACTCAACTCCCCCACCTGCTCCACCCAAGCTCCCGCCCAGTCTCTGGTGCCTGCGGAATGCGATCCATAAATCCAACTCGTCAGTTCCGGTTCGGACCGCTCGAGTAATTTATCAAGGTAGAACCTCTCCCCCTCCTCCTCCCCCTCCTCCTCCTCCTCCATCTTGACCTCCCCTCCTCCTCCTCCTCCACGCTGAGCACTCAATTCCCTACACCAAGCCATCAACACCAAAGCGGCGTAAAACACGGCAAACGGTTCCAAGGGCGTGTCCGAGGGAGTGGTCTGCACCAGAGCGAGTAGTTGGCCGGCGTGGTAGACGGTCGTGCGGGCCAAAGTGCCGTGCGATTCGAGGGACCAGAGACGGATTGAATCGAGGATTTCGGAGGAGGGGGCCCATTCTCCCGTGCGTGCGAGGGGCTGGTGAGAGGGAGGGGAGGGGAGGGAAGGGGAGAGAGGTGGAGAGGCGGAGGAGTAGGGAAGTAGAGAGGTGAGGTCGACGAAGAAGGTTTCAGACGAAATATGGAACGAAGGAGAGGCGCAAGAGCTCGTCAGCGATTCCTCTCCTCTCCTCTCCTCATCTCGGCGCCCCGTCCTCGGCGCCCATCGAACAAAGCAAAAAACCTCACCTGCAAAATCCTCAACGGCAACCTCTGCGTCATGGCCGTCAAATGCATCAACAACGCCATCGTCGACGCAGTAATCCCATAATCGGGAAGCATGGCCTGCATCTCGGGCGGGAGGATCACTCGGTCCTGTGTTCAGGTTCGGCGGGCGAAGGGGTCGTCAGCTCGGCTCAACTTGGGGCGAGGCGGGCGGGCCCAAGTCGAGAGGGGGGGAGAGGGAGCAAGTAGAAAGCAAAGGACACACCTGGAAGAATTCCAACCCCGCATCCAACGCCGCCTGCACCGGCTCCAACGGTCTCTCAAACTGAGCCGCGGCGGGCAAGAACAAGCCCGTAACATTCGTCTCATGACTCTTTGCCCAACCGAGAGCGTGGAGGGTACAAAGGACTACGGTCATGGCGAAGACGTCGCGGGAGGAGGAGGAGAGGAGTTCAGAAGAGTGCGAGGAGCGGTCCGTGATGAGGTTGACGGCGGAGAGGGTTTCGAGACCTCGGGCGGGGAGGAGGGAACCGCGGAAGAGGGCTTGCCAGGAGGTGGCGGTGGGGGCTTCCTGTTGGTGTTGGAGGCGCAAGAGAGAGAGGAGAGGGGTGGGTCAGCGAGCGCCGAGAATGAGGGGTAACGATCGACAAGACGAACCCAGAGCGAGTCGTGGCATGGTAGCGTCGTCTTGGCGGCGTCCAAGTACAAACTACTACTCTCATGATTCCACAACGCCGTTCCCATCGAATCAAAGACCTGTTCGGCGCGCAAACGATCGTCAGCTCCGGTCCTCTCGCCCACTCTTCCCTCTGCCACCTCCTCGCTCGTTCAAAAAAACTCACCAAAGCAGCAAACCCCAACCTCTTGATCTCCTCCCTATCCCTCCACCTCTTCCACCTCTCCTCGAGTGAAAAGGTCCTCTCGTGGACTTCATCAATCTTGGGTTCCTTGAACCATCCTTGACGGCGGGCAAAGGTGATGGGCATGGAGGAGAAGGCTGTTTGCGAGTAGAGCGAAGCGAGTGGGCGAGAGGGGGGGAGGGGGTTAGCGAGCTGGGAGGGAGATGGAGAGGGAGGCAAGAAACGGACCTTGAGTACGCTCGAGGTCGCGCTTGTTGCCGATGGCGAGGCCGGTATGAAGAACGATGAGAGTAGCTTGTTGCCAAGCGACGGTGCGGAGGAGGGTATTATCTTGATCTCCCTGCTCGGCTCGTCGGAGGTCAGCTGGGCTCTCGCTCGCGGGCGTTCGGCGGGCGAGGCGAGATGGACGAAAGATGAGAGAAGGAAAGCGACTCACCATGACCTGACACATCCTCCTCGCCGTCTCCAACAAAGCCTGCGCATGCATCTTTGCTCCCTGGACCCTATCTCCCGCATACCTCGCTCCAACACTGGCCACCGCGACGAGCAAGAAACTCGGACAAGTATTGGGATCAAACGTCGGTTTATGCAGCGTGGGCATCTGCACCGAGAAGCGATCAAAGTAGAGTTGCACGAACAAGTCGAGCAACTCCAACCTCGGCAAGAAGCGCTCGGCTTCCCCATAGATGGAGCGAACCTTGTCCAGCACGCGCGCTCGAGTCGTAGCCGTGACAGGGGGGACATGTTGCGGGTAATGCGTCGAACTCTGTCCTGGCCCAACCCTCGGACTCGCAGCCCTACTAGCTCCCTTGTCCAATCGTTCCGTCTTCTCGGTTGGTCGATACGAGAGTGGCCACGGGTCGGCGAAATTATGGATCGGATGCGAAGTGCGATGTTCTGGTTCTGGTGAGGCGCGAGGAGTGTGCGAGGCGAGTTGGAGGAGCGTTTCGGCGGCGGAATCTTGGATGGCGAGGGAGGAGGCGGTTTCGGCGGTGAGGCGGGAGGGGATGGGCGCGAGGAGGGGAGGGAGGGCCGAGAGGGGTTGCAGGGGCTGCTGTTGGTGCTGCTGGGGTGGTGCTCCAGAGGAAGAAGCGACGGATGGAGGATCGTAAGGTGTGAGAGGCGAGGGTTGAGGAGGCGACATGTCGGCTTCGAGGGCGTGACGGAGGTTCGAGTGCTGTTGCTGGAGGGTACCACTCAGCAAAGATGCTTCGATCTCTACAGTTCCGGGGCTACCCACCGCTCCGACAGGGTAACCTCCACCTCCTCCATTGCCGTGGCCCATCGAAGAAGGGAGCGCCGTCGTCGTCGTCGAGCCCTCGGGTAGGTCGCCTGGTTCCGAACGAGGCGTGTAGCCCGAGTTGAGGAGCGCCCAGTCAATCTCGGAGCTGTCGTTGGAGCTGGATCCACCATTGTTGGCGATGAGGTCGAGGAAGTCGACTTGGCCGAGTCCTGGATCGCCGGTGGAAGTCGAGGTTCGACCGTAGGCCGAGGTGTCCCACGGCGAGTTGGAGGAGGGGGAAGGAACGTTGAGTGGTGGGATGGAGAGAGGGTTCGTAGAGAAGGAGGGTGCGGGAGGGAGGTTGTAGAGGTTGGGAGGGAGAGGCTGCTGAGGGTACGGCGAGTGATGGCGGAAAGTGCCAGGTCCGCCGGGGCCGAACTGGTCGGGAGGTCGAGTGTAGTAGTGCGAAGGGGAGCCGATGCCCATGGATTGTTGGAAGGAGGAAGGAGGAAGCGAGCCATGCGGACCGAGACTCGGCGGGCGGAGAGGAACACCGTAGGGAGACATGCCGGGCATTTGCCATCCTGGGTGACCTCCCATCATGCCGGGATGACCGCCGTTGTGGTATCCTCCTTCGTCCTCACCCGAGTCGCCGACGAGCGAAGCCGACTCGCCTTCCGAACGGTCGGAGGGAGATTTGGAAGGGACGTCGGCGCCGGGAGTCTCGCGGTCGAAGGAGCACTCGACGCCTCCTCGGCGACAGCGCGAGCAAGGCTGCTCGCCATCGCAGCGGAGTCTATTATAGCGAAAGATCAGTTTGAGCTTCTACCAGCCGAAAAGACTTGAAAACCCACTTGGATTTGGAGCAAGCGCTGCAAGCTCTCGACGCCCTCGAGATCTTTGCCGGCGGGGCTTCAATCGAGATGTCGGACGAGTCGGTGTTGCGCTTCTTGGCTGGTTCCCTCTTGGCCTTGGGTTTAGCCTTGGGAGCAGGAGTATCGTCCCCGCTGTCCTTGTTCTTTTGATGGCCCAATTCGTGACGGCGTAGGATGTCTCTGCGGAGAAGAACGAAACGGGTCAGCTGGTGTGTTCCAAGGGGGGATGTAGGGGAGTAGAAAGCGCACCGCCTAGCGAATCCCTTGTTGCATGTAGCGCAGACAAACTCTTTAATGTCGCTGGAAACGGCCAAGAGGAGCGAGAAAAGGGAAGAGAGGATGTGGGGGGTCAGCAGCGCCGTCGACGAGAGGGCAAAGCCTGAGAGACAGAGAACGAGAGACGAGAGAGAGAGAGAGCGGGACTGACGAGTGACGAGCTTGCTGATGCCTCGAGAGATGTTCCTGTAGTGAATTCAATCCCACACACACACACAAGTCAGCTTCTGCAGCCCCACCTCTCTCTGAGTCGCTGTGGCTCTCAAGGAGCGAGTGCGCCCCACTCGCTCTTCTTGTTTGCTAACGACTCGTCTGGTTGGGAGCCCCGCAACTTCTGTAGCTCGACAGCCTTGGCTGCTGTAGGTGTAAAGAGAGCAAATGAGACGACGTACCTGCCTGGTGTAGCGTGAACCGCATTGACTGGAGGATGGTGGCGAGCAAAATGGAGGGATCGAGCGGACGAGAGTTAGCCGGGGTGACACACACAGCAGAGGGGGCGATAGAGTGATGAGATACATACGGGCATTGGAAGGGCCTCACGACGTCGTCGTTTTGCCCTCCTCCGTTTGCTGTAGACGATGCCACGGTGACGACGAGCTGCTCGTGTAGGGCTCGAGAGATGGCAGCGAGTGACAGAGAGAGCCGCCCCACGCTCGTTTTTGAGCTCAAAGTCGTTCTCCTTGACGGCGACCGATACTTTCACCGCTTCTCACCGCTCAACCTCGGACTTTACATCCTGATGGGCTACAGCTATGGAGCAGTCAGAGCTCCCAATCCTCAACCCGCCCTCTTCGTCGCAAACGACGACGATTGGGAAGCAGAAATGCTCCAACAAGGGGACGAGCTGGCAGTGCAACAAGAGGTCTACTATGAGGAACAAGCCGCTTATGACGAAGCAGAGGAGTCACATGTTAACAGTCTTAAATTGTCTGATGTACCAGAATCGGCCTACTGGGACGAAACGGCGCTCACCAACTGCTGGACGTCGGCCCTGGCCGATTACAAGGTCCGTTCTCAGCTGTCCCAGTCCCTGTACAGCACTCGGCTGACCAGAGTCTCCCTTCAACAGTTCCAACACCCTTCCAACTTTGGTCCACCCCGAGAAGCACCTCGCAGTCAGCTACAGAAGCACAATTTCGCTCCTCTGTGCGTTTAAGCTGTCCCCTCCGTGACTCGGGCTGACCTCTCTCACTTTCGAATAGCTGGTACGGTCCCGCACCCATCATCCCTCCCTCAGGAGCATCCACCACCTCGTCCAAATCCACCAAGAAGAAGAAGCAGAGCAAAGCAGCCAAACGCAAGGCAGCAGCAGCTAACGCCGACGCTCCGTCTTCCTCCTTCGCCGAGCCCTCAAGCAAGAAGCACAAAACAACCCACCACAACCCACCTTCCTCACCAAGGTACACGCCCGCCTCCCCCTCCTTCCAACGAGCCCTATCCCTCGAACCTCCTCCACTCTCGGCGCTTCCCTCCTCCATCAGCAACGTAACAGGTCCTCACCTCCCCAACCCCTCCTCCTTCACCCCTCCACCAGCTCCTTCTTCACTCTCACTACCCACCACCTTCCCTCCCCCACCACCCATCGTCGAACTCACCGACGCTGAACTCACCGCCGCCGCCGTCGCCGAGGGTTCAGGCTCGGGAGAGACCAAGGAAGAGTTATTGCAAGCGGCGTTGTGGGCTTGGTATAATGCGGGATATCAGACGGGGTTGTATCATGCTGCTGCGGGGGTGGCTGGGGCGGGGGTCGCTGCCGTGGAGAGGGAGTGAGGATGGGGAGGGGAGAGGCCTCCGAGAGATTGGGCGGTGCAGCGCCATAGGGGTACGTAGCTGGTAATTCTACAGACGTTGTACAAATCACTTGAGCTCGTCAACAAGGAGCAAAGGCTGGAGAAGCCCCCCTTCGGAGGCTGAGAGCAGCGAACCGAGTCGCCTCTCGCTCTTGCCGATCTGATGACAGTGCTCGCGCTGCGAGGTTCACATTCGCTCTGTCCGGCGTGTACATTCCTCATAGTTTGTCTAGCTACATTTGCACGTCCGGCGAGGCTTCAACGATGACAGTGCAGGTCTTATCATCGCCGGGCTTTCCGGCATGCCAGCGAGGGCGGTTGAGGTTGCTACCGAGCTGAGGGATCGGTATCGTTGAGCATTGGGGACGTAGGAGTATGTAGTTCTGCTTAGCCGGGGTAATCCTCGCGCGGTGCGAGCTCTGTAGAGTTTGCCAGTGGAGCTTCTCCGCAAGCGAGCCAACTCCGAGCACCGAGCTGTTCTGCTGCAGCGAGGTACAGCCTTGTCTTAGTGCTAGAGAAGACTAAAGATGCACATCAACAGCTCGGTAGCACATCAAGCTCACCTGCGACTCCTGCGACCCAAATTGTGGTCCGAGCTCGCGAACGGTTCCCCAGCGAGAGGAGCTCAGCGTCTCTCTCTCTCCTCCCGCTCACTCGTCGCTTTGCACTCCCGACCTCGTTCGCTGCTACGATGGACAACAGCTTGGACGACCGTCTCGAGAAGCTCTCGCTGCAGCAGGATAGCTCTCAAAGTGAGCAGCTGGCTCTCTGCTGCTCTCGAGAGATGAGAACGAGCTGACGCTAAACTCGCCTCCTCACAGCTCCCTCGACTCAGCCTTTCGTCCCCGCCGAGATCATTCAGCACACGCTCAGCTTTCTCGATCCATTCGACCCTCTCACACTTCCCACCCTCCTCGCCTGCCAACTCGTCTCGCGCTCTTTCGCCGCCGCTTCACTCGCAGCCGTCGTCTGGCGTCCGCTGGTCGCGTTCCGCTGGTGGAATGGACAGTTCAAAAAGCCTGAAAAGCAGCTCCCGGTGGAAGAGGATCAGAAGCTCATCGATGAGCTCTTCGCCGTCGCCGAAGCCGATCTCGCCGCCGTCTTTCGCGCTCGCTTCCTATTGGATAAGGTCGTCAAAACGCACGTCGAGACGCTCGTCTATGGAGTCAAAGACCGACTCGCCTCCATCGATACTCTCGTTCGCATCGGCGAGCTCGGAAAAGACGAACTCGGCGGCCGATTCGGGTTTGGGGGGCGCATCGTCGAGGAGGCGAGCTACGGACGACGAGGCTGGCGTATGACAGCGCGTGCAGCTACGGAGCGCTATAATGCCACGGCCGTATGGAAGTCGATTGCGGAGGGAAGGATTGAGGGCGACCAGGCGTTCGAAGCGGGAGTAATTGCTTTCGCCGACTTCCTGCGCGACGAACTGCACCAGGAGGTGAGTTTTGGAGATCAAGAGCTCTGCTGTGACTGACTCTTTGCGTAACAATAGCCGAGAAGCCTTTTTGCAATGCGGCCCGTAGGCATAGCGACCTACGACGTGCTCGACCTTCGCTCGACAGACTCGGAGTCGGCTCTGATCACCCTCGTTCGCCGGATTATGTTGCTCTTCGACCACGCATGTCTCTTCAGTCGTAGGGTTCAAAGTGGCGAGTCCGACGAGGATCCTCTCGACGTCGACTTGGTGAGCTGCAGCGACGAAACCGCGCCGAGCGCAAGCGCTGACCGAGGTCCCCCCTTGCAGTACTGCGTGGACGCCGCGTTGAGCAAGGCGAAGGCGTCGCAGCTTGTTCTTATCCCTCTCGACGGCGACATCAAGCCTTTCGACTACGCTCCTCGCTTCGTCACCCTTAGTCAACTCACCTACACCGCCCTCTTCATTGGCGTCGCTCGTAGTCTCCCGCCTCCTCTCACGATTCGCACGCGCTTCATTGCAGAGCGACACGGAATGCTCCTTAGCTGGACGGACGACCCTCACACCTTCATTTACTTCGACGTAGCGCGACACACCCTTTCGAGCTTCGTGCACGACGAGTGTCGAGATGCCCTCGCGGCGTTGCCTGGCGTTTCCGCTACTTACAAGGTGCGAAAGGAGAGGAGCAGAGTTGCAAGTAGTCCCCGCTGATTCGGATTTGCCTCAACAGCTCTTCCAATTCGCGCAAGAAGTCGCGCAAGCAGCGATGGACGCCGAGCCGACCGCCGAGCCTCGACGAGTTGCTCCTCAGGCCGCGCTCTACGCCTCGACGGTGCTAGGCAACATCATCGCAGGGGGAGAAGTACATGAGTCGTATGCTCGGGATCTCCTTGACTACTACCACCATCCCTCGCACGCCTTCGACGTCGCACTCCTCGAGGACTTTGTCATCCCCTCCTTCTCGCCAGCGTTAATCGACGAGGCCAAGGATCTCGCTACGAGGATTCGAGCTCAAGATGCCGAGGAGATCGTCCCCGTTAGACTTCCCGTCAACTGTCATCGTTCCTTCAAGCTCGGCGACGTTGTTCAGCATGTCGCTCGTCCCGAGCTTGGACTCGTCGTCGGATGGAGGCGCCTCTTCGAGATGGACTGGGTCTACCTCATCGTGCGTCATCTTCCGAGAGGTTCGGTCCTTCTGTTGGCGATGCCGACGCTTCTTCTCCCAGCAGACCTTCCATGACCGCGCTCTTCTCCCAACTTTCGAGCCTCCCGTCGAGGTGGAGCAAAAGGACCTCGGACCTCCCACAACAAACGACGTTCTGCTAGGCTCTGCTCTATACTCCTCCGGGTCCATGTGGCTGTCGCGCCTTTTCAAGCAGGCAGGATTCGATGAACAGGGCGAAGTGAGCTGCTTGCCCTCGGCCGAGCTGGAGGCAAGGTATCCCAAGGCCTGAAGATACACGGAGGGATGCGTGGAGCTCGACGATTCGCTTGTAGTGTTGAACTTTTCTTCGCGACGTCGTCACTGTAACTACAAGCGAGCTCGGACTTGCCGAGTCAGTCAGCTCGGCGCTTGCTTTTCACTGTTCGCGACTCGTTCTCGTCGCGCTTTGACCCTCGTCGGCACCACAAGATCTGGACTGTATCTCCAAACAGCTTCAACATCCCTCAAGCGGCCCTCTACCAACCTACAGTTCAGCCAAGCCTCTCTTCGAGGGGACCCGCTTCCGCCGCCCTCCCGAAGCTTGCACACGAGGCGCGCAGAGCTCAGCCTTCTCGTCAAGCCAGCAAAGAGGGCGACGACATCATACTGTACCGATGCCGAGTCCAACTCCTAATCCCACGCTATGAGCTCAGCGTGCGTAACTCTATTATTGACGAGGGAGACTCTCAGAGGGAACACTTCGGCGGTTCGGCGACTCTTGCTCCGTCTCAGCTCTCCGCATTCCACCTCTCGGTCGCTCGCGCGCTTGCCTTTGCCCTCGCAGCTCTCAAAGCGCCGCCCGGGTCGTCTGGAAGCTCCCCCCCGCGCGACAATTGAAAGTGTTCTGCTGCCCGCCCTGTCTCAATTAGCTCGAACCGAGCAGGGGATGCCCTTTGCTCCCAGCTGGCGAGGAGCGCAGCGAGTTTCCTCTTCTGCTTGATGGGAGGGCCAAGAGCTCTGGATGCAGCGCTTGGAAGAACGCACCGAACCGGGAGAGCAGCTTGCCCCAACGCCGAGCTCCACCTCGTGAGCTCCAAGCGCCACGAGCGAGACAGGCTCGCTCAAAGGGCCTCCGAATCTCCTCGCGATGGGTCGACCGGACCACGTCACACAGCACCTCGGAGGCAACTTGCAGATCAGAACCGCGTTGCTAGCGAGGGGGCAAGGAAGCTAAAAGCTGAACGGTACGAAGGAAGGGGCTGGTCCTGTGCGCCGCGCGCCGAGGCGGGCGCCGAAGTCGGGATCTTCTGCCTCTCACTCACTTTCCTCCTTGTCACGGCCGATCTGGCGAAACCTGGAGCACATCACGCAGAAGGACAGGCGTGTGGCAAGGTGAGACGCGCGGCTGGCAAGCGTGCAGAACGGGTGCGGAAAGGGAAGGAGGAGAGCGAGAGCCGAAGATATGAAGGGTCAGGGACGTTCGGCACGTCTGGGGACAAGTGAGCGGAGGTGGAGAGTTTCAAGGCGATCTTCTTCGGTTGAGCGAATTCTGTAGCACACCAGCTCTCGGCGAAGCAAGTTTCGAATCCGAGTGAAGAAGCTACAGAAGCGTACAGTACCGAGCTTCCTACACCCCTTTGACCATGTTCCCTTTCCTCGAACTTAGTAAGATCATCGAATGTACTAGGTGCCTTTTCGCCACGCACTGGCGCTCTCAAGCACTTGTCGTGCCGTACCTTGACCTCGAGGGAACCTCGTCGTCGTCGCCGTTCTCCCCTTTCGCTCCCTCTCTCGCCTTCCGCTCTCGTTGGCTCGTCACCGCTCCCCAGGTCTCGCTTGGTACAGTGCATGGCCCAAGCGCACCAGCATCGACACACTCCTTCTACGCACTCTCACCCGTCTCCGACTCTGCCTCGCTCCACCGCCCCTTCATCGAACAACCAGCAGCAGCAGGTGGGTGGCTCATCACCTTTTGGCCTCGGCGACTCGGAGCAGCTGAAAAGCTCGGATAGCAGGGCTGACCAGTAATCATGTACCCTTCTAGACAGCGCACTACTATCAGCACCCTCCTCCTCGTCCGCCTTCGGCCATGAGCGCCTCAGCTTACCCCTCCTCCCACGCCAACACCCAACCGCCTCCGCCTCCGCCTCTTTCGCTGGCCGGAGGACCGCCTCAGCAAGGGCCTAGCGTCCTACAGATCTTGCAGATGGGCCAGGAGCGCAACCATGCGGCTGATTCCATTGCGCATCACCCAAGGATTGAGAGTCTGGTCAAGCTCGCTAAGGAATCCGAGGCGACCTGGCTGCAAATCGGTACGCTTCCAACTTGGCAGGAGATCTCGGAGCAGGCGGCAGCTCTCCATGCTGGCCTTGCGCACCCTCTACACGTCTTGAACTCGCCGAAACTAACGCGCCTTTTCGTCGTTGGTGCGTCGTCCGTCCTGCAGGTCAAACCGCTGAAGCACTGGGAGATCTCGAACGCGCCGTCGCTTCTTACGAGTCTGCACTTCGTCACAACGCCTACTCGGTCGTCGCGCTTTCTCAGATTGCCGCCATCTGCAGGAGCAAGGAGGAGTTCAAGAAGGCCGCTGAGTACTTTGGCCGAGTCGTGGGCATTGCGCCAGAGAGCGGAGACGTTTGGGGGGCTCTCGGTAAGCTCTACAACTTTCTTTTACCTGTCGCCCATCCTGTGCAGCAGGCTGGGCGAGCGAAAGCTTTCGTCGTCGCTTAGGAGCAGTCCGAACTAAACTCTCTCTTGCTTTCGCTAGGCCATTGCTACCTCATGATCGACGATCTCAAGAAGGCCTACAGCTCGTATCAGCAAGCGCTATACTACATGCCCAACCCTCAAGTACGTGTCCTCACTCGCCTCAAGGCGTTTCCCCCTTCCCCAGCTTCCGGCCCCGCCGCCGACGCGTTCCTCCTGCTGACCTTTCTCTTTTTCGCCCTTTCTGTAGGAGCCCAAGCTGTGGTACGGCATTGGCATCCTCTACGACCGCTATGGCAGCCTCGAGCATGCCGAGGAAGCCTTCTCCAGCGTCATTCGCATGGATCCGAGTGAGTCGTCGTCGACCCCTTCCTCCTCTTGGTCGCTTTTCTTCGCCCTCCGAGAAGATCGCCCGTTGCTGAACTTTCCTCGCTTGCCCGTCTCGTCTCGCAGATTTTGAGAAGGCCAACGAAATCTTCTTCCGCCTCGGCATCATCTACAAGCAGCAGCGCAAGTCGGCGCAGAGCCTCGAGGTGGGTCTGCCGAGCCGAACGACCGGGAAATTGACGGCTGACCCTCCTCTCTCCACTTCAGTGCTTCCGCTACATCCTCCAAAACCCTCCTCGACCGCTCACCGAGATCGACATCTGGTTCCAAATCGGTCACGTCTACGAGCAGCAGAAGGATGTGAGTTTTCAGACGCTCGCTCGGGAGTTCCGGACTTGAGCTCACTCTTCTCCCTCACAGTTCCTCGCGGCCAAGGAGTCGTATGAGCGAGTACTCGCCGAGAACCCGGCGCACGCCAAGGTACTCCAGCAGCTCGGAGGCCTCTACCACCGCTCTCGCGCTCCCTTTTACAACCCCGAAGTCTCGGTTCAAATCCTCACCAAGAGTCTCGAGTCGGGTGAGTCTCTTCTCCGACTCATCATGAAGCTCATACACTAAGTCGAGCTCATCTACAGACGCCAACGATCCCTTCTCGTGGTACTTGCTCGGTCGCGCCTACATGACGACGAGCAACTTCGGCAAGGCCTACGAGGCCTACCAGCAAGCCGTCTACCGCGATGGCAAGAACCCCGCCTTCTGGTGCTCGATCGGAGTCCTCTACTACAACATCAACCAGTTCCACGACGCCCTCGACGCCTACTCTCGCGCCATCCGAATCCACCCCTACCTCGCCGAGGTGTGGTTCAACCTCGGAGCGCTCTATGAGTCGTGCAACGACCAAATGACGGACGCCATCGACGCCTACCAGCGTACCCTCCAGCTCGACCCTTCCAACTCGATTGTCGGCACTCGCCTGCGGGAAATTCGGGAGCATCAGACCAGCGGCGCGACGCTCAGTACCCCTCCTTCACCCAAGGATATCAGCCCGAGCTCGCTGTCGTGGAACTACGCTACCAACGCTGGAGGAGCACCCGCTCAGCTCGCTCAGGCTGGCTTGGGACTCGAGCTCAGCCCGGCCATGTCGAGGGGAGGAGCCGCTTCGCCCGTCAATGGACACCGCTTCGATGGACCACCAAGCGTCGGAGGAGGACCTCGTCCTCATTCGACCGATCCTACCTACCGTGGAGTTGCCGACGACCGGCGGCGACCTTCGGGCGGAGCACCTCACCACTCGCCTTCCGCTTCGATGGACCACTCTCCTCGCTCTACCCACCGCCTTTCCGGTCCTTCCCAGTCGACTCTTCCTCAGATGAAGTCGATTCAGGACTCGCGCGGCTCTCCTACCATCCCCTCCTCCTCGGCTCTCGGCGGTCGTGCTTCCCCTCCTTCCCCTCGCTCTCGCCACGAGGGACCCCCACCACCAGGCGCTTACTCTGGCTACTCGCGAGGCGGACCCGAAGGTCCGAGCGAGATGGAGTGGGAGCGTGCCCGCGTCAACGGAGGAGGCGGTCGCAACTCGGTACAAGACCACCGTCGACATGGATCCCCTCCCGGCTCATCTCACGGCCCTCGCGATCAACCTCCACCACACGCCGTCGCTTCACATCCCTACCCTCCACACTCGGCCTACGATCGCCACACTCCTTCCTCCTCTCGCGGCCCTCAAGGCTACGACGATCGACCACAAGGCTACCCAACTCCCTACGGCTACGCTCCCTACCCCGTTCACGCACCACCAGCATTCGATCCCGCGGGAAGACGGTACGAGTCGAGCAGTCGCGACGAGCGCGAGTCGTCGGAGCGAAGAGGGAGCGGAGGAAGCCCCAAGGTCGAGAATGGCAAGCCTCCCGCCGGTGCTTCGACTCCAGCACCAGCAGCGACCAAGAATGGCAAGGCCAAGAAGGAGGATCCGCCCGCTTCGCCGCCGGTAGGAGGGAGGAAGGAGTCGGTCGCGCCGAGTGGAGCGAGTACGCCTGTGGGGGCGGGAGGGAAGAGGAAGAGCGATGCAGGAGGTGCGGGTGGGAGCGCCAAGAAGGAGAGGAAGACGCCCGCGGCCAAGAAGGACAAGGAGGACAAGCCGCCGAGGGGCAAGGCCAATGGCGCCAAAGCTACCGCTGCCAGCAAGGCCGCTGCTGCCGCCGCCGCCGAGGATTCGGCATCGACCAATCCTTCTTCGCCCGCTCCTACTCCCGCCGCACCTGCACCAGCATCCACGCTCGCCAGTCGGGAGGTCGACGAGGATTACGACGAGGGAGTCGACGCTCTCATGGGCCTCGCCGCTTCGGCTTCCACCGCCTCACCACGGACCACTGCACCCTCCGCACCTCCTGCCGTCTCTCCCGCACCAGCAGCACCAGCGCCTGTGCCGGAGAAGATGGAGGTCGACGGTCCCGGAGCCAGGGAGGACGACTCGACGCCCAACCCGAGGAAAAGGTCACTCGTCGAGGCCGATGCCGCCGAGCAGGGTGAGAGCAAGAAGACCAAGGGAGAGGAGGAGCCTAATGTTGTCAATGGCAAGGATTCGCCCGTCGCTCCCGCCAAGGAGGCCAGCCCCGTCGTCGCTGCCGAACCGACCCCTCCGCCCAAGGAGGCTACCCCTGCGCCGGTTGAGGAGGTGGAGAAGAAGCCTACCCCTGCTGCCGTCGAGGAGAAGGAAGATGGAGAAGTTGAGGATGAGGAGGGAGAGGTCCGAGAGGCTTGAGATCGTTTGCTTTCGCTTCCCTGCAGTGCTCCCTTTCCTCCTCTCGACATTGGTAGTGACTTCCATGTACTATAGGAGCTGTCTTGATATCTATGTCGCGCGTGATCCTGTTCTCTCTCTGGAGTAGCGAAGCCAACGCCGAAGACTCGCTCCTCGCTCCCCTCCTCGCTTCAAGGGCCGAGCCACCGTACTGGATCAACTTGCAGTCTCCGCTTGTCATACATAATAGCGACTGATCCTCAGAATCAACTCTTGTAAGCAATCCAGCTCATCCTCAGCCCAATTGTGTGGTCCGAGCTCGCAAATCGCCGCGGGAGGAGCTCAGCGTCTCTCTCCCTCCTCCCACTCACTCGTCGCCTCTTGCTCTCGACCTCGTTCGCTGCCAAGATGGACGACAGCTTGCACGGCGCTCTTGGGCAGCTCACTCTGCAGCAGGATAGCTCTGAAGGTGAGTAGCTGGCTCTCTGCTGCTCTCGAGAGACGAGCACGAGCTGACGCTAAACTCGCCTTCCCACAGCTCCTCCGACACAGCCTTTCGTCCCCGCCGAGATCATCCAGCACACGCTATGCTTCCTCAATCCTCTCGACCCTCTCACGCTTCCAACCCTCCTCGCCTGCCAACTCGTCTCGCGCTCCTTCGCCGCCGCTTCACTCGACGCTTCAGTCTGGCGCCCGCTCGTCAAAGCTCGCTGGAAGTACGGGAAGCTGGAGAAGCCTAACAAGCAGCTGCCGCTCGAGGAGGATCAGAAGCTCATCGACGAGCTCTTCCCCATCGCCGAGTCGAACCTCGCCGCCGTCTACCGAGCGCGCTTCCTCATCGACTCGCTGGTTCAGAAGCATCTCCAGTTGCTTTCGGCGGGTGTCAATAACCGTCTCGTCTCGATCGACACTATCATGGCGATTGGCGCGCTCGGCAGAGACCTGTGCGGACGAAGGAATCGTTTCGCCAGCCGAGAGGAGAATGCGCGTAATAGTTGGCGAGTTACCAGTCGCAGGATGACCGCCCGTTATGATGCAGCCAAAGTATGGAAGTCGATCGGCTCGGGCGAAATCCTCGGTGATGAGGCGTTCGAGGCGGGAGTCGCTGCCTTCGCCGACTTCGCTCAGGCAGATCAGTTCGGAGAGGTCAGCCTTTCTATTTTCCCCGCTTGCTAATGACTAACGCTGCTGTAATTTCACAGGCAAAGGAATGGCTTACCGCTCAGTTCGCTCCCATGCCTTTGGACAGGCTGCTCGAGCTTTGCGGAAACGATCGAGAGGCCGTTCTTGTCGAGCTCGTCCACTGGATTCTCCAAGGCTTCGACCATTCCTACGTCTTCACGCACGAGACGGACGAGGAGGTAGCTGAGCAGCTGGACTCTCCTCAGCTTGATCTTGTGAGCTCGATCCAACACTCCGTCGGCTTGGGTCGAGTCGACGCTGACGAGGTTCTGCTGCAGCACGACCTCGGGGAGGCTCTCACCTTCGCCAAAATCACACACCAGTGGTACGAAATGGTCGGTGGTCATGGCGCCCACCCTCAGCGCGAAGCCGAGCGCATTCGCTTCAGCCGACTCGCCTACATCGCCCTCTTCATCTCCGTCGCTCGCAACCTTCCGCCGCCTTTGACCATTCGCACTCGCTTCTTCAGCGACTACACTATTGCTGTTAGCTGGGAGGATACCGCCGAGACGCTCCTTGCCGCCCATCTGCCTTCTCGTCAGGTTTGGACGTTGCCCGCCGGCGACGCCAGCCGAGCTTTCCTCGAGCAGAGTGGAGGCTATCTGGCGACCTGGAAGGTACGAAGGGTGTCCTTTCCAGCTTTCCTTCTGCCAGGCTGACTCTCTCTCTCTCTCTTGTTGACGACTCTCAACAGCTCCACGAGTATGCGCAGGAGGTTCGCCGAGCTGCGCTCGAACCTCGTCAACCTGGCCAGCTCATCTCGCCTCATGGTGCCATGTACGCCTCGACTCTTCTAAAGAACCTCTTGACCGCCCAAGCCGCCAACGAGGATGATGTTCGCGAGCTATTCGACTTTTTCCGTCAGCCCGAGCACGCCCAAGACGTCGCCATCCTCGAAGACATCGTCACTCCCTCCTTGCCGTCGCGTCTCGTCGATGAAGCGAAAGGGATTGCTTCGAACATTCGCGCGCAGGACAAGGCGGAGATCATTCCCGTCAGAATCCCCGCTGGTTGCTCTGTTCGCTTCAAGCTCGGCGAGGTTGTCAAGCGTCGCGACGATAGAGAGATTGGAGTTATCGTCGGGTGGGAGCTAGCTGGTCAGGAGGAGCTTTTGTACCTCGTCGTGAGTGGACTTCTTCGACCAAGCTCCCCCGTACAGCGCTGATCGCTCGATGAGCAGCTCCGTCGCAGCAACGACTTCAGCTCTCCCGCCAAGCTGGACCCAAACGACCTCGAGCCCGCTTCCTGCGAGAAGCAGCACCTCCTAGCCATCACCTCGCCGTACAACACGTGGCTCTCTCGATACTTCGTCGGCGTGATTGACGAGGGAGGACTCAGGTGCAAACCCTCCGCCGAGCTGAAGGCGAGGTTTCCCGACGCTTGAAGATACGAGGAAGAGGAGAGCGGCTGTGTACGAATAGCTTGAAACGCTTGCTTTCTCTTCTCGACCCTCAGCTCGAGCGAGCTCGCATCTTCCGAAGTGTCGACGCCAGTCGACGATTCGGCGCCGAGCCCAAATGCTCGGAGGACGTGACCTGAAGCCGCGAGGAACTAAAATGGCAAGAATCTTGCCTCGAACGAAAGCTTCGTACAAGATGAACCCGGGGAGAGCTAGGCGGAAGGCGCCGCCTCAATCTGCGCTGAGTAAGGCTCGGACTCTCGGAGGGCGGTGGCGAGATGGCTGAGAGTAGGCTTCCCTTCCTCTGACACTCTGCAGTCATATGAGAATACCCAGACGCGTGTTTGGGCTCTGCCAGACCCTCCAAGAATGCTTGGAGGAAGCTCGGCGACGCCTACCGAGAAGGGGTTAGGTCGCCGAGCTCGGCGCGAGAGCTTGGAGCTGGCAGAGATCGCCCGAGACTTGACGCAGGGGAGGTTATGCATCCCTAGAAGTTCGTCAGAATGAGGAGCTGGCTATGATTGTCCTTGAACCAGGCGAAGCAAGTTTCGGCCCTCGAGCTCTGACTTGGGATTGGCGAGTCTGCCCTGGTCGAAATCGCGCGCTGGCGGCCAAACGCCTCTTGTCTTCAGTCGTTTTCGTCTCCTCGTCGCCAACCTCTCGAGCCATCACGGTCTTCTCTTTTTAAACTCAAACCAGCCGGGACCTTCGAAGAAAAAGGTAGGGCTACATCTCCGAGAAGGGAGCCGCCCTCTCGCGGCGCCAACCTCTCCTTGTTGTGACGACCCTCCCGGGCGTGCGAGGGAGCAGGCAGAGGCGCACAGCTACTGGAAGGCTACAGAACATCAACTGACTCGTCTCCCCCTCGTTTTGCAGCCCTACATCCGCCTCATCTCTCCTACCAACCCCCAAGAGACTCGAAACCGCAAAAGTTCGTTCGCCGACCCTCCCTTCTTCAATTCATCCGTTCGAGCGCTGCAAAGCCTACAAATGCTAACGATAAGTATATACAGTGTCTTCCACCGACGCCGCTACCACCCCCGCCGTCGAGGCGCCCAAGGTTGAGACTGCCTCGACCGAAGAGGCCGCGCCTGCTCCTCAGGCCAGCACCGATGCTCCCGCCGAGACCAAGTCGGAGGAGGCTGCTCCCAAGGCCGAGTCGACCGAGACCGCCCCCGCCGCCCCTGCTCAGGCGTCGACCACTGGACCCTCGCCCTCGACTTCTCTCTACGTCGGAGAGCTCGACCCCACCGTCACCGAGGCTATGCTCTACGAGATCTTCTCCATGGTTGGACCCGTCGCTTCCATCCGTGTTTGCCGCGATGCTGTTACCCGTCGCTCGCTCGGATACGCCTACGTCAACTTCTTGAACGCCGCTGATGGTGAGTCCCGCCCGAGTTTGCTTCTTTCGAGTCTCAGTCGCTGTAGGGGACGCGCGTTGAGAGGTGGGCGCACGGGAAGAGGGTGCAGGAGTGTATCCAGGAAAGCACTCGTCTAGGCGCACTCGCTGACCCCCCATCTCGGCGTTCCTACAGGAGAGCGCGCCCTTGAGCAGCTCAACTACTCGCTCATCAAGAACCGCCCCTGCCGTATCATGTGGTCGCAGCGCGACCCCGCTCTCCGCAAGACGGGAGCTGGCAACATCTTCATCAAGAACCTCGACGAGAACATCGACAACAAGGCGCTCCACGACACCTTCGCCGCCTTTGGCAACATCCTCTCGTGCAAGGTCGCCACCGACTCGCAGGGCAACTCGCTCGGCTACGGATTCGTCCACTACGACGCTGGAGAGGCTGCCCAGGCCGCCATCGAGGGCGTCAACGGCATGCTCCTCAACGACAAGGTCGTCTTTGTCGGCATCCACATCCCCCGCCGCGAGCGCCAGGCCAAGATCGACGAGGTTCGCGCCCACTACACCAACCTCTACGTCAAGAACATCCCCCTCGAGGTCACCACCGAGGAGTTCAAGGCTCTCTTCGACACCTTCGGCAACGTCACCTCGGCGGTCGTCACCCTCGACTCGGAGGGCAAGTCCAAGGGATTCGGCTTCGTCAACTACGACAAGCACGAGGACGCCCACAAGGCTCTCACCGAGCTCCACGAGAAGGACTTCAAGGGCCAGCAGCTCTTCGTCACCCGTGCCCAGCGCAAGGGAGAGCGCGAGGAGGAGCTCAAGCGCTCCTACGAGCAGAAGAAGTACGAGACCACCCTCAAGTACCAGGGCGTCAACCTCTACGTCAAGAACCTCGACGATGACGTTACCGAGGAGAAGCTCCAGGCCGAGTTCGAGCCCTTCGGACAGATCACCTCGTGCAAGATCATGGTCGACGACAAGAACGTCTCCAAGGGCTTCGGATTCGTTTGCTTCTCGGCTCCCGATGAGGCTACCAAGGCCGTCACCGAGCTCAACGGCAAGATGATCGGCTCCAAGCCCCTCTACGTCTCGCTCGCCCAGCGCAAGGATGTCCGCAAGCAGCAGCTCGAGGCTCAGGTCGCCCAGCGCAACCAGATCCGCTCCCAGCAGATTGTTCGTCTCCATCTCACTCCCCTTCGTCACATGTCTCGTTCGCTGACCTTCGCCTCTTCGCCGTTCAACAGCAGGCCGCCGGCATCCCCTCGATCCCTCCCTACATGCCCGGAGCTCCCATGTACTACCCCGGACCTCAGGGATACCCTGCTCCCGGAGGAGCTCGCGGCCCCATGGGCTTCGGAGGTGAGCTTCCCATCCTCGCTCGTGCGAGAGCTGTCGCCGAAGCACCATCGCCGAGAAGCCTTCGCTGACCCTACTTCGCTTTCCAGGACCCGGACAGATGCCCCGTCCCCGCTACTACGCTCCCCCCAACATGCCCGGCATGCCCCCCATGGGCGCTCCCTACGGCCAGGTTCCTCCCCAGCAGTTCAACGGCCAGTACCCTCCCGGCCCCCCTCCCCAGGGACCTCCTCGCGGCGCTCCCCGTCCCGGACAGCCTGGACAGCCCCAGCAGCCCATCCCCAACGGTGCCGCTCCCCTCCCCCGACTCACCAGGGAGTGCACGAC
>MWVB01000048.1:145152-157702 GCA_003054985.1 Leucosporidium scottii | reverse complement strand
CGCTTGGGCCGTCCGTCCTCGAGCCTCCTTCGAACTTTTCGAGTCGCTCCTCTCTTGCTTTCCTCTCGTTCGCTTCGTCTCTCGTCTCTCGTCTATTGAATTGGATGGCTGCGCCTGTGGACCCAGCTTGGCCTAAGGAAGGAAGTGTATGGCGTACGGAGGAGGATGTGCTTCTCGCGTGTGAGCTTGCAGCGCTGAAGGCCGGCTTCTCTCGCCTCGAAATCGGCCGCGACCGACGAGCGGGGGACGACTGGTGCTGCGTCCGGTGCGCCATTGGAGCATCCAAGAAGTCGTGTCGTCGGTTCCTCGTCACCATGCACATGGTGGATGCTCGAAGCGCCTCGCTCGGTTGGCGCATCAGCACCCTCAAGCCGGCGTTCTTTGAGGCTTCTCGTCATCCACTGCACGTCGGCAACTCTGCTCCACTTAAAGTATATACGATCGTTTTTACGCTGCAATCAGTGTGTGAAGCTCATCCCTTTCTGCCTCCAGCTCCCACAACCTTCGCTTTCGCTCGCCGTCGGCGATGTCTTTCGAGAAGGCGAGCAGCTTCACCTTTTGGAGGCAACGTTACGCATCGCCGCTCGGAAGGAAGGTAGATACCTGGCAGCTTACTTCGGAACTCAATCCAGGGCCTGGGCGACCGGCCGCGCGTTGTTCTTCGCTTGCGCACAAGGACATGGCGAGTGCTCTTTCTTCGTGAGGTTGAAGGAGGAGGGGAGCGGGCGGTTCGAGTGCACTCAGTACTGCAACACGCACAACTGCAGATCTGCCTCTGCTGCGCCTCCTGGAAGCAAGCTGGTGGCGAGGATGGACGTTTGGGTGAGTCGGCGCTGAGCGCGGCGCCTCTTGCGAGGGTGATGTCAACACTGAGCTCCATCATTCAGCCCGAGATGAGTTTTTCGCTCGAACGTACGGCTCGAGGCTCTTCCCAGGCTACAGCTCCCCCTTCCTCGACCGCTCCCCACGGTTCCCCTCCGGCAGCCTCCGCCTCAACCTCTACCAAGACCTTCTTCCACCACGGCAAGACCGAGACCAACGCCGAACGCAAGGAGAGGAGGAGGAAGGAGCGAGCTCAGCGTACCGGTGTTGAGGAGACGAAGGAGGAGCGCGCCGAAAGGAGAAGGTTGAAGAAGGAGAGGAAGGCAATGAAGGGCAAGGGCGAGAAAATGGAGATTGAGCAGCAGGTCAAGGTGAGCTCTATCTTGTCTGAAGAGCTTCAGACCCCAGAGCTGACCTTCTCTCTGCTGACAGAAGCCCGCCACCCCTCCCAAGCTCGCCAACGCTGCTCGCCTCGGTCTCGGTCGTCCCCCTCTCTCCGCCGCTTCGAGCACCACCGCTCACTCGGTCCACGGCAAGAAAAAAAGGTCGGAAAAGATCAAGAAGCTCAAGAAGGACTCCCAGCAGGCCAAATCGGTCGTCGTCGAATCGAGCGCCGAGAAGGTCAAGCCGAGGAAGCAGACGAAGGTGGCTACTGAGCCCGTCAAGGTGCGTTGTCGAGTCCCTCTTTGCTCGAGACGATGAATATTTGACTCCTCTCCCCCAGCAGGTTCTCCCTGTACCCCTCAAGGTCGTCCACACGCCCGCCGTCGCCGCTTCGCCCATGTCCTCGGCCTCGACCACCTCGACCAAGACTTTCCTCCACCACGGCAAGCTCGAGACGAATCACGAGCGCAAGGAGCGTAGGAAGAAGGAGAGGGAGCAGAAGACGGGGATCGTAGAGACCAAAGAGGAGAGGCAGGCGAGGCGGAAGGCCAAAAAGGAGAAGGCGAGGGGCGCCGAGAAGTAGAGAGGCTTGCTTGAAGGATGCAACGCGCTTCGGAGGAGAGTCGCTTGTTCTTTCTCAGTGATTCCAGAGACCCCGTCAGTATCCTACAGCGAGCGATTGGACCGTTTCGAATCGAGCGAAGGCCGAACTGCAAGCTCGGCCACGGCTCTCTCTCCTTCCGCAACTTGCCTCGTCACCTCACCTCGACTCATTCAGCCTAGCAGTATCCGGTGCAATACGCCACAGGCTACGGAAGGTCTCGATTCCCAGCAGCTTTAGGACGTCAGAGCTCGCTGCAGGATGAACTCCACTGAGTCTCCCGTCGTAGCTCCCCTGCTGCCCTTCAGCGTCACCTGGCTCGACATCTTGCTCCCACCACTCCTTATCAGCCTCTCCCTCCTCTTGCACACCCTCTACAACACTCCCCCACTCCCCTCGAGCTCGATTCACGCGCACCTCTACCGCGCTCGGACAGCCCACGCTCGCTACCTCCCCATCGAAGCAAAGCACGTCTTCTCATACCCAGTCCTCTTCTTTGGCTTCGACCTCGATGCGCTAGAAGGCGGCAAGCTCGAGCTGGGACGACTGTTTGGCTTCAACCCGCGAGGATGGAGGTTGACGTCCGTGAGGTCGAGGGTGTATTTAGAGCCGGGGAAGGGTACAGAGGGGATCAAGGAGAAGCTGTGGAGGCATTTGGAGCAGCGCGGAGTGAGGGAGGAGCAGGCGAGGAGGGTTTATACGGTAACGATGCCTGGGCTCGTTGGCCTGCAGGACATCAACCCGTTGACGGTGCATTATTGCTACTCGGAGAAGGAGCAGACTGGGAGGAAGCTTGAGGTGGCGGTGCTCGAGGTCTCCAACACGTTCGGAGAGAAGCATCTCTACGTTTTGAAGGTCGGCGAGGCCGAAGATGCGACGGTCGCTTTAGGGCGAGTTTTGCTGGACGCTGCGCTCTGCCATTACTTCGCTGAACTCGTTCAAACACACAGCTATGAGCATCAATGGACTTTCCCGCGCGCCTTCCACGTCTCGCCCTTCAACGACCGCTCAGGCTTCTACCGAGTTTCCCTCTCCGACCCCCTTCGCAGCGACTCCACCTCTCTACACCTCCCCGCCAACCCTGAACTCGCCCTCAAGATCATCACTCTTACCTCACAAGGCGAGAAGAAGCTCTTCGCCTCCCTTTCCGGCCCGTCATCGCCTCTCCAGTCCTCCTCGCTCCTCGGCGCCCTCCTCCGCTGGCCCTTCTCCCTCCTCCTCACCACCCCTCGCATCTTATACCAAGCGATGCTTCTCCACTATGGCCATCGACTAGACGTCTTCCCTCGACCGGATCCGTTCGTCGAGACGGGTGAAGCGCCGGAGCTCAGCAATCCGGTCGAGAAGGATGGCAAAGATGGCGGCGTGCAGTGGCAGGATGAGGGTAGCTTCGAGAAGCTGGCGCGCGAGAGGACATTATACTTCCTCGAAGGGAGGGTACAGGACTTCTCCAAACACGGAAACCAGATTACGGTCGTCCTCAAGCCCGCCGACCGAACTCGCTCCCCCATCATTATCGCCCCGCCATCCGCTCCTGGCGCTCGTGCCACCCTCACCATCACCTACCTCTCACCTCTTTTCTTCTCCGACCTCCTCGTCTCGCCCACCATTCCTCTCGCCCTCGCTCTCGGCAGCAAAACCGAGCGTCGCTGGTGGACGAGCAACGACAAGCTCTTCCTCGCCCTCTTCGCTTCGTCCACATCACCTCGCAACGTCCCGCCCGCCATCGCTCCGATACGACAGCTCCGACTGATGATGATGCGCCGCGCCCTTCAGTTGTCTGTTGACCCCTCCCTCCATCTCCTCCCCGCCGACGCCGACGTCCCTCCTCACCCACTGGACGACGGTACCACGTCATGGTCGATCCTTTGGGCTTTGGTCGTACACTACTTTTGGTGGTCCTTTGGAGGGTTTGTGTTTGCTGTCACGAAGGCGAGGTTTGTGAAGGGCACCGAGCCCTGGGGAGAGTGGGCGAGATGGGCGGCAAAGGAAAGGCAGCAGAATGAAGGAATCGACAAGAAGGAGGTGAAGTTTGGTAGTGTGCTGAGACCTAGAGGAGACGTGTAGTGCACTGTTGTTCTTGGTAGCGATGTCATTCCCGTTTCTGAAGAACTGCGAACGCCGAAGCTCGGAGAGGGGTCGCTCATAAGTCGAGGCAGGGTGCAGAGCAGGGGCAGTCATACGAGCTGACTTGTATAGTCCTGAGCCTCCGCCATCCAGGTCAGCTTCACTAAAAGACGAGCTGCTCTAGACTTGGTGGAGCTGCTCCTGCCAAGCACCTCTCTTCCTGCTGCCACACTCTCGTCTCGCTTTCAACTCGACTTCGCGCTTCGTTCAGTGTACCAGAGTACCACCCTTCTACGCGTCGAGCTCCCTCCACCTTCCTCCAGCAAGCCAAGCGCTCAGCCCATGACGACGGTGGGCCAAGAACAGCAGCAGCTGCCGTCGCCGTCGAGCAGTCAGCCCGCCCCACCTACGCCACCACCTGCACCAACCTCTCCAACACCCTCATCGCCCAAGCACAGCTTCAAAGTCGTCATCATCGGTGATGCTGGCGTGGGCAAGACAGCTCTCCGGCAGCGATACCTTCAAGGCGCTTTCCACCAAGGCTACAGAGCCACGATAGGCTGCGACTTCATCTCCAAAACGATCACCGTGGCAGAGACACAGATCTCATTGAGCATCTGGGATACAGCAGGCCAGGATCGTTTCCGCTCGCTCGGGACGTCGTTCTATCGCGGAGCAGACGCCTGCATCCTCGTCTACTCGTCGGTGGAATCACTCGCATCGCTATCGACATGGTTCGACGAGTTCAAGAACCGCTGCCCCGTTGAGGAGAAGGAGTTGAGGTCGTTCGCTTGGATCGCGGTGGGGAACAAGACGGATCTGTGGGAGGAGACGGGTGATGGAGTATCGGAGCAGGAAGCAAGAGAGTGGTTGGACAAACTCCTACCACCAAGCGACGCCGAATTGTCGACCTCGGTCGAGGGATACGCCGTCGCCGACTCCTCCGCCCCTTCCTCCTCCGCTCACCGACCACCAATCCCCTCCTCCCCGCTACCACACTGCGAAAGCACAGATCATCCATTCTCTACCAACCCCACCACTTCCTCCCGCATCGACGTCCTCCCTCCCCTCCCCTCCTCCTCCAACCCGAACGTCTTCGCTCGCGCCAAACGAGCAGGAACCTCCATCGGCACCTACGACACCATCAACACCACCACCGCAACGATCTACCACGATGCTCCCGACGGGTTGGAGCACTCGAACGGCTCGAGCGAGTCGGTCGGGAGCGATCAGACCGTCACTCCCGCCGAGGCGTCCTCCGAGGACGAGGGAGCTCAGGTGTTTGGATGGTCAGCGTCGAGTGAGCAGGTTCTAGCGTCACAGAGGGAGAAGGAGCTGGCTCGAGGGATCGACCTCTACATGGCTAGCTCTCCGCCGAGGACGCCGACCTCGTTAGGGATGGAGGCCAAGACGAGGTATCTCGGTGGACCATCGGCGTTGAGGCGACAGCAGTCGAGTAAGATGGCAAGGCCAATCGAGATGGGGGATCAGAGGAGCGACGAAACCGCTGTAGAGGGCGGAGAAGGCGAGGAGGTCGCCACTCGGAACACATACGATTACTCGCGCGACGGCATCAAGGAGTTCAGGACTTCTGCAAAGACAGGGGAGGGAGTAGATGACGTGTGAGCTCTCTGCTATGCTCTCTCTCGGCTCGGACGGCGGCTGACAGCTTTTGTGACCTCTGTCAGATTCGACTACCTCGCCCGCCGAGTGCTGCGGAAGTGGGAGCAGGACGAGTTGGAGGAGCAACGGCGAGAGCTCGGAGGAGAGGTCATCAAGCTCGAGGATTCGAAGAAGCGGAGCAAGTGGAAGGAGGCGTGCTGCTCTTGATGGGCGAGGGAGCCGAGCTTTTGTGAGTCGTCGTCTTTCATCTCTCATGCCTTGCGCCTGCGACGCTGAGCTAAGCGTTTCGCCGACAGGTCCAAATCTATCAGTATCAAAATGTTGTAGTCTCGGGAGTAGCGTCGCTGCAAGGATCGTCGAGCACGAATCCAGCTGCCGACCGTTTCTCAAGACGGAGAGCTCGCGAGAGCAAGAGAGAGACATACTTTTGGAGGCCCTTCAATGACTTGTTTGCACACAAGAAAGAGGAGATGGAACGCTATGTACTCGAGAAGAGATCTCTACGTAGCCAAGCTCAGTGCAGGAAGCTCGGCGATGGCTCGAGAGGCTTTTTGAACAGTCTACAGCCCATCACTCATACTTCGCTTCCGTTGGTATGCTCCAAGAACCCTCCAAACCCCTACAGCAGCCCCAAGGAGCAAGTTTCAGCCCCGCCGAGGGTTTCCCTTTGTCGCGCGAAACGCGCCTGCGGCTCTTTTGTTGGCTTCCCACCTCGTCTTCGCTGCTCTCTTTCGCTTTGCTTCTTACTTCACCTTTACCAAACACATAATGGCCACTTCAGGTATGCGCTGCTGCTCTCCCAAGCTGTCGATGTAGCTCATCAGTCGCCCCCCCAGTCCTCACCATGCCTTGGACGCCCTCGCCTTCGGACGGGGTCGACTCGGAGACTCTGACCACCCAGCTCGAGGTGGAGCAGACCATCTCAGCTCTCCTGACGACCCACATGTCGTCGTCTAGCTCTACTCTGCTGCAGAAGCACCAGCACCTCAACTTCCTCACCGCCATCCTTCGCAAGCCTCTTCACCCAGGCTACACCGCACTCGACGCCTCCCGCCCGTGGTTACTCTACTGGACGATCCACTCGATGGCCTTGTTCGAAGGAGAGCTCGACGTAGGAGGAAAGACGAGGGTCGTCGACACTCTTCGCGCTTGTCAGAACCCCGAGGGAGGCTTCGGCGGAGGACCAGGACAGATGAGTCACTTGGCACCGAGTTATGCTGCTGTGAGCGCGCTTTGCTACATGGGAGAGGAAGGGTGGGATATGGTCGACAGGTGCGTTGCCCCTTGCTCATCGGCGTTGGCAGCAGAAGCTCGGCGGAAGCAGCTGCTCACCCCTCTTGAAATGACAGGAAGGGCATGTACAACTTCCTCATGTCGGTCAAGCAGCCCGATGGCTCTTTCATCATGCACAAGGGCGGCGAGGTCGACGTTCGGTGCGTTCACCTCCTCCTTTCCTTTCTCCGAGCCCAGCTGATCTTGCTTTATGATCCCAGCGGCTGCTACTGCGCCCTCACTATCGCCACTCTCCTCAACATCCTTACTCCCCAACTCGCCGCCAACACTTCGACCTTCATCGCCTCCTGCCAGACCTACGAGGGCGGTCTCGCCTCCTCCTCCCACCCCTTCACCTCCTCCAGCCTCACTCCGCCACTCGGAGAAGCGCATGGTGGCTACACCTTCTGCGCCGTCGCCTCCTGGGCCATGCTTCGTCCATTCGCCAGCGAGAAGAGTCCCGCCTTTGTCCCTCCTCCTTCGACTTCGACTCGCAAGAAGCAAGAGTTGAACCTCAAATCGTTGATGAGGTGGTCGAGCTCGGTACAGGCTATGCCTATTGAGGGTGGAGGATTCAGGGGAAGGACCAACAAGCTCGTGGATGGCTGCTATTCGTGGTGGTGCGGAGGTCTCTTTGGCGTTCTTGGAGGACTGCTAGCGGAGGAGTCTGGCGAGGAGGTCGCTTTCAAGGATGTCTTCGATCGTCGTGAGTATTGTGCTCTTCGGTCTCTGCCCTCGATATCGTACGCTGACTTTGCGCTGACCCTTCGGCGTTCCCCTCCCTCCCAGGCGCTCCGCAAGAGTACGTCCTCCTCGCCGCCCAGAACCCCGGCGGAGGCCTCCGCGACAAGCCCGGAAAGGGACCCGACGGCTACCACACCTGCTACAACCTCGCTGGTCTCTCCGCCGCTCAGCACAAGTACACCCTTCCCGCCTCGGCCGTCGACAAGTGTCGAGAGGAGTTTGTGTCACCCTTCGGCGGCTCGAGGGTCGTTGAGGTCGATAAGAAGGAGGTGGAAATGATCTTGGACGAGGGGGAGAGTCAGGAGAGCGCGGAGGTGAGGATGAGGGAGGTTTGGGCGAGGAGTTTGGGATGGACTGAGGCGTCTAAGGAGCTCGTTGGTGGGGAGGATAACGAGGTGGTGCGCGCTACTTCACTTTGATTCTGTCCTCAGCACTTTGCCCAACATGCTGACCTCTTCTTCTCGACGACAGATGGCGACTCACCCCGTCTTTAACCTCACCGAATCGCACGTCCGGGCCATGATGAGGCACTTTTACTTGCAAGAGTAGACTGGAGAAGTAATCATGATTGTTGCTACACAACACCTTTCGCTGCTTAGCTGGTTGCGATGCAGAGGCGAAGCGAGTGCAGTCAAGCCGAAGCTTGGAGAACCCGACTCCCTTTGTCATTCTGCGTGCGATAATCTGACGGAGCCGGATATGTACAGTTCACGACATGGCTTCCCTTCCCGAATCACCTCTTGCGCGCCTCTGAATGGACAGGCAGAGACCTGCCTCGTACGGGAGGCTCCCCCTGCTTCTCGCGCTCGCTTCGCCGAACCCGGCCTGAGGTCTGTCAGCACAGTACAAATAGACAGCGCTGCAAGAGACAGCGAGAAATCTGCACCTCATTGACCTCCCCATGCGCCTCAATCTCACTGCTTCGCTCGGTCGGCGGCGCAACGATTCAAGCGAGAGGTTTGACCCTCGGAGACCGAGCGCACCCTAAGTACCGCCAACGCCTCGTCTCGTGGATCTGAGAGCACGCATCCGTCGATGCATACTGCTCTGTACGAGTATCTCGGCCAACTTGAGCCCCGAGAACCTTCCGAGAAGCGCCCGTAAAGGCCAGAGACATGCAGAAGCCTTTTCGGCGATCTTTTGCTGGAACCGGCTGTGAGGCTTCGGTGGCTGCAGCGAGCTTTGAGAAGCAGGGGCGCTGCGAACAAGCATCATCATACCCTACCCTCTTGCAGCGGGAAAGTCCTTCGATCCTGTAAAGTCGTTGCAGAATAGCGCCGATTTCCCAGCGCTCGTACGTCTTGAAGAGGACTGCTGCACCGCTACCTCGAGATGCTTCGACTCGTCGGATGCTGTTAGACTCACAGAAGCTTCCGAGAGGATATGCACCTCGATAGCTGGCGCGAAACAGACTTTCAGGCCGCTTCGGCGGGCTGCGACCGAGGTTTCCGACCTTGCTTTCAGCGAGCTTCGAGAGGCTGAGACACCACATGGAAGATCTGATGAGAATAAATCGCTGCACTTTGTCCTGCGGGGAGGCATGTACGTTGCAGGTGCGAGCTTGTAGGCCAGTTTCTCGAGGTGGGAGGCGCGCTCGGTGGAGGCAAGGGCCCAGTCAAGTCACTACAATGGGCAGGGCCGAGGATCAGAAAGCTATAAGAGATGATACTTGTGTAGAAGCATCTGCACCGAAGCGACGGGGAGGGGATAGAGAGCGGGGCGCCCCAGTCTCAGAAGGGACGATCCTCCTCGCGGCTGCTTGCGCTCTTTCTCCCTCCGCTCGCTGAAATCGCCCTCTCGTCGGTTCTGTTCCCGCGCCATCGAGCTACAGCAAGCGTGACCTGCTCCCGCTCTGTAGGTCTCCTCCTGCTACCTCCTCCGGCGTTCAAAGCCCGCGACTGACCGCCCGTCCTCTCCCACCTTGCAAACGACCTCGCTGTCAGCCAGCTCAGCTTCCCTCCGTCGAGCAAGCTTCTCGAGCCTTCGGATTTGGATCGTCAGAGCTCAATTGAACAGCAGCATCAGCCACAGTTTTCATTCGACCTCAGGCAACGACATGCAAGAGCAGCAAGATGCTCCTCGCTGGACCGGCGCGGACGACAACACCTGGAGCGCGCTGGGTCAGCACGAGGGCGAGCAGCAGGACAAGGACGGAAACGGCAGTACGCCCAAGGGCAAGAAGAAGCCCATGATCAAGAGCGACAAGCCTCCATTGCCCCGAGGCAGCGCTTGGTGAGGCCTCTCTCTCGCGCTCGTGTTCTAGCTTCACCAGCTGCACGGCTGCTACACGGGAAACGCTTGCTGATTGTTGATGTATCACTGTGCAGCTCTGTATGTCGAAGGAGGAAGCTTGTGAGTTTGGCGACGGTTTCTCTCTCTCGGGGGAACCGTCCCGCCGCTGACCCAAGATGTCTGTACGATCAAAGCGTTGCGATGGTACAAGGCCTCGCTGTGGCAGTTGCGCTCGACTTGGTCACAGCTGTACTTGGGGCGACCCCATCCACGAGAAGCTGCAGGACAAGATTCGCCTTTACGAGGCCAAGATCGGTGAGCTCCTTCGCCGCTTCGACAAGCGTGTTTCCTTAGCGCTCATTTTGATTCTTCGTATCTCTCTACAGAATCTCTCGAGGGCGAGCTCGAGCAATATCGAAATGCAGGGTCCGAGGCGCCGACTCCTCTCCCTCATGGCGGCGCACCGGTCTCGTCTCGTTCGCCTCCTGAACACCGCAGCTTCCCTCCTTCTCTCTCCCTTCCTCAAGACCTCGACCCTTACTCGACGTCACAACAATCCCCTTACTCTCAGCAAGGTCCTCCTTCCGGCGACCCCTACACCTACTCGCACGAAGGAGTCGCCTCGGCCGCCCCGAGCTCGGCGGGCCTCTACCCGCAAGACTCGAGCGCGTTTCCCCTCCCGCCTCCTCCTCATCAACAACAGCAACAACAACAAGGCTACAACTTCTCGCACGTTCAGTCCCTTCCGTACACCATGAGCAACTCGACGCCTCAACTCGCCGACCTCATAAACTCGCCTCCTGCGCCGGTCGGTCCAGGTCAAGTCTACGCGTCCAGCCCCGCCGGTCCTCCTTCGATACCTGCCCCTCAAAATACCCACGGCTCTTCCTACTTCAACGCACCTCAACCGATCCCACCATCATACCCCGGAGATTTTGACCGACCTGGAGGGATCCTCGGCGAGTCGAGCTTTCGGCAAATTGACTCGCATACCTGGGGCGAATCGGAGGGCTATGGAGGCTTGACGACGATGTGGGGATCAGGACTGCCGCCTCTCGACGTTATGTTGGACCTGTGAGTCGCCTCACCTTCCGTCGAGGTATGATGGAGCTGACCGCCGATTCGCCTCTCCAGCGCCAACCTCTACTTCATATCGGTGCATACCCACTTTCCCTTCCTCCATCGCCCTCGATTCCTTTACTCGATGAACCACCCCAACTCGCTCGCGTCGGCTCCCTCCCTCTCCCTCATCTACGCCGTCCTCGCCATCGCCGCGCCTTACCACGACAACCCGGCAATCCGAGGTCAAGCTCAACACTTCTACACTCAAGCTCGCGAACAAGTCGAGACGGCCATCAATCTTGGCGTGCAGGCCAAGACGGGCAAGACGATCGCGAGTTTGACGGTCGAGACAGTGCAGGCGCTTGTGCTCCTTACAATGATTGAGACGGGCAAGTCGGATCATCAGAGGGCGTTTTTGAGTATCGGTCAAGCGGTCAGGGTCTCGGCCATGTTGGGCTTGGCGAGGATGGATGAGGATCGTTTGGAGGCGCTCACCGGGGCTGGTCCCAGCGCGAGGAGGTTGAGGTGAGTCGTTGCTCCGATTTTTTGAGGACTACAAGCTGATGAAGTTCCATTGCAGGCCCCCTGCTCTTCACGCTCTCCCTACCGACCCTCTTCTGCTCGAGGAGTGCCGCCGAACGATGTGAGCTCTCTCGGTGCTTCACCCTTCTCCCATTTTGCTCAATCTCTCTCCATCACAGGTGCACCGTCTTCTGCCTTGACCGCTTCGAATCCGGTACCGTCGGCTGGCCTCCCGCCATCTCGGAGCTCGATATTCGTCTCCTCCTTCCCTGCGAGGACCGCCTCTACGAGTCGGGCGTTTGCCAAACGGGCGACAACCCCCTTTGGTGGCCTCAGTCGCTCGAGCTCGAGGATTCCCAGGGCGTGAGGCCCGGCCCTTTTGCTTGGCTCGTTCGGACTACCTGGCTCGGTGGAAGGCTGCAGGGAGAGACGTACAGGTCGGGAGGTGAGTTGCTCGGCGAGGGCGAGGAACGGCACGGAGAGAAGCTGACCTTCTCGCTTGCTTCCTTACAGGTCGTCCCCCTGCTGGACCTTGGGCTTCTCGCGATATTGCGCCCATCGAGGACGTCCACCGTGTGCTCGAGATGGACAGCACGCTTGAGGAGGTTCGCGCCAAGCTCAACTCGATGGTCAACCCTCGAGTGCTCAACGCGCCTTTGACCATGTCCCTCATCATCATCAACTGGTGAGCACTTTTCATCTCCTCTCGGCAGCTCAAGCTGATCCTTTCGTCGGCAGCTTCTTCATCAACCTCCACCACCTCCGAGTCGGCATGGGACTCTCGGCTTTTCCCTTCAACCCCGCCGCGCCCATCGCGCTCGGTTCCGCCGAATATAGCATGCAACGCTGCCTCGAGGGCATGCACGCTCAGCACGAGGTGAGCTTTTTATGTCCTCGTTCCCTCGCCGAAAAGTCGTCCGCTGACACTCTTTCATTTCATCGCAGATCCTCTACCAGCTGGCTGTGTACGAGAATCAGAGGACGTCGTTGTACAGGTCTCGCATTACTGTCTTCACCAGCTTCATCCCTTGTGAGTTTTGATGTCCCGCTCGTCTTCGGCGCACCGAAGCTTGTGAGACTGACTCTGTCTCGCTCATCCTACAGATCTGCTCTTCTGCATCGCGCTCCCTGCCAAGTTTGCCATCGGTGATTGGGCTGTCATGGGTGAGCTTACCTCCTCGACCGAACCTTTCCTACTCCCTTGCTGACTTCCCCCCCCCC
>MWVB01000048.1:135071-145117 GCA_003054985.1 Leucosporidium scottii | reverse complement strand
ATAGAGGTTTTGAAATGCTGTCTCCCGAGTCCGCGCCGAGAACGTTCGAGGACGAGTCTCTGGTCCCGCCGCTGCACCTCTTCCCTCCGGTGACGACGTCTTTGGTCCCGCTTTAGACGACGACCGTCTTGCCCTCATCGACACGTTCTGCGAAGCCCTCTCGCGCGTGGGAACCGTCTGGACGTTGGGCAACAAGGTGGGAGCCTTCTCGCTTGTTTCTCTACTGTGGGCGATGTAGGCGCTGACACTTTTTCTCTCTTTCTTCCGCCAGTTCTCGGCTATGATTCGAGGGGATCGGACTCGGCTCGCCACTCGTATCGCCGAGAGGAGAAACTCGCAAGGCGCTCCTGCTGGAGGAGGAGGAGGGGCGAGGCCAACTTACCCTTGAGGCCAACCGTCGTTCTACGTTGTACGTATCTTGAGTAGTCTGCAGGGCTGGCTTCCCACAAGGCGCCGTGAACACGAAGGGGAGCGCGCCTGCAGTCGTTTTGTAGCAGCATCGCAGTTTTATCTTGTTCGCAATTACGCTTCGTTCGTTCTTCCTTGCTCCCACCCTCCTTGTGTTGTGCATCATCCTTTGACCGCGAGGTTCAACAAGCTCGCCATGCAATCATGACGAGATTTTTGGTGCGAAGTCCTCGGTTTTTTTCTGTTCGGCGCCTCGGCCCTGCTCCGAAGCGTGCACGGCTCTGGCTTCTGCAACATGTTCCCGCGAGGAAGACGAACAGTGGTCGTCATCATATCCCGCCGCTGAAAAGGTGCTTCGAGGCTGGTGGGAAGGGGCAAGAGCATCGCCGAGCAGGGCTTCGCTCGCAAAAGAGTTTTGCAAGAGGAGTTGGCAGCCCTGGAACTAGGCAGCGATACCGGTCTGCGGACCTTGCTTCTCCAGCCGGGAG
Source organism: Leucosporidium scottii (assembly GCA_003054985.1). Classification (NCBI taxonomy): domain Eukaryota; kingdom Fungi; phylum Basidiomycota; class Microbotryomycetes; order Leucosporidiales; family Leucosporidiaceae; genus Leucosporidium; species Leucosporidium scottii. The sequence goes on along the minus strand of MWVB01000048.1, from coordinate 144,221 downwards.
GACTGGGGTCAGATGCATGGCAACGTCACCGAGTACTCGTCGGGCGGTGCATCTCGATCTGCTCCAAGATCGGCGCGGTTTTGGACTTTGATTTCTCACCACTCACCACAACCGCCCTCTTTTGACGAAGTCGAGTCGACTACATACGGCGACAGTCTTATATACGACTAGAGACCTCGCTGTCACCCCTCCCGACACCGCCGACCCGCTCTCGCCAGCGCCTGTTCAAACAGTCCCCGCGCTGTCTCTCACTTGGGGGCTCTCCGCTCGACCTTCACGCCAATGCCAGAGCCTCCGCTTGGAGAGCTAGCAGGACAGAGTAAGTATTGTCATGCACTGCACCCTCTCCGCCTCGCTGTACCCTTGCAGCCTCAGCCACAACCCGTCCTTTTGTGCCCGTCAGGTGGGGGGGCCTTGTTGTGAACGGCAACTTCGCCCGGCGCCGGGTGGGCTGCTGCAGTTTCGCTGCGATCCCTACGCTGTTACATTCTGCGCAAGTTGCTGCTGTAGTGGACTCGAGTGCAGCTGCTCTGCTCGAAAGCAGACAGCCGAAACGAGGCGCTGCTGAGACTCTTTCAACAACCTTCGCTCGCGTTCGCTCGCATGGACCCCGCAAGCTGACCATCGTCTTGTAATCTCCTACAGACGACTTCAACACCTCTCAGTGGGGACTTGACACCCCCTCCAAGTACCTCGATTCGACTTCGCCCAACCCTTGGCCCTCGACGGGCTTCACTCCTTCCCTCTTCGCTGCGCTCGGCTCTCGCGGCTTCACCCCGTCAGGCTTGACGCCCTCGGCGTTCGGTGGCGGTGGAGCAGCATCAGATGCACACTTCTCCGACTACTTCAGCTTTGGAGGAGGGTCGTCGGGCACCACGACCAAGCGGAACTCGGTCTCTGGAAGTTTGGACGGTGGCGCAGGCGCCGAGGAGGGTGTAGGCGCGTTCGGAGGAGATGGAGGATATCCAGGATCTGGAAGGAAGAGGGCGCTGTCGTCCCCTGCCGTCTTCACGCCCGGTGGAGGCGCCAACCTCGTCCCTTTCCCCTTTGCTCGGGCGGCGGATCAGGCTGCCGCTATGAGCATGAATCCCTTCCAACCGCCCAAACGACCTCGCATCGACACCGACACGACCTCGTCGTCGTCCAGCAGTCTGAAGAGGAGCTCGGTCGACGATGCGACGCCCGAGTCGTCGATGGTTCTCACTCCTCCCGACTCGGCCGTTTCGCTGCCCTCCATCGACCCCTTCGCTTTCAGCAAGGGCGGCTACGCGGATGCGACGATCGATCCATACTCCTTCGACATGCCCGCGCACTCTGCCCCTACCCTCGTCAGCATGTCCACCGCGCCCGCTCACCTCCCTCCTCCCGCCTCGACTCCCGGCATCCCTCATCAGACCTACCAGCAATTCTCCCTTCCCCTCGCTACCGCTCAACTTCCTCATCAGCCCTACCTCTACGAACTTGAGGAGCAGCGACTCGCTTACGCTGCCGACGCCGGCATCGACCTCAAGCCGGACATCAAGGCGCTCGGCTCGGCCGGCACGTCTGCCAAGAAGGGCGCGGCGGCCAAGGGAGCTAGCAAGGCGGGAGGCAAGAGGGCGAAGAAGGCCATGTCGGAGGAGGTCGAGGAGGAGGTGGAGGAGAAGACGCCCGAGGAGAAGGAGAGGGAGAGGAAGGACTTTTTGGAGCGCAACAGGCTTGCCGCTTGCAAGTCGCGCAAGAAGAAGAAGGAGAGAGTCGGACAGCTTGAGGGTTGTGAGTATTGTCCTTCACTTCATCATCGATTGCAGAGCTGACTCGCTTGATCCCATACAGCCGCCAGCGAGCTTGCCGCCCAAGCCGCCGCTCAGCAAGTCGTCGCCCTCTCCCTCCGCCGCGAGGTCGCCCAGCTCCGTCAGCAGATCAACGCTCACGACGGCTGCTCGTGCGAGCACATCAAGGGCTACCTCACCCGCGAGCTCAACGGCGGCGGCATCCCCACCATCGATTCGCTCGCCGGCCGAGTCTTCACCATCGACTACACCAACGTCCCCTCCATGGGCTCGGAGGAGGACTGCTACCGCGACATCTTTGAACCTCCTCCCGAGGCAGCTGCCCTCCTCGCCACCGCCGGCAAGAAGAGTGTCAAGGCCCGTCGAACTTCGGTCGCCAAAGCTCCTGCCGCCCCTACCCCCGCCCCCGCTCGTCCCGGCATCGCTACTCGTCGCTCCACCATCTCTGCCACACCAGTCGACTCGACCACTTCCCCCAACGCGGCCTTCGAGCAAGCAGTCAACAATCACGCCTACTCGACTACCCGCCCTTCCTCCTCCTCCAACTTCACTTTCGGCGTTCCCATCCCCATCCGCACGCGCGCCAATAACGACCTCCCCGCTCTCCCTACTCTTCCATCGACCTCTACCTACCAGTACGACTCCCTCCCCGCCGCCACTGAACCCGACTTGTTCGTTCGAGCTAACTCGGCGCCGGCGGTCACTCCTTCGTGGGAGTTTGGCGGAGGTGGAGATGGGGGAGGGACTGGATCCTACTTCCCCGTTCCCGTCTAAAGGACGGCAACAACAACATGACGCGCGAGAGGTCGGCTGGCCTCTCCGCGAAAAAGGACACTCTATATTTTATTTCTCATGTCGGCTCGGAGGGAGACACGGCGCCCATTCAATACACACGAGGGTTGTTCGTTCTCCTTTTTTTACAAGCCTTTAGTTTTTTTCTTTCTTTCTCTTGACTCTCCATCAGTACCCCCTTCTCGTCTCTCCACTCACGATTTGTTCTAGTTGGCTCTCCCCTACACACGCTTGCCTTCTCCCCCCCTTCTTCTCCTTCTCTTTTCGGTCTCTGGACAAGCGCACCCATACACACGGCGCTTTGGACACGTTTTCACGACATGACGGTGTGATTCGATTGAGCAATACAAACGAGCTTTGGTCGACCCCCTCATTACCGCTTTCATCCCGAGAGAGAAGCTGCTCCGAGCAGTCGCAAGCGGTTCTCTCTGCTCGCGAAGGTACAGCGTGTACGGGGAATCTTACACTAACACCACTCAACTACTGCACCAAAGGCGCCACGACCTTCTCCCAATTCTCCTCCCAAGTTGACCACTTCTCGCCGCCATACTGGGCGTCCAAGATCCCTCGCCGAAGCTTGACGAGCTCCTCGGGGTTGGAAGGAAAGGGGCGTAGCAGAGTCTATAGGAGTGAGATTCAGCGAAGAACGTGCCCGAAGTGGGACGAGAGAGCGAGGACGAACGACAAGCTGATCTGCGAGATCTTGGGCTGAGCGGAAGGTACGGCCGTTGATGCCGTCTTGGACGAGTTCGGCGACGCTGTGTTTGATGCGAGAGGGTAGCTCGAGCTCTCAAGTAGGCATGGAGTAGTGAAGAGAGCTGTTCCTCACCAGGGGAAGTCGAGCGCGCAGACGGGCATTCCACAGCCGAACATGTCCACGACCTTCATCGGGAGATCCACGCCTGACGTACTCGCATGAAGAGAGATACCGAGGTTCGCGGATCCTGTGATCGGTGAAAAGAGGCTCAAGTCAGCTACTGCCTCTCACCCTTTTAGCCCCGAGCAGGAAAGGCCACTCACCAAGCAGCGTAGGGTAATCCTCCAACGCCAACCACGCCGTCTTGACCCTCACGAATATCCATCCCTTCTCCAATCTCTCCACCTCCTTCTCAAACGCCGCCTTGCCCGCTCCCTTGCCCGTAATGACGACCACAACTTTCGGCAGCTTGTCCTCCGAGCCTTTGAGACCGCCCTTCCCTGTGGCGTAGGAAGTAGCGGCGGTGTTGTAGAGGTCGAGAGCGGAGAGGAGGATGGAGAGATCTTCGTCGGCGGTCCAGGAGGTGGCGGAGACGAGAAGGGCGGGGCGGGAGGGGAGGAAGGAGGCCTCGTTTGAGGCGTTGGTGGTGGTGAAGAGGGTGGAAGAGAGAGATGATGGCGAGTTGGAGAAGTTGGCGAGAGATGGGTCACAGGTGAATATTTCGAGGCGGGAGAACAGCTGGGAAGAAGGAAGGACATCAGCGTCGAGCGCAAGCGGCGAAAGGGTCACCAGCACACCTCATGAGCCTCAGCATCCGTTTGTCGGCGGAAATGAGCTGGTGGTCGATCATGGAAGACGACTGTGCGACCTCTAGCGAGCGTGCAAGAGGTCAGCGGACGATCTCGGCGATCTTGAGGAGCAAGCGACTCGCTGCAGCTGAGCATCTCGGATCAAAGCTTCCTTCATAGCTTCAGTTACGCAGAGATGAGCGTAGGCGGTTTGACCCCAGAAGGTCTCGATCCTGTGGTCGTAAAAGCTTAGCTTGCGATCCTGTGCTCTCGGCGAGAAGAAACCTACCATTTCGCGAGCTTGACGACCGGATGTGTCTCGCCCAGACGTAGAGCAAGAACCGAGTATCCCGTGTTGTGCCAGTCGATGATGACCTTGCTACCTCGCAGTAGGCTAGCGAGCTTGACGACTGGGAGAGTAGGGATCGCCGGCGGGTTCTGCGAGCGAGTGGAGAGCTTCAACAGGGACCGAAGCGACGCTAGAGGCACAGGGGGGGCTCACTTGTACGAATATGAACCGAGGTGGACTGTCGATTCGAGTGACGAGAGCCCAGAGAAGAGAACAGGCGGCGGCGACGACTTTCAGCGGCGAAAGGAGAAGGAAGAGCGGCTTGGGGAGCTTGCTGACGAAAGCGAGAGGAGTGGGTAGGTACAAAAAGTGAGCGTTTGGTGAGTTCAGCAGCTCCTTCGGCGGTGTCGAGCCTGTACAAAGACCGACAGGTCAGCTCTGTCCCGAGGGGAGCCTGAAACGAGCCGACGCACCTCTGTAAGCTACAATATGGGTGGTGTAGCCACGCTTGACAAAGCTGGTAGCATGGTAGAGCATGCGAGGACTCCGCCCAATGTCTCCCAGCACTACAATCGCGACGGATTTCGTGGCAGGTCGGCGGCTGCGTCTGAGCCACTTGTACAGCACGAGAATGCCCGTAACGACTCCCAGGAGCAGCGTGAGGGATGATGGGTCCATCCTGACTGTTCGAGAGGTGGTCAATGGGCTGACGGAATGACAAGCAGTGACGAGGCGGAGGGAAAGCCGTGAAGTTGAGCAGCTCGCTCCTGTTGCTCCTCCTACATCGTCAGACTTTTGCTCGACTCGCTTTCCGCTTCTTACGACAACCAAAATAGCTCTACACTACCATGTACGTGCTTCCGTGCAGCTTTTTAAGCCTCGAAACCCCTCGCTGACCTCATCCCTGCCTGCAGGTCCGCTGGCAAACAACCTGGAACTCAAATCAAGCGCGCTCGTGCGCTGACTCGCTGCAGAGGGCTTCAACTGATCTGTGTCCATCTACTAGGCTCACCAACGTCTCCATCGTTCGGCTTAAGAAGGGCGGCAAGCGTTTTGAGGTTCGTCTTGCGCTTCTCTCGCACTTCGCAGGCTGAACTGACTCGACTCGGCTTTTCACAGATTGCCTGCTACAAGAACACGGTCAAGGCCTACCGCTCGGGAGCTCAGACGGATCTCTCGGAGGTCATTCAGATCGACAATGTCTTCACCAATGTAACGAAAGGCGCCGTCGCCCCTACCGCCGACCTGCAGAAAGCCTTTGGGACGACCGACATCCAGACGGTGCTCTTGGAGGTGTTGAAGAAGGGAGAACTGCAGGTGGGAGAGAAGGAGAGGGCAGTCGAGTTGGAGGAGATGAGGAGGGAGATTGCGACCGAGGTAGCGGGGCGATGTGTCGACCCAGGGACGCAGAGGCCGCATACGGTGGGTATGATTGAGAAGTCGATGAACGAGATTGGGTACAGCGTCAACCTGAGCAAGCCGGCCAAGGTGCAGGTGAGTTTTGAGGAGTTCGGCGATCTCGGCGCGAGAGTTTGCTGACCTTCTTCTTCGTAGGCGATGGATCTCATCAAGAAACTGCAAGAAGCCAACACGCTGCCAATCGCTCGCTCGCGCATGCGTGTTCGCATCACCATGCCTTCCAAAGACGGCAAGCGGATCAAGGACAAGGTGCTGCCACTCGTCGCCAAGGTCGAGGACGACGACTGGGCTGATGAGTGGGAGCTGGTGCGTTGAGCTTCCAAGACTATGTCGAGCTGAGTTCACTAATATTTTCTGCCTTACAGGTCGGCCTCATCGACCCCGGATCGTTCAAGCTTTTGGACGAGATGCTGCAGAAGGAGGTCAAGAACGGCAAGGCCAAGGTCGAGACGATGAGCTTCTCGGTAGTGGAGGGAGAGTCTGTTATCGAATAATCGCAGATCGAACGTTGTCTATATCATTCAAACTCGAGGCGGAGGAGAGATGCCTCGGGGGAGCTTGAGCCGAGTGCAAGGTCTTTCACCGACGCCGCTGCCTCTCTCGTTGTCGACGCTGTGATGTTATCGAAGTGTCCTTCGATCAAGGCTACCGCTGCCGCTGCCGCCCGTCATCACCGAAAGTATGCCGCATCGACTGAGGCTGCTCCCAGGCTTCGCGCGAGTCGAGCTCTCTCTCTCCCTTTCCTCCCGTTCTCCTCGTTTCTTCTCTACGACCTGCGAGGAACGACAGCCCCACTACTCAAAACCGCAGGAAGGAGCTTAGACGAGCGTATGTGTTTCTTTCTCCGCTGCTGCTCGAGCTCGACAGCCTGAGCTGCTCGTCTCTCTTTCTGGCAGGCTCTTCGTGAAAGTCCAGCAGGTGAGACGCCAAAGCGCTTTTCAAGTTACGGACAAGTCCTTCGAGGTCGCTGAACAGTACCGAGCTCAATCTCATCCTCCACAGCGAGAGACTGCTCAAAGTCAAGTCGAGGTGCTCCTCAGATTGCAGGTAAGTGCAGCGTTCGGGAGGGTTTGGGGTAAAGACAGAGGGAGCTTGAGAGGGGTGCGCTGCTTGCAGTCTCCTTTAAGCAGGCAGCCAACAGCACCTTTCTAAGTCGTCCGAAGGCGCGCCTCGGCGCTCTCGCTTTCGGCTGCTCGGTTGACCTCTCAGAGCTCTCGGACAGGGTCACCCTGGAAGCTGGGTGGGGCGAGGGTTCACTAGATGCGTCTCACGGGGTACAGCTTGGAAAAGGGACCAGAGGGAGGCCAGCAGCGAAGGCCGAAGGCAGTTTCTCGGGAGCTCCAGCGCTTCCTCGTCCCGGGCTGCACCATGAATGCGCTGCTCAGTCCGTGATGAGCTGGAGTGTATCTCAACAGCTCCTCCACTGAGCCTCTCGCACTACTGACTCAAGATACAGCCCAGCAGCGCTCTCTTCGTTTCGGACCTCGGCTTTCGTCTGTTCCACTCATTTGGGTGATTATGAGGAAGCTCCGACTAGCGCAACGGACTTCAAGCTTACGTTCTTCTACTTGGGCACCTTCAGGAGGCCTAAGTGTGCTGTACCAGATTTCGTGGCCCTCCTTCCTTGACCGCCAAGCGCGTTTCCGCTCTTTCGCTCCTTCTACGCCTCGTGCACCTCATCACACCTCCAAACTCGGTCCAGACTCGCACAATCAGATGAAAGGCGCGTTGAAGTCGATTAAGCGAGGTAAGAGCCCTTCAAGAGCCCTACAGCGCCGTCCAAACTGACTCTCGTCATCCCTCGACATTCAGCGCCGCACATGCTCACCTCGAGGGTGGGCATGGCGACCAGTGAGCTCCTTCGCGTTCTACCATCGTTGGCGTCCTCCGCTGACTCTCACCGCCCTGCTATGCTGCAGAATCGAATGACGCGGAGACCGACGAGCTGGTCCGCAAGTTCGCTGTGAGTCGCCCTGTCCCTGCATAGAGAGCCACCTGAGAAATAACATGCTGACCTCCATCCATCTCTGCAGGGCCTTGAGGGTACGCTATATCCCTACAATGGCTGAGAACGAGCCCGGAGGACGCCGAACTGACACCGCCTCGTTGCTTCGTTGCTCGCAGATTACACGGGCAAGCTCGTCAAGGACACCAGCACCTTCCGCGATGCCATTGCCAGTGCGTCGTACTCTCGCTCTTGCTGTACCTCAGCAGCAGCCCCTACTCGTGATGGCTGATTCTTGCCGCGCCCGCAGCCATGCTCACGTCCCAGGCCGGCTTCGGCGTCGCCTTCGCCACGCTCTTCCAGCCCATCAACGACGAAGCTTCTCTCACCTCCAAGTTCCCCGAGGCTGCCACCACCCTTCGCAACATCGCCAGCTACCAGGAGCTGATGGCAGAGTTGCGCGATGCGATCCAGCCTGAGCTCGAGCTTATCGACTCGAGGATCGTGGCTCCGCTCAAGGAGTACCAGGATTTGCTCAAGAAGATTCGCAAGACCATCACCAAGAGGGAGCACAAGGTGAGCTGACCGAGAGTGGGGGGCTGTGAGGCGCCGGTTGAGCTCCGCTGATCCTTGGGGCCCTACAGCTCGTCGACTACGACCGTCACAACAACTCGTACAACAAGCTCAAGGAGAAGGTGGGTGCTGCTCTGTCACGGTAGCGCGCCCCCAGGTCGGGCGCTCGCTGACCTCCTCACTCTCGGCTTCGCAGAAGGAGAAGTCGCTCAGCGACGAGAAGAACCTCTTCAAGCTCGAGCAAGATCTCGAGCAGTCTACTTCGGAGTACGACCACTACAACAGGTCCGTCTCGCCTCCATCTCTAGCTGCTGCCCGACCACTGACCCTCCGCCGTCTCCAGCACTCTCAAGGCCGAGATCCCCCACTTCCTCCAGCTCACAACCGCCTTCATCACTCCCATCTTCCAGACCTTCTACTTTATCAAGGTCGGCGTCCTTTGTAGGTCATCTCCTTCTCCCGAGCTCTGACGGCCGAGCTGACCCCCTTCCGCCTCGCAGACACCCTTCTCGAGAAGATGCAGGGCTGGGGAGCTTCGACTTACGGTGACCTCTCGGTCGAGGGAATTGAGGCTATGCACTACGAGCGTCTCGGCGACACGGTCGAGCAGATCGAGGCTCTTACCGTCACGAAGAGGCTCGGTCCTTCGGGTGAGCTTCCTTCTCTTACTTGCTCTCGCCATGAACAACGAGGCTGACTCTCCTTTTCTCCCTCTCTTCTTTCACCCTCTTCCCTCTTCCCTTCTCTTTCGCCCTTTGAACAGCTCGCCTCCTCACCACCCACCGCCAGAACTCGGGCTCCGACACCTCCTCCGTCCTCTCGCGCAAGACCTCGACCGCCTCCTCCTACAAGCCCCCCCTTCGCGCCGCCTACGG
>MWVB01000048.1:97296-135036 GCA_003054985.1 Leucosporidium scottii | reverse complement strand
CTACGGGGCAGGAGCAGCGGCCGAGGCCGCCCCTCCCGCCTACTCGACTGGAGGAGCGACCCCCGCCCTCGCAGGCAAGCGTCCCGCCCCTCCTCCTCCTAGGCCAAAGGTCGGCGTGCCCCAGGTGCAATATGTTACGGCGCTGTATGATTATGCGGCGACAGCTGAGGGAGATCTCTCGTTCGCGGCGGGCGATAGGATCGAGCTGGTCAAGAAGACCGAGTCGACCGAGGATTGGTGGACCGGAAGGCTGAATGGCGCTGAGGGAGTGTTCCCTGGTGAGTTGTGTCGAGGGGCGAGGGGTTGGACTCTGAGCCCAGCTGACCTTCGCTTCTCTTGCAGGAAACTACGTCAACGTTCAGTGAAGAAGCGACGCCGACTCGCCGAGGAGTAGTAGCAGTCGGGGATGTTTGTAAATGAGTGCGATTCGTCTTTACACAAGACCGAGGTATCAAGAGCTATCAAGCGAAACGTCTCCTGCTTTCCTCCTACTTCTCGACGCCCCTCGCCTTCTCCTTTTTGACCTTCCGTCTCGCCTGCCTCTCCTCCTTGGTCTCGACGATCCCCGTCTTCTGCTCCCTTTCCTTCCTTCTACGCTCCTTGCGCTCGTGATTCGTCTCGAGCTTGCCGTGGTGGAGGAGCGTCTTGGTAGAGGTGGTCGAGGCCGAGGATTTGGGTGAAGCGGCGGCGGTGGGCGTCGGGACGGGTTTGAGGGGGACGGGGAGTTTCTGTAGGGGAAGAGGAGTCAGTTATTCGTCGTCTCGATGATAGAGGGGCTCGGTAACGCACCTTGACGGGCTCAGCAGCAGCCTTCGCCTTCTTCCTCGGCTTGGCCTTCTCGGCGCTCGATGCGACGACGGGAAACTTGGCCTGCTTGTACTCCTTCTTGAGCTTCTTGATCTTTTCCGACCTTTTGTTCTTGCCGTCGACCGAGTGAGTGGTGGTGACCGAAGCGGCGGGGAGAGGGGGATGGCCAAGACCGAGGCGAGCAGCCTCAGCGAGCTTGGGAGGGGCCGCGGGCTTCTGTCAGCGGAGAGAAGGTCAGCTCTGGGGTCTGAAGCTCTTCAGAGAAGATAGAGCTCACCTTGACCTGCTGCTCAATCTCGGTCTTCTCGGCCTTGCCCTTCATTGCCTTCCTCTCCTTCTTCAACCTCCTCCTCTCGGCGCGCTCCTCCTTCCTTCTCCTCTCCTTGCGCTCGGCGTTGGTCTCGGTCTTGCCGTGGTGTGAGAAGCTCTTGGTAGAGGTTGAGGCGGAGGCTGTCGAGAAGGAAGGGGAGCCAGCCGGAAGAGCGGCGACGGGGATGGGCTTGAGAGGGAAGGGCGGATCGAGCTGCTGGGGAGAGCAAGGTCAGTAAGATCTCAATCACGACGACTGCGAAGCCCTAACGACCGACAGCCTTGTTCACCTTGCTCGTGGTCGCCGAGGAGCGACGCGGCGAAGGCTCGCTCATTGCAGGATCCTCACTTTCGGAAGTAGATTCCTGCTTGAGATCAGAAAAGATTTAGTGCTCAGCGAAAGAAGCAATCAAGAACGGTCCCACTCACCGCATGGAGCTTGGCAGCTGTGAGAGCCTGGCCATTCTGAGAAGGAAACGGATTAGTCAGGTTTGCCCCCGCTGTGCACAGCAGTACTCACTGTCCTTGCCCATCTGATCTTCTGAGGTTCTCCTTGTACTCCACGCTCGAGATGGATCGCCGGCTGTTGTAGAGTAAGCTTTTGAGCTGACGAGCGCTTGAGCCGAAGAGCTGAGCACCGAGGCGAACTCACGAAGGCGGCCATGCGCAACGCAAGCTTCTTGCCAGGGGGGTCGAGCGTACGAGCGGTACAAGTATGGACGGGCTCAAGTTGAGTGAGAGCGAACTTGCGAGCGGACGTTTCTGTAATCCTGACGAAGAAGGAGCAGGCATCGTGACCTTTGTCGCAGCAGAAGAATCGTGCGCGTAATTCTGTGTGGGCCACACTCTGCTTTCGGCGGTAGCTGGTGATGTAGTGTCCTTCCCTACGGGCGCTCACGCGAAGGGAGGCCTCGAAAAGGTGCATCTCTTTGCCCTCGGTGATCTGGTCTCCCACTTTAAACGACAGCGGCGGGCGTGAAAGCTACGAGAATGGGTCAGTCTCAACCGGTGAATGCTGGTTGAGATTACTCGCCGACAAGGGTCCCGATGTCCCTATGTGCGCCGGGTGTCGAGGGCCTTCCAGGTAACGCCCCGTGAGCTCAACGATCCGCCAGCCTCGTTCCATGTTGCCCTGATCCACCATCTCCATTCGCAGGAGCGTACGTCTGCACGAGGTGTTCCTAGTGGAAAGACAGCTCAAAATCCCGCATCGCACACGATGGAATGCAGCACCGCGCGCTGAATCGCTGTTCAGCTCAATTCCCGCGAAGCCAGCCTTCAGCGCCGCGAGCTGGCAGACGAGTAGGATGTCCTCCTTGGTCTTGTACACGGTCCCCACTTGCGGCCAAAGCTTGTCGACAGGCGCCGACATTGAGGGAGTCGAGAAACGAGAGATAAAGCGAGTGGGAGGAAAGCAAGAGAGGAGCGACTCGAAAAGTTCGAAGGAGGCTCGAGGACGGACGGCCCAAGCGGTGCGCAGTCTGTTGGTTGAAGTTGTAGCGAAGTAAGAGTCGAGGATTCTGGGGCTGCAGGAAGCATTCGGGAGTCAGCAGAGCCCTTTGGAGACCACAGCCGAGCTCGAGAGACCATCGCCGAGCTTCGCAAAGGCGGCAGGGAGGAGCTTACAGGGTCTTTCGGAAGCTCTGTAGCACAGGGAGAGCAGTGGATATCTTCTGATTGTTGTTGCATTACCGCTCCGCTGAGATCTTGAGGAGCGACGAGACGAGCTCAGCAGAGTCGACCGGCTCCTCCCTCCTTCGCCGAAGCCGCTCATTTCTCCCGAATCTCCGTTTCGCTCTCACGACGGAAACAAATGGGTGGTAATCGTCGATTCGAAGCCGCCTAGCCACTAGCCAACAGGTACCGTTGTACAAAGGGGGGGAGAGCGAAAGGGAGGGGGATGGGATTAGAAGGGGAGGAGCAGGGGAGAAGTAGCAGCGAGCTCGGTTTCGGTGGAGTACTGCGATCCTACCCTGCTCACATGGGAGACCTACGGAGCAGGAGGACTCGAGCTGTATGGATGATAAGCAGTGGAAGGAGCCAAAGTTCGGCGCTCGGTCGAAGCAACGCCTGTCGAACGCGAACGCCGAGCGAACCTCTCAAGACCTCACTCCCCGAATCACAAGCAGCCGCACGATACAGCATTCTCGCTCGCCTCTCTGCAAATCGCCCCCAGTAGATCCTGATGCAAACAACCCCGCAACGTTTCAACCCCCAACACTTCACACTCCGCTACTAGAAACCTGTCCAATGCCAAGGGGAAAGTTGGGGTATGGACCAAGGGACAAGGTCCCGTAAAAGAAGACGGAGGGGAGAGTCGAGAGGCCGTCGAGCGGCGAGATGGGGTGGTCGAGAACGCTTTAGGCGGCGTGCTTGGCCTTTCCGGCGCGGAGCCTGGTGGGGAATGAAGAGTAAAGTCAGCATACCGCTCTAGCAGCGTTCCGCCTGAGCTCGACAGCTCCTGCTCCCTTGTAGCGTGCCCTCGCTTCCCGCACTTGACCAAGAAACGGCAAGCTCACCTGCGAAGGTAGAACTCGAGCTCCTTGCCCTCAAGAACGTAACCATCGGCGCGTCCACTCTGTCCCGGCCTGGAAGAGATGGAAGCGTAGAGACGACCAGCCTGGAACTGGGACTCGAGGAGAGGGTCGATCTTGGCCTCCTTCTGGCGCTCGGCGATGGTGCGCTTGACGTGAGCCGACTGGGTCTTCTCGGCCTCAACGGGAGCCTCCTTGGACTGTTACGGGGTGTCAGAACATAGGTCAGCTCTCCCGTTACTCTGCTGCATCCCTCGGTCCGAAAACTCCATCCTCCGCCGACACATCCGCTCGGCGCTTCCCCAACTCCAGCTCCAGACCTCAGAGGAAGCTGCAACTCACGCGGACACCCTTCTTGGTTACGGGCTGAGCGTAGTGAGCCTCGTACCACTGACGGAAGGGGGCAGCGTCGATCTGAACGATGCACGACTTGACAATCGTGTTGGTGCGGACGAGCTCGTTGTTGGAGGCGTTGTAGACGACACCAATGATGCGGGTCTTGCGGGTGGTGTGCTCGGATCCCCAGGCAAAGTTGCCAGACTCGAGACGAAGGGCGCGGTGCTTGAGGTTGCCTCCACGGGTACGAACGGGGTGGATACGCTTAGCTCCAAGCTTGGTCATGGCGGGCTGACGACCGAGCTCGAACTTTCTCTTCTTGCGGTACTGAGCACGTTGAGCTCCCTGTTGATAATGATGATAGGGTCAGCCCTCTGACCTAGGCGAAGATGCGGGCAGCGGTTCCCCCTCCCGGCCGCCCCCAAGTTGCGCTCTCCCAACTCACAGTCTCCGAGCGCTTGTGGCGCGAATCCCTAGTGATTCCCATGGTGCTGTTTAATGGGTCAAAGTGAAACGAGAGGTGGAAGGGAGCGAGAGAGGCGGGCAGAGGGAGCAATTCGAGGTCGAGGCGAAAAGTTCGTTACGACGGCGTTTCAGAGGGCGGCGAGTGGTAGGGGAGTGGTAGGAGAGTGGCAGGGATATTAAAATAGTCAGTACAACGTCCCAAGGCAAGCAGATTACGGCGAGACGGGCTGACAAGAGCGAACGGCGGAAGCAAGAGGTTGCGCCAGCTTGCGAGACCAAGTCCCCCCTCCCGCCCTCGCTCGGAGTGGACCCCTTTTTGTGGTAGTGACGTGAAACTCGCGCGAGTTACTTTCAGTTCAAATTAGCGCTACTGTTACCGAGAGCAATCGAAACTTTCACTTCTTCTGCACCTCAACTGTTCGGCCTGGCGGAGCTCGGCGCAAGGGGCTTGGGGCGGAGGAGGGAGCTGTAGTAGGGTAAGCGCCCTGCAGCTTCGTTGTGGGGCTTTCACTGTGCGTTGCAATCGCTGGGACGCTTCGTCTGTACTCAAGTAACCCGCCAAACACGGAATACGCCGAGATGTAAGAAGCGAGAGGGAGTTCGGCGAGGCTTGAGGTGAGCTGGTAGCGGTGCTGGGTGCGGGTGAATGTCGGCCTGTTGAGCTTGTCATGGCACGTTCACGCCTCTCGACCCTCTAAAGCTCAGCTCAGCTCTCCACGCCCGACTCGAGCCAACGCCGAAGAGTCAAAGTTGCAAGCCTTTCGGGCGAAGTTGATGGTGTACAGACTGTTCGAGGGTCAAGATATCATTCAGAACGCCTCCAGCTAGACTCTACACCCCAACAGAGTTCACAGATATCTCACCTCGAGAGCGCCTTTTGTTCGACCAGTCCGGGACTGGCGCTGCGGATTTGGCCCGCTGAGAGGCAACTCGAAGTGCCAGTCGACGGTTGGTTTCTTTGTAGTCTTCGTCCCACGTCAAGGTACATCTTGCGCTACTGTACAACACCTACAACATCCCTACACCATCGCCAACACTCCTGTACATCATCGCTAGTCCCGTCCGTTGAGCCCAAGCGCTGGGAGGAGCAAACTTTGCTCGACGAGGGGATTGGCAACGGGAGGTTCTGCAGGGCGTTGGAAAGGGTGCAGGGAGCAGGAAACTGTACTACAGGAGGGCGAAATGCTGACCGTTTTTTTCTAATCCCCTTGCCTCTGCATCTGCCCCCTTCCCAACTCTCGTCCCGTCTCTCGAACCGCCCCCTTCCTCCCCCCTTCTTGACCCTCATCACCAACCAGTCCACCACTCCTCCCAGCAAAATGACCCACGAGGCTATCTGGTTCTCCCGCCCCCGAAAGTACGGAAAGGGCTCGCGTGGCTGGTGAGTCGCTCGCTCCCCCCTCTCCGGTTCACCTCCACCGCGCTCAAGGAGGAGGAGGCAGGTGATGGTTGGATACGGGCCGGGAGAGCTCGCGGAAGGAATGCATTGCGTTGCAGAGGTCTTGATGGGACGGGTGGGATGGACCGCTTGACTCTCGTGCAAGGGGAACCGCTGCCGGTTGAAGCCAGCGGGTCAAGCGAGCGCGTAGTGCGCTGAGCGGTTAGCATGGTGATGCATGGGTGCAGTGGGCGCATGGCATCGGTTGCTCCCGTTCGGCGGAGCTACGACCCTACACGCCCTTCTCATATGCTTCGGGGCTGGCGCTGATTCCTTTGCTCCCTCCTCAATAGCCGCGTGTGCACCCACCCCGCCGGTCTCATCCGCAAGTACGGCATCAACATGTGCCGTCAGTGCTTCCGTGAGAGGGTGAGTCGTCTCCTCGCTCGGCGATCTCGGCGCGTTACGCGTGAGCTGACCTCTCTCCCCTTCCCTTCTCTCTCATTACCCCGCCCAGTCCGACGCCGTTGGATTCACCAAGGTACGTTTCGCATCTACCCATCTGCTCAACACGAGTGACTCAGCTGACCTTGATGTCTCGCTTTCCATCTACAGAACCGTTAAAGACGCGTCGTTCCCCTTTTTCGTTTTGTCACCCCACACTACCCCATCGGTCGTCGAGCTCTGTCAATAGGGTTGAACACATTCTTCCTCTCTTGTTGGCGAGCAATACAGCTGGAGGAGCTTTACCCCAAACTGTCTTGTCGTTTCGAGCACTTGGGAGAGCCGATGCGAACCGAGGGTCAAAGGGCACAGAACAAAAGCGACGAAGCTATACACAAGACAAAGCACTACGCACGACGACTAGAGAACCAAGCTATCAACCCCTTCCCTTCCCCTTTCTCGCCCTCAAGCTCGGCAGGCTTCAAGCTCCCCCCTCCTCCTGAGCAGCCAACTTGGCCGCCTTCCTAGCCGCCTTCCTCTCCTTCTTCTCCCTATCCTTCCTCTGCTGCTCCTCCCCCTCGACCGAAGGGCTCAATTTGACCTTCTTCCTCCTCGAGGGCGCTTGCTCGTCCTCGGAGTCGGGGGGAGCTTCGTCCGAGTGGACGAGAATGTCGCCGGGGTTGGTTGGGGAGTGGAGGTTGCTCTGTAGTGTCGAAAAAGAGATGGGGCGAGAGCGTCAGTGATTGGGGAGAGGAAGGGAGGTTCAGAGAAGCGAGCTCGGCGCCAGCTCACTCACCTTGCTGCCTTCGTCCTCCTCGTTACGCAAGGCAGGGTCGATCTGGAGGTCTCCATTCTTCTGCAGCGGGATGAGAACGAGTAAGAGTCAGTGCATGAGCGATTCCTAGCGCCGGAGAGCCGCGACTCACCTCACCCTCATCGCTCGACGATTCGACATAAGCCACAGCCGAGGGTCCAGGAGCGTTGAGAGGCTTGGGAGCGCCGGGTTGAGGTCCGAGGGTGATCTTGGGCTGTCGAGCAGAGGAGAGGCAGGGGTCAATCACGGTCGAAGGCTCATCGCCGAGCTCGTTTGGAAACTCACCCAAGCGTCGAGGATCTTCTGCAACGCCTTGCTCGGAGCAGCAGCTTCGGCTCGACAGATATGCTTGCCGTTGACGTTGAGGACCGCAAAATCAATCTCCTCGTCTTCCTCTTCGCTCGTCTTCTTGCTCGAGCTCGCCGCCGTCGAAGTCGAAGGGATGCTAACGATCTTGACCGAGAACTTGCACTTGCTCGCCCCCTTGACACAAACGAACGAGATGGTCATGGTCGAATCCTTGGTGTTGGTGACGTTGCGCTTGAGGAAATGATTCTCCTTGCGAGCGGCGGCGCGGAGGGATCCTTCGAGGAGGTGGGCGCTCATGTACCCCGCGACGCGCATGCCTTGTTTGACGGTGAAGTCGGGGGAGTCGAGGGACTGTAGATGAGGTTGGAGTAGGACCCAGCTCTAACTCTCGCCAAAGCGGAGCGAGAGAGGAAATAGGGAGGCGAAAAGGAAACTCACCAACTGCACCGAAAGATCCTTATGCGCCGCCCCATGCGCCGAAGCTACCAACCTCTCTTCATGAACCTCACTCACTTGCACCTCCTTCCCCCCGGCACCACCCTCAACGACCTTGAACCCCACCAACACCAGATTACAACTCACTTTCTTCTTTCCCCCCGCCTCGACGGGGCTAGTCACGCTGCACCTCACGTTCCCAGCTTGAGCGGTAGCTGACACGCTGAGGTTGGAGAATCCTGCGCGAGCGGAGGCGAGCTCGCAGGTGAGGAGGAGGTCTTCTTTCGTCGGGAAGCGGGAGTGCAGTTGGGGCCAGCCGAGCGAGTTGGTGAGGGCCATTTTGGGGACGGAAGGGCTGGTGTGACGGTGAATAAGAAACAAGAGTTAGCACTGTGAGCTGTTGTTAAGCTGTAGCTGAACCTGTCACTCGCTCAGCCAGGTGCACCGCCCCTCGCACGCTCCCTCCCGCTCTCCTCGGACAGCGCTGACGAGATGATGAGCTCACCTGGGGTGGAGAGAAGAGCTGCTGTGCGTTGATAGAGTGGTACAGAGACTATTCTGCAAGAAGACAAGTCGACGGAAGCCCGCCAAGAGACCGGGAAGCGCGAAGCAGCGAGTGGTAGAAGATCAAGAGGGCTCGAGCTGATTGCGCTCCTTTTCGAGTGGAGGAGCTGAGTTGCAGCTAGCGAGCAAGGGTGTGGGCTGGCAAGTAGAAAGGTTGAACCTCGACTTGAGTGGCCTCAGAGTACCTTTAGTGCTCTCCCTCAAGGTCTGCGAGCGCGAGAAGCTCGCTCGCTGCCTCCAACTCTCTTGCTTGCGCATCGCCTCTGCAATCCTTTCTCACCCCAGACTCGAGCGAAGCTGCGATGGAAAGTTTCCACCTGCCCGGAGAGCTCAGCGGAGATCCTGCCCTCTCGCGGTCCCAAGCGAACGACCTCGGCTTGGAGACGGACAAGGTCAAGTTGGCCGAGCGTTCTGCCTCTACTCGAACGGAGGGCACTTGAAGGATGTTGAAAGTCTGTCTGGCTGTTCCAAAGCGCCACTACTGCTACTGTGGCCATCCCTCCTGCCTCCCACAGCCGCCCGCCGAGGTACGCCCTTCCGCCGGCTGCGCGAGATAGCTGGGGTCGCTGGATGCTGGAAGGTGGCGGTCGCTTGTAGCTTCGAAGCTGCGTGTGAGCAAAGGCTGGCTCGGACCGTACAGTCCTGCTGGGGACGAGGCTGCGAAGGGAGAGATGGGGATCAGCGAGCGCAAGGCGAACGTGCAAGAGACGTGAGGCTACGGAAGGGTACGGGTCGGGGACTTACAGCTATCCCAAATGAGAGGAAGCTCTTTATCGACTGTAGTGGCTCGTGAAGAGCTACGACACCGGTTCGGCGCTCGTCTGTCGAAGGGAAAGCGAGGTCAGCGAGGTTGTGAGACGCCCGTGAAGCAGATGAAAAGCTCACCATGATCCCACTGTACCGCTCAAGACTGCTGACATCCCTTCTCCTCGTGCTCCTCACTCTCCCCCTCCCGCTCCTCACTCGTCACCTCCCTCTGAACAGATCCCCACCACTTCTTGGGCACCAAGACCATGCCCACTTCCCTCCCTTCTCCCTCTGTACCATCTCCCTGATATTCTATGGTCTGATCCAAGATCAAGTTGCCCTGAGGGTCGATACAGAGGAATTGGCCGAGAAAGGTGCGACCGGAGGGGATGGAGACGCGGTACGTTTGGCCTAGTGTGGCTGTTAAGGCGGAGATGGCGGGGGTGGAGTTGGGTGGGATGCGCTGCATTCCTGTAGGACTGTCGGAGGCGAAGAGACGAGGTGAACGTAGGAAGCGAAGAGACGGCGAGGGCGAGTTTCGAAAGGTCTCCCTCCCGCCAACGAGCAGCTGTTAGAGTCGAGCATCGCCTACAGCCTCGAGAGCCAGCTTTCTTGTAGGCTTGTAGCTCTCTCAAACCCTCTCCAAGCTGGCCCTCACCTCCTGCTCCCCTACAGTCCCCTCCACGAAATGGCTCCCAAGCTCACCAACCCCCTCCGCCCCGTCGCTCGATACCGTAAAGGCCAAGCTCCCGCCCACGCCGTTGCATCCGACTCTGATTCTGATGAGGAGCAGGAGCAGCAGCAGCAGGAAGAGGTGAAAGCGGAGGAGAGTGACGAGGATCAGAAGCCTAACATCAGCAGCAGGGGAGGGAGGATCAACGTCGCGTTGAGGCAGGTAGAGGTGGATAGTAAAGGGCAGGTTAAAGTTGGTGGCAAGGAGGAAGTAGGCAGGACGGTACAGGAGGAAGGGAGTAGTAGCGAGTATGGTCAGTCCTCCTCGAGAGCTCGCTTCTCTCCGCCGCGTAAGGCTAGCTAACCCTAAACGCAACACCTACAGAAACGGATAGCGAGGAGGAGAAACCAGCCGTCAAACCCGTTTACAAGCCCAAGATGCCCAAGGCCGAATCGGACGAGGAGGTGCGTCCAGTCGTCGTGTGGAGCTCGCTCGTGACTTGCTCGCTCACTCGTCTACACTCACAGGGCTCGAGCGAATACGAAACCGACTCGGAAGAGGAAGCGCCCGCACCCATCTACAAACCCGTCTTCGTCTCCAAGTCTGTCCTTTCTCCCCTCCTCCCTCCCTCTCTCCCGTCCGCTGGCTGACCTCTGATCCTGAGCAGACGTAACCGCGACACCATTGCCGAGCGAGACGCAGCACTCGATCCCGAAGTCCTCGAAGCGCGCCGATTGGCAGAACAGGAGGAGCGCAAGAAGCAATCCCACGACCTCGTCGCCGATTCAATTCTGCGGGAGTTGGCTGGCAGTGAGTCCTTCTTTTGTCTCTCTCTTGGCCATCGAGAAGGAGCTCACTGACCTGTTTATGTGCCACAGAGGACGCCGAGCAAGCCTTCCCCGACGTCGACGATACCGATGGCCTCGACCCTACCGCCGAGTTTGAAGAATGGAAGTTGCGCGAGTTGATGAGGATCAAGAGGGACAAGGAGGCTCTTTATGCGTTCGTGCTTTTACCTTGCTCTCGCTTCTGGCGACTTACTGAAGCTTTGGGCGGGTTCAACAGACGAGAGAAGGAGCGCGAGGAGGTCGAGGCGCGTCGAGCTTTGCCGGAGCAGTTGAGGTTGAAGGAGGATACTGAGCGGGCCAAGAAGTCGAGGGAGGAGAAGCAGAAGGGTAACCAGGGTATGTCGTCCTCTTCTCTCCCTCTCATGCGCCGAGTCCTCGCTGACCCGACCTCTCTCGGCGTCCACTCAGTCTTTATGCAAAAGTACCACCACAAAGGCGCCTTCTACACCGTTCGTCCTTCGTCCTCTTCTCTCTCTCTCTTCTCTTTGCCCTCACTAACCCTCCATCACCCACGCAGGACTCGGAAGTCCTCAAGAAACACGACTACACGGCTCCCACCGCCTCGACCGTACGGGATATGGCCTCCCTCCCCAAAGCGATGCAGGTCCGGAATTTCGGGAAAGCGAGTCAGAGCAAGTATACGCATTTGGCTGCGGAGGATACGAGTAAAGGGGATAGTGGATGGGGGAAGAAGCCGGCTGGTGGGATGGGAGGAGGAGGGGAGGGATGTTTTGCTTGTGGTGGGCCGCATGTACGTCGGTTTGCCTCATCTCTTTCTCGCAAAGGAAATGTGACTGACCCGCTGAATTAATAGCTCAAACGCGATTGCCCGCAACCCGCCGCCGCTGGAGGACCGTCTGGCGCTAATGGTTCGGCGATGGGTGTTCCAACTGCCTCGGGATCGGGCGAGCGGGCGAGGGAGAGGGATGGTGGATGGGGTGCTCGGCCGCCGCCACGACGGGATGAGGATGGGGGGGATCGGTATGCGAGGCCACTGCCGCCGAGGGAGAGGGAGAGGTTGGATTACGGAGGAGGAGGAGGAGGGCGGAGGGGGGAGGAAAGGGAGCGGTATGGAGGGGAGAGGAGGGATGATCGGTATGGTGGTGAGAGGTTGAGGGATGAGAGAAGAGGTGGTGGTGGGTATTATAGGGATGAGAGGAGGAGTGGGAGGAGTAGGAGTAGGAGTCCGCCGCCGAGGAGGAGGGAGGATGATAGGGAGAGGGAGGAGAAGAGGAGGAGGGTGGATTGATTGGGTTGAATCTTGAGGCGGGTTATATAGCTGTGGGCTGTAATGCTTTCGTCGCTTTCTGACTGTGTGCTTCGAGTTCTCGGCGTTCGTCTCGGAGCTGGGATGGAGAAGAGAGAGGCTACTGCAGCGTTTCGAATTTCTGCTGCAAAGATCATAGACTGCTAGCCATATAGCAAGAGCTTGCAGATTCGATACTCGACTCGCTTGCTCTCGATACATGCAGACTAGAGGCTCGACCGTCCCCTCGCTTCACGAACTGAGGTTGTTCGTCTCCTTCCTCCTTCCCTTCAACTCGGCGCGTTTGACCGGCTATACATCGCTACATTTCCAACGACCCTCCTGCACTACTTCAGCATCACCGTCGGTCCCGCCCTTCCCTTCTCATCCAACTCTCTTAGCGCCTCCTCAGCACGCACCTCAAGAGAGAACCCATCTCAGCTCCACGTCGCTAGCAGCCCCCCGAGCTCTCCAGCCAGTCTAGTCGGCTACAGCTCCAAAAGGATGGCCAGCACCGTCCTCTCTCCCTCCCCTCTCACCCCTTCCAACCATCACCGGCAACCTCGTCCCTCACCTTCGAAGCGCGCTCTTTCGAGTCCGAATGCTAGTCCGCCGTTGGGGTGTGGTCATGCGGGACAGCAGCAGGAGAGTCCGAGAGTGTTGAGGACAAAGCTTTCTTCGAGTGCTGCTGAGGAGCAGGGAGGGGAGGAGGTGTCTTCGCAGCGGAGGGGTGAGGGAGGAGGGGAGATGCCTGCAGGTGGGTTGATTGGATTGGGAATGGGAATGCCACAGGAACAGGTGCAGGAGATGCGGGTCAACGGTGCTGCTGGGGCTGTATCGCAGCAGACGACGGAAGAGGGAGCGACTCAGACGGCGACGGCACAGGAGCAGCAGCGTCAGTTGCATCAGATGCCGGTTGAGCTGCATCAGGCCTTGGCGAAATTGTCGAGTCAGCATCAGTGAGTTTGTTTTCGGCTCTGTACTTCTCTCCCGCTGAGCTGAGAGCTCATCGCCGCTCCTCCGCCCCCTCCTCCGAACCGAACAGCATGAGCGAGTACAACCAGCTCAAGCAACGAACGGCGATGCAGCTTCACCTTCAACAACAGCAGCAACAGCAACAACCTCCCTACCCACCTCCCATCCGCGCCGTTCCTCTCCAACGCTCGCAATCCTCCCCTCCAATCGGCTCGACTTCCTCCTCCTCCGCCGCCGTCTTCGCCACTCCTCGTCCTCCCATGCCTCTCCCCATCTCCATCCCTCCTCAAACTCAATCCCAAGCACTACCCCAAGCGACCCGTCCCCCCATCCTCCGAGCAGCAACCAACTGGCCCTCCATCTTTCGTCCAGTCCTCAATCTCGCCAATTCCGTCGTTTCCACTCCCGACCGTTCAAGGTCGAGTACCCCTCCCGTCTCCGGCGCAGTCGCAGGAGGAACAGCCCTCACGCCCACCCTCGCGAACCTCGTTTTCGACTCCTCAGCGCCGACGCCTCTGACCACCGAGGAGGAGGGATCGCCGACCAAGGATATTGCGGCGGCGTTGCAGGATGCGCTTAAGAGTAGTTTGGATAGGAATGAGGTCGTGCCGGAGGAGAGGGAACCTACGCCGCCTCCTGCTCCCGTGTTCAAGGCGCCGGAGCATGCTCAACCTCCCTCGGCGTCGGTGGTGGCGCCGAATGGGTTGTTGCCGGGGATGAAGATCATCAATGGCGTGGCGGTTAAGACGAGTGTTTCGCATCCCATGAAGTGAGCCTTCTCTAACCGTTACCACTGCGAGACTCGAGCTGACCTCCCTCTCGTCAATTCGAGCAGCATCTCGGCCCTCGTCCCTCCCGAGTACCTCGCCCGCTTTGCTCAAGCCATCTTCTCCTCGCCTTCCTCGCCGTCCTCCTCGATTCCAATCCCCAAATCACCACTCACAGACTCCACCTCCCTCATCTCTAACACCCCCACCACGCCCACTCCCTTCCTCCTCTGTCGCCCTTCAATCGGCGATCTCTACGACCTTCTCTCCACCACTCTCTCCTCTCCCTCTCCTACTCTCAGCACTGAAGAACCTCCTCGCAAGTTGGGCAACTTCATGCTTTCCTCTTGCCCCGGGAAGAAGGTCCGGATGAATGGACTTCAGCCAAAGGGAGGGAGGAGCGCGATTTGTAGGGATGTGGGAATGGATTTGGGGAGGGCAAAGGAGGAGGGAGTGGGGTTGGTCATCTGCTGCCTCGACGATTCGGGTGAGTGGTACCTCTTGTCCCTTCCTTCTCGCCGCCGAGCAGCCAGAGTGTGAGAGAGCTAACGGAGGATGACCCACCGAGCAGAACTCTCCTTCCTCGGAGCCCCCTGGTCCGAATACTCCCTTGCAGCCGCCTCCCACTCCCTCTCCATCATTCGCATCCCCATGGTCGAAGGCTTTGCTCCTTCCTCCCCTGCCTCGCTGGACGCTCAACTGGATCGAGTGATCAAACAGTATACGTTGCAGGGGAGGAGCGTCTTGGCGCATTGTAGAGGGGGTATTGGGAGGGCGGGGTTGGTCGCTTGTTGTTGGTTGATTAAGATGGCGTTTGTGGGGGCGGGAGAGGAGAGCGAGGGAGGGGAGGGGAAGGGGAGGACGATGAAGGTTGTGGAGAGGGTGATTGAGGTTATTAGGAAGAGGAGGAGGTGGGTGTTCTCTTGTGTCTTCTACCCTCCTTACCTTGGTCGAGTTCGCATGCTGATCCTCGGCGTTCAATCTCCCCTCCCCGACTCGGCTCGACGCGACCTCGATCCGCAACAGCGTCAAATCCATCGAAACCCCTGTACAGGTCGCTTTCCTCCTCTCCTACGTCGCTTACCTCCACGAACAAGCGACCATCATCCAAGCGGCCGAGCTCATCTAATCACCCTCCTCGGCGACCTCAAACCTCGTCTCGCTTCTCGGACTACGCTGTATACATACGCTCAAGCATTAACCACCCACCCACATCAACTCATCTACCCTCATTACTCACCCTCGTTTTCTCGCTTCGCTCGTCTCGTCTAGTCATCCCCTCGCCCTCGACCCCCTCATCGTTCCCCCTTCGCATGCTCATGGTCCCGCACGCACACCTCACGAGGACCTCGTTCTACCGTTCCTCATATACATCCATTTCTTACTTACCCTCGTTACCTCTCATTTCCATTTGTAAGCTCATTAACCCTAGCAGCTGTCGCCGAGAGAGAGGGAGAGGGACAGAGGTTCGGCGAGAGAGGGAGAGGACAGACCCAACGCCGAGCGGCTCGTGATTGTGTCTCAAGAGAGATACGACACCAAACTCTGTAGCGTTGTACGTCCGTCGCTCGCCTGTCCGTCGTCCTTCTTCACGTCTCTCTATTGGGAGGAGCTGCTCGGACCCGATTGCGACGAGGTGGGGGCATCCTTTGCTCGGCTTTTGTGCTGGCTCTGACATGTCAGGCGGCCATGCGGTTGTACTCAAACGATGCGAAAATGAAGCCCAGAGTTGGGCGGGGATAAGAAAGCTGGGGAGTTGAACACTTGCCGCAATGGGCTAGCGCCGAAGGGGCTCGGCGGGGAGGTCGAGGAGAGGGAGAGGGGTGGATTTCTGAGTGATTTCTGTACAGAATCGCGAGTGGAGAGTGTGAAATAGGATGTAAGTGATCATTGGAAGGAAAGAAAAAGTCTGGTTAATGAAGTGTAGAAACTCACTGCGCTCCCCGAGACTTGGGCGGTTGCTTGTGTCCCTCCTCCTCCCTCCTCTCCGGCTCACCCCTCCCTCCGCCTCTCTCCCTTCGCCTTTTTTCCGCCTCTCTGCTCTCGCCCCCCTCCAGAGCAGCTGTAGGACATTCCCTCGGTGCAGGCCAATCTCTAGCTCAAGAGACAGCGCTCGCCATCGTCCCTTCGACCTCTCTCGGTCTCTTCTCCCCTCCGTGGCTCGTTTAAGAAGGATCTCACTGGCTCTCAACAGAGCATTACTACATCTACCAGTGAGTAACACCTCTCTACAGCCTTCTCCGATCCTAGCCTGCGCCCCCTTCGTCTGCCCTCAGACGCATCCCCCTCCCCAAGCTCTTTCAACCATTCCCCGTCGTTCGCCTCGCTTGACGTCCTTCAGCCAAGCCAGAGGGCTAATCGTCTTTACGTGCTACTCCTACAGCTAGCTTACAGCAGCAACAGCCACCCTTTTAGCCCTCAGCACCCTCCTCGAACCTCGAACACGCTCGCTCGCAGCAAGGCCTCCGACCCAAAAGGAAGCGCCTTCTCGGCTCTCTCCACCTCGCTCTGCAGTTCAACGGCCTCGCGATAAGTAGTCACTAGTACTAGGTATGTCGTCTTGCTCTCGGAGGCATTTCTGCACCCTTGTTCGGTCGCAGTTTCCGCGTGCTGACCCTCTCTCTCCCTCTCGTTCTTAAACTAGCTTTCCTTTCCCCTCCGCCCGCTCTCGGCTCGACTCGCGCGTGTCAAAGCTACAGCGACGATGGCACTCGTCTCGCCCAGTCTATCGCCCAACAACGGATTGTCCTACGGAGCTACACCGCCAGCGTTCTCGCGCTCCTCGTCAGACCCAGCTGCCCCCGCACAGATTCGCGCGTTGCCTACCCTCCCTACCGGAGCAGCACGGCGGCAAGGATCTCAGCAATCGCTCGGAGGATCAGGAGGGACCAGTCCAGCAGCTCAGCCAGCGCGTCCATCGCCTCAAACCGCTTCGGGAAGGAGCCCGAGCGCGCCGCCGTTTGTTGAGCTCGCCTTGTCGCGGTCCATCTCGCCTTTACCGCCAGCTTCCAGCACCAGTCCGTCGACGACACCTTCGCGCTCGAGTTCGACTCCCTCCCCTTCGCCTTATCAGCAGCAGCAGCACCAACACACCCTCTCGGCCTCATCGTCCGCCTCGTCCTCGACAGGGTCCTTGCCCAGTCTTCCTCCTGTGCACCTCGCTCAAGGTACAAACTCGGCTCCTCCCATCTCCAACGGCCTTGTGGGCGCTCAACAGTACCCTCAACCTCATCAACAACAGCACCACCAACACCCTTCCTTCGTCGGACATCATCCAGCGTTCCCCTCGTTCGGCGGATCCACACCTCACGCGTTCCCTCATCCTCAGTACCCTTTCATCCCTTCGCCTCACCCTCACGCCGGTGGAGGACCGGGAGCTGCACTGGGCTACCAACCGGGACCTTACTCGCCGGGATTCAACGCCCAGGGAGGAGCGGGGTCATCAGCTGCCAGCGCCGAGAGTCAACATCAGGCGAGGTTGGTGCAGCAGGCGCATTTGCAGCAGCAGCAGTGGCAGATGGAGATGATGAGGAATCAGCAGCAGCAGCAGGGTCAGGCGCTCGATTGGCAGCAGCAGCAAGGTGAGCTCTTATCCCGTTCGCGAGGAGCTGTTTGCGTCTGTCGAGAGGGTTCGGAATCGCGGCCGATTTGGAGAAGAAGCTCGGTGTTTTCGAGCGGAAGCAAGGCGGGAGGGAGATACGGATGGGCGGCAAATTCAGACGTTGGAGGACAGAACACGCTAACGCCCGCCGCCGTTCCCCTCCTTTCGCAGGCCAAGCTCGCCGACGCGCAACTTCTGGTCCCGCCCCTCCTTCTCATTCGCCCACCTACTACACTTCGGCGCTTCCGTACCCACCATCCCCCTCGCCTACCCTCCACACCAAGTACCTCCCCAATGTCGGCGGCGGTCCTGCTCTTCCTCCCGGCGCCATGCTCCCTCAGTTCGGGCACGGATACCCTACACCACCGGGCAGCGTCGAGGGTAGGGAGAACAGTCGCGAGGGCTATCACCCGTACCGACGAGGCGGCGCAAAGACCGACAACGACGCGAGCGGGCGTTCGGCTTCGCACCCCCGCGCTCCGGCCTCTTCGGCGATGACCCACAACCCTTCGGGCTCCTCCTCCTCTTCCCAACACCATCGCAACGAGTCGGCCTCCTCCGCTCTCGCCGCTCACAACTTCCCTCCACTCCCCGGCAAGCCCTCTCCCTCGCCCGTCGCTTCAAGCTCTTCCTCCTCCTCGGCCTACACCGGCGCCTCCTCCACTTCGACCAAGCACGGCAACTCATCCACCACCAGCGTCGGGTCCTCGACCGGCACCGGCGGACGTACCCCTCCTTCCGCTCGCTCGACCCCTCCTCCTCCAGCTACCGTCCCCCTCCCTCCCGTCTCCCGCACCCGCACCGAAAGCCAACAATCGACCTCCTCCTCCTCCCGCGACACCCATTCTCGTCAATACTCCTCCTCCAGCGGCTCTTCCTCTCGTCGCGGAGACTCGTTCGACTCGGCTCGGTCGGCGACTCCCGTCCAAGGCCTCAATGGCAAGAAGCCGAGCCCTCTGAGTAGGCAGTACCAGCAGGCTGCTAGCGTCGTTTCGTCGAGGCCGAGCAGCGAGCTCGAGAGGCCTGGTACGCCGGGTACGCTCCGAGCTGGAAGGCAAGAGGAGGAGGAGGATTCGGACGATACCGCGGGAGCGACTATTGCGCCTAGCTCGTCGATTGGTGCGTTGCAGGGCAAGGAGAAGGATAAGAAGGGGATGAAGAGTAGGTTTAAGAAGGCGTTTGGAGGGTCGTCGGCCACGCCGGCGTTGTCGGAGGGGGAGTTGGATGGTCGAGGACCCAAGTCGGTGGTGGAGAGGAGGAGGGTCGACAGCTCGAGCTCGACCGACAGTGGCGCGCTCAATGGTCATTCTCGACTCGCCAGCTCGTCGGCATCGGTCATGGGGCCCACTTCCTCAGCCGCTTCGACTTCAGGATCGACTCGCCCTCCCCCTTCGACCTCGGGACGTCGTTTCGGCATGCTCAACGGCAAGTTTAACGGCTCGAGCGACAACCTCTCCATCTCTTCCACCGTCTCCTCCGCCTCGGTCATGATTCGCAAGCTCGGCAACATGGGCAAAATCGCCCGCCGCAACTCGTTGATGTCCTTGACCAAGGCATTCAAGAGCAAGGACAAGGAGGAGGATCCATCGGCGCCGACCAAGGAGGAGCTCAAGCAACTCAAGAAGGATAAGAAGAAGGGGGTTCCCGCTGCGACGAGCGTTTCGCACGCTACGGCCGAAGTCGAGTCCCCTTCGCGCGTCAATGGCATGTCTCCCGCCGCCGCTCTCGCCAAGAAGCATCAACAGCAGTACGCCGAGCAAGAGGCCGCTGCTGCCGCCGCCGAGGCCGAGAGGCAGCGCAATGAGAGGAGCTTCACCGTGCATCCGAGGGGCGAGTCGGATGCTGCGTCCATCAGGAGTGGCAAGATGCTTGATGGCAAGAAGGAGGAGAAGAAGGGGAAGGGGAAGGGGAGGAAGTGGGGCTTTGGAGGATCGAAGAAGGAGGGCTCGACCGCCGACGATGCCAGCTCTATCGCCGATGGATCGTCCATTCGCGAGGGAGGAGGATACTCGAGGTCGACGAGCGCCGCGGGGCACTACGAGGACGACGGACTCGCTCCCGGCGTCGAGATTCTCGCCCAGCCGGCTTACGCTGCCTACGGAGCCAGCTACCAGGAAGGAGAGGTCGCTGCTGCTTTGGTGGGCGAGGAAGAGTATGAGCCGAGTGTAGTGGAGAACAACCATAGGAAGGACTACAGGGGCGTTCGAGGTATCCTCAAGGGTGAATCGTCGTCTTTCGTTCTCATTTCTCGCTCGGCGATAGCTGACCCTTCGCTTCGCAGGCGCCGGATCCTACCGTCAAGAGGACTACGCTCTCCCCAAGCCCGCCTTCCCTCGCAGTCGCGCCGCCTCCTTCGACGCTCCCCAGCAGCAAGGGCGTCCCGGCTCGCCAGGCAACGCCGCCCTCGTCAACGTCATCCCATCCGAAGCCCAAGTCGACGGCCTCGTCCCTTCCGCCACCTCCCCTCGCTCCGA
The DNA here is from genome assembly GCA_003054985.1 of Leucosporidium scottii. Taxonomy (NCBI): domain Eukaryota; kingdom Fungi; phylum Basidiomycota; class Microbotryomycetes; order Leucosporidiales; family Leucosporidiaceae; genus Leucosporidium; species Leucosporidium scottii. Next base: position 115,310 of record MWVB01000048.1, on the reverse strand, counting down.
CACCCAACCTCCCTCTCCCAACACCACCCCTCTCGACCGCGTCCCTCCTCCCCCATCCTCCAACCCCGCCTCCTCACCCGCCGGCGCAGGCTCCTCATCCAACAACCCCTACTCGCACCCTCAGATGAACGTCTCGGCACCTACGCTCAGCCACTTTGGCAACAAGGTCCACCCCATTCGCTCCGCCTCGGCTCCTGGCGGGTCGGGAAGGAGGATCGTCTTTGCGCAGAACTTGTCGGTCCACACCACTTGGCCGGCGAATGTGTATGATCGTAGGGCTGAGCCCGCGACGTGCAATCGGTTGACGCCGACTTTGGCGCAGGTGAGTTGATATTGACGGGCACGAGCGCCGAGAGAGGAGCGGAAGCTGACCCGCCTCTTCCTCACCCACAGCAAATCAAGGAGGAGCTCAACTCGTTCAAGATGGAGGAGATGGATGTTCATCCTTCTTCACGCCAACTTACTCACTTTTGTACGTTTCACTCGAGCTGAGCTTCGTCGCCGAACCGTTCGCTGACCTTCGTTCTCCCTCCTCAGTCGTCTGATCTACCAATCGACCCTTCTCTCTCCTCTTCTCTTGCTCTTCGTTACTTTCAGTTCGTGCGCATGCTTTCTCGTCCATCTCGCAGACACCGCTGACCTCCGCTCTCCTCAACAGCCACCTCGTTACCCCTCCATCCAAAACCTGCCCGTCCCCAGAAGGACTTCGGCGTTCTGTATACACCTCCCCTTCCCCCTCGCTATCGCCTCTATTCGTCTTATCGCCAGCCGTCGCCGTACCGCGGCCTTCACGCTCTTGTCTCGACTCTTTCCTCCTAAACCACCCCTTCGCATCCACTCGCACACGCCGTTCCCCCCTCACCTCACAGCTTCGATCTGCTGGAGTAGTTCTCCTTCTCCCCTCTCTGTAGATTGCATTTCCTCATACTTCTCTGTTCGCAATTCGACGACTGACGCCGACGCAGCGAGAGAGTGAGCCGAACCGAAACTGGATTCGCTTGGTCACTCGCGAAGGGGTGCGGATCATTTATACTTCGACAACAAGGGTTCTGATGCTACACTAGACAGCTGCTACTCATCAAGGCTGCACCTCCAAAACAGCGCATCGACACTCCTTCGCCTCGCCAACCTCTGCTCGGGCGTCAACTTCGGCCCAGTCCAGCTGTCCCTCCTCTCCCTCTTCCTATGCTCCAGTGCCCGTAACCGGCGGCTAAAATCATCCTCCATCTCGTTCTCTTGCACCCCGATGAGCTCAGGGCTGTTGGTGATGGTACTGAGGAAAGGCGAGGCAGTGGGTGTGCTCGGCGATGAGGAGGAGGAAGCGGATGAAGAGGAGGAGTGGCGGAAGTCGGCGGAGTGGGTGTTGGTGAAAGTAGGGGAGAGTGGTGGTGTCGTCATCCACGAGTCTTCTTGCTCCTCCTCCCATCTCGCGTGGCCGAGCTTCCTCCCCCTCGGCAACCCCTTCTCGAACATTTCGAACGCCGAACCCAATCCCAAGCCATGTCCGAGGGAAGCGGCTGAAGGCGGAGAGCTTTTCAGGGTATCATGCTTGGGTGTGGGTCGCATTGGGGAACGAGGGGGAGGCAGAGCGAAGAGAAGGAGCGCCGAAGCCACTCGGGAAGGGTGGGCCAAAAAGTCGTCCTCGTCTTCATCCTCGTCGCCAGAGGAAGTTTCAGGATCGTCCGAATCAGAGTAGAGGTCGATGTAGCTTGAGCTTGGGGAGGTGGTGAGGGACGTCGAGGATTGGAGAGGGGAAGGACGGCGGTGCCGAGGGGGAGAGAGACTCGGCGTCTGGCGACGGTTGAGCTGACGGGAGGGCGAAGGAGTATGAGGAAGTCGAGGGCAAGGATGGAGAGAGATGGCGGATGCGACGCCTAGCTTGGGCGTTGGAGGAGGAGACTCGGGGAGAGGGGATGCTTGCGAAGCAAAGTTCGGCGAAGGAATTGACGGCGCGTTTCCCTCCTTGGGTCTGCTGACAATGTGCAGGATCGGCTCGTCGTCGTCGTCGTCGTTGATGTGCTGCTTCCGTGGCAGAGGTGGTAGAGTCGCCATGCGTTGCGGCGATCTCGGGAAGGTCCCCGACTGTGAGCGCCGAAGGAAGGGTGCAGCGAGGGTGTCCTTCAGAGAACGTTTGCGCTGGTGGCTCTTTGCGGAAGTGCTTGCTGGTGGAGGAGTGCTGCTCATCGTTGACTTCCTTTGTTGTTTCACTCGTCGCCGGGGCACACGACTTGCTTGCGTGAGACGAGGGGAGAAGTAGCAGCGGCCGAGCGGGAGGGGAAAGCTCGGCGAAGGCGCGGCGTATGGAAGAGCAGAAGAGCGAAGGCTGAGGTGGTAGTAGAAGGAAGAAGAGGTGCACGATCTCCACAATAGCATACACACGCAGCCCGAAGAAACCGTAGTGATGAAGGCCTGAGACTTTGACTGGGGACGTCTCACGCCCCCAAGAGGGAAGGTCGAGTCCCGACCCTTTCTCTGCCACTTCGTCAAGCCACCATTTTCGCTGCTTGAGGTAGTGAAAGATTGTTAGACAACGAGTATCTCCTTCGTCCACTCCTTCAACCTCCGAAGCTGCCTTCTCGTCAGCGCGCCCGCCTCCTCCTCCATGCCAGCCCTCTTCCGCGCGATCGGCTTCGCTGCTGAACCGGCCGAAACTTGTCTCTGGCTGTAAGTCTTCCCCTGACCTTCCCTTGCTCTTTCATTTGGGTTGCATTACGCCTTCCTTGCCATGCGAGCTGTCCGTCATCTCCCCAGTGTCCATCTGGCCCCTCCCCTCCCTGGCGCCGAGATGGCTCCGAGTCGACGGGAGGTGTTCGGCGCGCAAGAGGTGAGTTGAGGGCGGGCGAGGTCTGTTCCGACAGCTTTCACAAGGAGCTGTGCTGTCGCAAGGAAAGCTGCTTCGAGTCTTGACTGCCTTGAGCTGCAAAGACTCTTCAGAGCGTGACGTGAGAGAGGGTTCGGCGAGTATGGTCCTAGCTGCAGCCAGCCTGCAAGCTGCACATCTCCGCTCACTCTCGCGAACGCAGGAAGCTCGCCGGCCAATCCCTGGCTATCGAGAATCCTTCCCCCTCCCCCGCCTCTCCCGCGCTGGCACTCGGACGGAGAGAGACGGCGTGACCTCTCGAGATGCTTGGACGGAAGAGACGGGGGATACGAAGCTCTGACGATCAGCTTTGAGATCATCTGTTGATCTCGCGGAGAGAGCGGACGAGGAGAAGACGGGGGATACTCATGCTAACGGGAACTTCGGCGAGGTGGAACGGGAATCGAGCGGGGAAAGAGGGGCGTGATGAGGTATCGCAGGTGAAGTGGAGAGCGGAGAGAGCGGCGATGGATTATGAGGGATGAGCACCGCGTTCGACGTCGAGCAGAGAGAGCCAATTGCGCCGAAGGTGAGCGCCGAGCAGCGGGCGAACCGCTCGAAGACGGAGTCTTGAGCTCCAAGAGATGGCAAAGCGAGATTAGATGATTTGATGCAGCTGTGGTCTACTCCTCTCCGATATCCTGATGGTCATCAAAGATGTTAGCTTAGTTGGGCGCCGATGGATTCGAGCTTTCACTCACCTCGTTCCAGATCTCGGGCGACTGCTTGATGAAGGTGTTCATAAGGTTTTTGCACGAGTCCAAATCTGTAAGGGTGAGTGTGAGCTAGCAAGCCACAGGAATTTACTGGGTATCGCAAGAGCTCACCGAGGTTGACAACTTCAACGCCGTGAGCCTGGAGCACGCTCTCGCCTGGTAGGATTCGGTCCAAGGTCAGCCGCGTGCGCTCAAAGGAATCCCAAGCTACTCACCACCGACGAAAGTCTCGTTCTCGCCCATCACACAGCGTTTGATTCCGTAGACTGCGAAATGGGTCAGCTCGGCGCCGAGAAAGGTAGGAGTCCAGCTCACGAATCATGGCTCCCGAGCACATGGTGCAGGGCGAGAGAGTAGTGTACATGCTGCAAAGCAAGCGCGTGAGCGGGCGAGCCGCGAGCTTCGGGTTGGAGTGAAGAAGCTCACGTGCAGTCCTTGTAGACCGAAGCAGGGAGTCGCTAGAGCAGGGAGGGAAAGTTAGAGTCGCTCTGCACTTGTGACGACGTCTCACGCACTCCAATGAGCTCCAGGCAGTCGGTCTAATGAGCGAGCAAGAGGTCAGAAGAGAACTCGCGGCTGTGCTGCACTCAGATACCCTGGGAAAGCGCTCACCTCTCCGTGCCTTGTAGCAGAACCCTGCTGGACCCTCCTGTTACGTCCAACACCGATACAGACTCCGTCCGAGTTGAACAGAGCAGCTCCAATCGGCACTCCACCCTCCTTGAGCCCAAGCTCGCCTTGAAACACGGCCGACTTGATGTTCTGCAGATCCGAGGCCAGAGGATTCTCCGTCTTGGGCGTCTTGACCTGGGTAGCGGGAGCGAGCATGGTGAAATGAGCAGGTAGAAGGCGGAGAGAGCGATGCGCGATCTGGTTTAGGCGCGCTTCGCAAGGGGCTTCACGAGCGAGCTGTTAAGCTACGTGTGTGCTTTTGGTAATGATCTGTATCTTTCTAGGCATGCCCCTGCTGCTTCCTCGACTGCTCTCAATTACATCTCGCTGATTCTACCCCCGAGCCACCGAAGGCGACCGGCGAGTCGAAGGCAGACTCTCCGTTCGTCGTTCGCCTACAGGAAGGCCGTCCGGACTCGGCTACGCGAGCGAGGAAGCAAGATAAGTGTCTTTGCAGCTGATTACGAGCAACGCGGAGGAAGCGGCGAGGGCGAATCGTCTCCAGCAGCGCCGAGAGATCTCGAGCTCGTTCTGACGAAGAGGGGGTCTGAGCCCCTCCCTTCTTCGGAGCGGTGCAAGACGGGTCGTGTGAATCTGACGGGATACGGCGCGTATCAACCTTCACCCTTCTACAAAGGTGCACGGGAGAAACGGACGGGGTTGCATGGGATGCGAGATTAGAGCCGAGAGGGCCGGGGCGAGACCGATCCTTCACCGCGCGGTCAGCCCAAGTTTCTTTTCCTCGACCAATCTCTCTTTCCTTCCTCAATCTCGTCTATCGCCCACCTCTCAGCACTCATGTCTGCTTCTTCCCTTGACAAGGTCTCGCATGGCGATGAGGAGAAGGGTGCACTGCCTGCTGCCCGCCAGGGAAAGGGAGGGGTGCTCCCAGTCGACGACGGAGTTCGACGCGAAGGCGGCCTCCTCGGCAAGGTGCGTCGGCTGGGGCTGCTCACAGTGATTCTGGCTAACGTCTTGCACTACAGATTTGGGGAGGAGTGCTGTATCTCGACCGATTTGGTGTGGAAGTTGGGTAAGAGTCCTGCTTATCTCGGGTCTCGCGACTCGTATTAACCTGTTCACGCGACTGCAGTGGTGTGGAGCGTATCCCCGAGGATCAGCGTCACCACATGTCCATCATGGACTCGGGATTCCTCTGGTGCTCGGCCAACTTGACCATGTCCGTCTTCGCCGAGGTCGTTCTCCTCGCCCCAAACCGCTGACCCTGCCCTCTCTACAGCTCCACCTTTTCGCTCGGAACCCTCGGAAATTCGATTTGGGGCATGGGGCTCACTGACGCCGCCCTCGTAATCGTCTTCTTCAACCTACTCTGCACCATCCCCGTGGCGCTCTTCTCGACTTGGGGGGCCCAAAGTGGTCTCCGTCAAATGATGATTGGTCGTTACTCGTTCGGCATCATCGGTATCTACCTGCCCATTCTCCTCAACTGCATCGTGAGTCGACTTTGCCGGCCCTCAGTCGACCTCGGCACTCGCTTAGGCGATGAAGCAGCTGCTTACTGGCTCCTTACCCACAGGCCTGCATCGGATGGTCGACCATCAACACCATTGTCGGCGCTCAGGCTCTTGCCGCCGTCTCCACCTCCCACGAGCTCCCCATCGCGGCAGGAATCGTCATCATCGCCATCATCACCCTCGTTGTCGCCCTCTTCGGCTACAAATACGTGCACATGTTCGAGCGCTATGCCTCCATCCCCGTCTTCATCATCTTCTTGATCATGCTAGGCCAAGCCGCCCCTTGTACGTCGCCTCTCCCGCCCTCCTGCCGTGGCGAACGAGTCTGATCCGCTTCTCATCCCCAGACATGTCGGCCTCGATGAGCGCACCCGGAGTCTTCACCGCCGCCAACTGCCTCTCTTTCGGTGGAACGATCGCTGGATTCGCCCTCGGATGGACCTCGCTCGCCGCCGATTACACCGTCAACTTCCCCGCCGACAGCTCCAAGGTCAAGGTCTTCGCTTACACCTACATTGGCCTCAATCTTCCTTTGATCTTCGTGGAGACGCTTGGCGCTGCGATGATGACTACATTCAACGCCAAAACCACTTGGGAGGCTGCCTACGAGTCTCACGAGCTCGGAGGACTTCTCGGCGCTCCCCTCATCGGGCCGATGGGCGGTTTCGGGCGCTTCCTCCTCGTTCTCCTTGCTCTTTCCATCGTGAGTTCGACTGAGTTCTCCGACGAGTAGCCTCACTAACATGTCCTGTCCTCTAGGTCGCCAACAACATCCCCAACATGTACTCGTTCGCTCTCACGTTCCAGGCGTTCGGCAAGTACGCCCAGTCGATCCCTCGTATCTTCCTCGTCATCATCGGAACGGCCATCTACATTGCCCTCGCCATCGTTGGAGCTTCCTCCTTCGAGTCCATCCTCGACAACATGCTGTGAGTCGCCTCCCCCTTTCCGCCTCTTCGCCGAGCTCTCGCTGACCCTCCCGTTCTCCTTCACCAGCGTCATCCTCAGTTACTGGCTCGCCATCTACTCGACCATCCTCGTTGAGGAGCACTACATCTTCCGCAAGGGCTCTTTCAAGTTCGGCTACGACCTCGAGGCCTACAACACCCTCAGCTCCCTCCCCTACGGCTTCGCTGCCATGGTCGCCCTCGGCTTTGGAGTCATGGGCGCCGTCTTCGGTATGGCTCAGGTCTGGTACGTCGGAATCCTGGGACGCCTCATTGGTGACCCATCCTACGGAGGAGACATCGGTTTCGAGCTCGCCGGGGCTTTCACCGCGATGTACGTTCTCTCAGCCCTTTCCTCCTCTCCGCAAGACCTCGTACTCACTCTCCGTCTCTTATACAGTGCCTACCCTCCTCTTCGCTACGCCGAGCTCAAGCTCGTCGGTCGTTAAAAAACGAGCCGTTCAAGGCTCGGTCTCGCCTGGGGGGCTTTCAGGCTCGAGGCGCGTTTGTAGAATGGGGACTTTGTTGGGGCCTCCTTAGTTTAATTGCCTAGATGATCTGTATTCTCACATCTTGCTCACACTTTCGACTCGCAGGCAGAGAGACCGGCGAGCTTAGGTCTCGACGTCCTCAACGCCGAGCCCTGGTGAGGAGTGCATCGCTGGCCGAGGGGAGGGGAGCCGAATGAAAAGAGACAAGATCCAGCTCAGTAGCCTCAGTAGCGCCCTCAAAGAGATCCGCTCCAGCTGTTCACCTCGCGCCGCTTCGGAGCTCTCGCAAGTCGAAACCGGCCGCTCATCTTTCTCTCCTCCCACAACCTCGTCTCACCACTTCTCTTCGCCTATTCAGCTACATCAAGCAATGGCGGCGTCTGGAGAACCTCACGATAACCCTGCCATGTCTCTCGTCACCGCTGGTGAGCACAATCGCCCTTCGCTCGAGCTCATTTGCTCACATTGAGTGCGCTGATCGTCGCGCGCTCGTACAGGAATGGCCGCTACTCGTCTCTCGAGTGAGGAGGAGTGCATCCAACGTCCCGGATTCGGCGGGTGAGTCCTCCCATTCTGCTCCGAGAGCGCCTGAGAGGCAAGGGAGAAGGTGCGACGAAAAGCGACTCCGCTGATACGCTACAAATGTGGCCCGTGCGAGCAGGGTTGGAAGGCCCTTCCCCGTCGAATGCAACGCCTTCGAGGTCACCCCTCCCGAGCTCACGGTATGTCACTCAATTTCGAGATCGCCGAGCGGAAGATGCGCGGGCTCGCAGAGCGCTCGTGAGGTGTAGCTAAGGACTGTTACCGCTCTACAGTGCTACCACTACGACGTGAAAATTCTTCCCGACAAGCCCGTTGTACGTTTCTTGCACTGACCCCTGAGGCTGAAGAGCTGACGTCCTTGCCTCGGGGCTTCACAGACCCCTCCTCGCCTCAACCGCCAGATCTGGGAGTTCCTCGACAAGGAGATGGTGAGTATACATACTCATTTCGCATTCGAACACACGAGGCTACAGACCGCTCGCAAGCCGAGGATGCTCGCGACACGAGCCTGGCGATGGAGAACTCGACGCTGAACCTCCTTTTCTCGCTCGCAGGGAGTCTTTGGTGGTATCGCCGCCTGCTATGATGGACGTGCCATGTGCTATACTCGTCAGCAGACTTTTATCATCTCGTAGGACGAGCAGAGCTGACCTTTTTCGTCGCCGAACAGCCAAGAAGCTCCCCGCCGACCAAGGCAAGTGGGAGATCAACCTCCCCGAGGACGATGGCACCAAGAGCGCCAAGGGTCGCATGTTCACCGTCATCATCACGTTCACTCGCACCATCGACATCGGTGAGTTCACCTCTCGTCTCGTTTGCTCGCCTCACTCGGCGCTCCTCTCGAGTCGTCGTCGGATCAGCACGCTGACTCTCGTCCCTCTGCTCCTATAGGCCGTCTCTCCGTCTTTGTTCGTGGCGAAGGAGCTGGCGGCGGCAATTTCCCCGACGCCTCGGAAGTCCAGAGCGCGACTCAGGCTCGTAAGTTGATTCGGCGGGGTCGTCGGTGACCCTTCACGCGCTCGCTGATACCTCTCACCGCTCTTTCTTATCATTCGCAGTCAACGTTCTCGTTCAGCACGGCCCCTCCAGTCAGTACACGATCCCTGTAGCCCTACAGAACGAGCCGCTGACGACCGCTTTCAACAGTGCTCTACCCCAACCGCGCCGCCTCATTCTTCTTGCCTCCCGAGAACCGTCAGGCTGCGAGCTTGCTCAAGGGTCTTGAGGTGAGTCGAGATCTGCTATAGGTGTACTCTACTGTAGCGTACCCGCTCAGGGAGCCACCGCAGCGGCGAAAGCTGACCTCGGCCTCCTCGGCGCTCTCCCTTCGCAGATGTGGCGTGGCTTCTACACGTCGCTCCGCCCCGGCCCTAACAAGATCTTCGTCAACGTCGATATCGCTTCTCAGCCCATGTACCAATCGGGCAACCTCGCCGACGTCGTCCTCGACTTCCTTCGCGCTGCGACTCGCGGCATCACCCTCACCGACCTCGCCGCAAGCAAGATCCCTCCTCGTGGCTACATCGAGCTCGACCGCTTCTTGAAGGGTGTCAAAGTGCAGCTCAAGGTCAGGGACAAGGATGGAAACGAGCCCGTGCGCAAGATCAAGCAGCTCGAGAAGGCGAGCGCCGTAGACAGCAAGTTCACAGTCGAGGACTCTACTCACAACGTCGAGGTGAGCTGGGAGCTTCATGGGGCGTTTGAACGTCGACTCAACTCGCATCTATACAGTCCTACTTCAAGCTTCAGTATGGCATCACGCTCAAGCGCCCCGACTTCGTGAGCTTTTTCATCGCCGAGCGCTTCGGTCGAGCTGCAGCTGACCTTCCTTTGCCTTCACAGCCCTGTGTCCGCGTCTCCAAGGTTGCTCTCTGGCCTCTCGTAAGTCTTCGAGCTCGTCCCTCGCTTCGTCTCGCTATATAGCTGACGGACTCGCCGCCTTGCCGCCTGCAGGAGCTCTGCGAGGTTGAGGCGGGTCAGAAGTACGGGAAGAAGCTCGACCCTGATCAGACCGCTGCTGGTGAGTATGAAGCTCCTGCTCTCCTTCCCTTTTGCCGAGCTGACTCCTCCGTCTCCTCCTGCCTTCCTCCCGTCTCGCTTCGCCCTTCGCCGATCTCAGCCATCAAGCTCACGACGGTCGGCCCGAGGGATCGCGTCCCCATTCTCACTCACGGTCTCACTCGTATCCAACCTACTGGAGGTCCCAACAGCGCGCTCGCTCAGTGGGGAGTTACCATCAAGCCCGACCCGATCTTGATTCAGGCGCGCGAGCTTCAAGCGCCCGTGGTCAACTACAAGCGGTGAGTTGAGCGACACTTCTTCTCTAAGCTCCGACTCCTTATCTGTCTCCTCATCCACCAGCCCCATTCAGCCTCGCGAGGGGGTCTGGGACATGCGCGGAGGGCATCAGTTCCACTTGCCGGCGAGGATCGACCGCTGGCTCATTCTCGTCGTGAGTGGCTCAGAGTCACACCTTCACCCTTCATCGAGCTGACTCTCTTTTCCTCGACTCTCCAGTTCGACAGCGACCGCTTCTTCCGTCTGGAGGAGGCGCAAGGCTCCATCATGGGACTCGTGGCCGCCTGCTCGCAAGTCGGCCTCCAGATCAAGGACCAGCGCCCTCCCATCCACTGCGTCCCTCGTGGCTCGGACATCAACTCGTACATCCTCAGCAAGGGCGCCGAGATGGTCAAGACGGCGGGAAATCCTCCTCAAATGCTCGTCTGTTTCCTCCCACGCAAGGTGAGCGCTTCGGGGGCTCGTCTAAACGCTCTCAACCACTGACTCTTGACTCCTTACAGCCCTGCGACGAGTACGCCGTAATCAAGGTGAGCTCGGATTCAACCTCAGCCTCACACGCCGCCTCGCTGACCCCTCCACCCTTCCCAGCGCTTCGGCGACGTCGACAAGGGAGTCGCTACTCAATGTCTCTTCATCAACAAGGCCAAGAGGGGCAACCCCCAGTACTACGGAAACCGTGAGCGCTCGTTACACCATCTGCAGCCCGTCTCCGGGCCCTTTCCGTCTCGCTCCACTCCACCTCGGCGCTGACCAACTCCGTTTCACTCATCCCAACCCCTACCACCTTTTCCACCCGACAGTCGCCCTCAAGATGAACGTCAAGCTGCGTGGGATCAACTCCATCCTCGATGCTGCGAGCCTCGGACCCATCGCCGAGAAGCCCACCGTGCGCCTCTTTTCCTTCTGCTGCTTCCTCACTTCCCTTGACGCCATGAGGGTCAAGAGGATAGATAGCTGACCCTCTTATTTTACCACAGATGCTCTTCGGCGTCGATGTTTCTCACCCCTCACCTGGCTCTCTTGCTCCCTCAATCGCTGCTCTCGTCGGTTCGATGGACTCCAAAGCGACACTCTACGGCACCTCGGTTCGCATTCAGTCTTGTGGGTCGCACATATATCTCTCTTCCCCTCTCGCGAAGCTGATCTTCCGACTCCCTCAACGACAGCCCGCCTTGCCATCGTCGCGCATCTGGATGACATGACGGCGACCCTTATCAAGCAGTTCGAGGACAAGTTGAGGATCAAACCTCAGCGTTTGATCTTCTTCAGGTGTGCTCGACTTCTCTCTCTTCGGAGGTCGGCGTGGCTGATCCGCTCTTTTTGACTCGCAAAGGGACGGTATCAGCGAGGGTCAATTCCCCGAGGTCTTGTCGACCGAAGTCGCCTCTATTCGCGCCGCTTGCAAGAAGCTCGGCGGAGACTACTCGCCGTGAGTCAGTGTATGGGTCCCTCGAAGCGAAGAAGCTACACATCGCTGAGCCGAGCTTCTCTCTCCCCTTCCGCTCGTCGCAGCGACCTCACTTACATCGTCTGCGGCAAGCGTCACCACATGAGCTTCTTCCCCAAGTAGATCCTTTGTTATCCCGTCTCGCAGCTGAGCTGACTCGGACCCGTCCCGTACAGGAACCCCATGGATGCCGATCGTCGCAACCAAAACTGCAAGGCGGGCACCACGATTGACACCGACATCACCTCGACCTACAGCTTCGACTGGTATACTCAGTCGCATGCCTCGCTCCTCGGAACCGGTCGCTCGGCGCACTACACCGTCCTCGTGGACGACTCCAAGTTCTCGGCCGACGTTCTTCAACAGCTCGTCTTCAACCTCTGCTTCACCTACGCTCGCTGCACGAGGTCCGTCAGCTACGCTACCCCTGCCTACTGTGAGTGTTCTTCATTCTCCTTATTTCCCGAAGCAAGCTGACCTCTCTTTCGACAGATGCCGACCGAGGTTCGTCCTTGAATCGTATCTCCTCTTGGCGCCCGCTGACGCCTTGTTCCCCCTCTCTTCACAGTCTGCACTCGCTCGCAACTCCTCCTCAAGCGCGACTATGATGACTCTTCCACGGTCGTCTCCTCCCACTCGGGCGCTAGCGAGGAGAAGATCCGCGCTCAACAGCAGGCGGAGTGGAACGCGCGCTTGAAGGCTATCCACGAAAATCACAAGGAGAGTCTCTTCTTCCTCTAGCCTTGACTTACTTCCGCGATAGCTTGTAGCTGGATAGTCCTCTGAATCCGATAACGCCCGTTTCGTGATCGCCGAGCCTCAGGCCTGACGTCGAGTAGGCGAAACGCTGAACGTCGGGTGTGCTGGTGGCATCAGCAGACTTGTTGAGGATGAAGCAGACCTCTCAAGGGCCGAGCTGGAGATTCTGTGACGCCGCAAGGTCAGCGCCGAGGGGGAGAAAGTGATCACCGAGGCCCGAGGGAGTTTGAGCAGGTAAGCAGGAGCCGCTATCGACCACGCCCGAGTCGCTATCATTACCAAACCTTCTAGGTTAGGTTCTTACAGAAATTCCCTTTTGACCCCTGTCACCTCTAGGCGAGCCTCAGAATCCCTTCGTTTTTCGAGCAGTTCACTTTTTGTCTAGGCCTTGAGCGAAGGCCTATGACCTCCAGCAGTCCAACCTGCACCTTTGCAGAGCTGTCAGAAAGCAAGGACTGAGCGAGCACTATACTTGAAACCTTTGCTTGACAGCGAGCGGCTGGCGGCTCAAGGAACAGGGTAGGGAGGGGATTCGGCGACGGCTCAGCGCAGACTTGCTCGCGGAGAGGGCTCTAGAGCGAGAAAGGGGCTGTCAAACAGGTCGGAAGACACAGTACTGAGTATTCAAACCCCTCTCGGCCTCTGCTTGAGCCAGACGGAGCGAGTGAAAGAGAATGAAGCGCGCGAGAACAGCTCGGCGAAAGTCATCTTGGTTTTGAAAGACGGCTAGATCAACAGCACTCTTTCGGGTCTGTCACCGAATACTCAAGTGTATTATCAAGTAATTCGAAGCTTTTCGTACCACCACACAAGTCTGTGCTCTCTGCTCAGCTCTCCGCTCTCCGCTCTCCGCTCATCGCTTCCGGCCTCTCGAGTCTCCCTCCTTCGCTGCTCGCTTGAACAGAAAAGGTTTGGTCCCGCCGGCTACGGTCGGCTCCCTTTACTCATCAAGGACCAGCGCCCTCCCATCCACTACGTCCCTCGTGGCTCGGACATCAACTCGTACATCCTCAGCAAGGGCGCCGAGATGGTCAAGACGGCGGGAAATCCTCCTCAAATGCTCGTCTGTTTCCTCCCACGCAAGGTGAGCGCTTCGGGGGCTCGTCTAAACGCTCTCAACCACTGACTCTTGACTCCTTACAGCCCTGCGACGAGTACGCCGTCATCAAGGTGAGCTCGGATTCAACCTCAGCCTCATCGCGCCGTCTCGCTGACTCCTCCGCCCTTCCCAGCGCTTCGGCGACGTCGACAAGGGAGTCGCTACTCAATGTCTCTTCATCAACAAGGCCAAGAGGGGCAACCCCCAGTACTACGGAAACCGTGAGCACTCGTTACATCCTCTGCAGCCTGTCTCCGGGCCCTCTTCGTCTCGCTCCACTCCACCTCGGCGCTGGAGTCTCTTCTTTTTGTGATTGCGATCTACCCGGGATAGCTTGTAGCTGGATAGTCCTCTGAGTCCGATAAAGCCCGTTTCGTGATCGCCGAGCCTCAGGCCTGACGTCGAGTAGGCGAAACGCTGAACGTCGGGTGTGCTGGTGGCATCAGAAGACTTGTTGAGGATTGAAGCAGACCTCTCAAGGGCCGAGCTGGAGATTCTGTGACGCCGCAAGGTCAGCGCCGAGTGGGAGAGAGCGAAGCGCCGACTCGGTACTGCTCACCCTTCGCAGTTACTCTCTGATGGTCACATGTAGACAGTTCTCTGAGAATTATCGTACACACTTCTGAACGTGCCAGGCCTGGTAATGCGACTGAATTGAGCACAAACGACGACTGCGATGCTTCCCTTTTCCTTCGGCGATCCATTCGACCCGCTTAGACAACACCGAAAGCCTTCTGCCCACAGAAGAAGCCCAAAGCTTGTGACTCGGTAGAGAATGTGATAGTGTCTCCCTTCTCTGTATCCGGACGAAGCAAGGAAGAAGACAAGAAAGGCGCTCGGTCAGCACTACTCGAACCTGAGCCAGACCGGCGTTGCTATCGCAGAAAACACCCTCCCCCATCTCCCAGTACTCCGGTACAACCCCGAAGTGACCTGCCTATATCTTCTGGGGCAGAAGAACGAGACCGGCGCTCGGCGAAGAGACTCACGGAAGTAGAAGACGTCTCCAGGCAATCCGACGTATGAGTTGATGCCATCCGAAATCTTAAACTCGCCCTCCAGAATAATCTTCATTTCGTGGTAGGTGTAGGTGTAGGTGAGGGTCTCTCCCTTGAGCTGACGGTAGAAGCCGGCGGTGATGGGCTTCTCCTTGTCGAGGTCACCGCTGTGGAAGGGGGGAAAGGTAAGAAGCGGGTCAGCTACATGCTCGTCGGAGTCCTTAGTAGCACCGGTAGCGAACAAGGACGCCGGAACGAGCCAGCTCGGCGAAGAGCAGCTCGCCTCGGCGCCTCATACACCGCACAAAAGGACTCACGAGGTGACGAGATCGGAAAGGAAAGAGTTGTTGGCCTCGGGAGTGGTGATGAGGGTCACTAAAATACGGCAAGAAGAGCGTCAGCAAGCGCTCGCGGTCTATCGGACGATAAGAAGGGCGACTCACTGTTCTTGGCAAAGGTGGACTGAGCCTTCTCGTGGTAGACTGCAAGATGGGAAGAGCTGTCAGCACAGATACAGACGGGGACGACGAGCCAAGACTCACCAATGGGCATGATGGGCGAGGTGCTGGGGGGGTTGAAGTTGGAGGGAACGGCGAAGGCTGGGCTGAAGAGAGCGAGAGCAGGCGAAGCAGGCGAAGAGAGACGAAGACGAGGAAGTGAGAAGTAGGAAGGAGAGCCTCAGCAGACGGTGGACACGCCTCTTAACGAGCACCCCGCAATATCCCAGGTCAAGAGCCGCGAGATAGCGACTCGCGCTTGGTCGATAGCGGCTCCTGGTTACCCGCTCAAATTCCATCAGTAATTGTAGGACTAAGTCCAATTCTGTGAATTCAGATGGCGCTCGAGAAAGCCGAGTTAGAAAGGCTGTAGCCGCCCGAGAGTCCAAGGGAGAAGAAAGGAGAGCGCCGAAGCTGCACGTGACCTGAGGAGGACCAGCGGCTGCAGAGTGGAGGTTGAGAGGGAGCCAAGCAGCACCAGAGAGGGCATAGACTGAGCTGTAGTAGCTTAACGAAGCGCAGCTCGAGAAAGCCAAGCCGGAGATGAAGTGTCTCTGAAGGCCAGAGCGACGCTTTCTTAGATCAGCTTCGACCCGAACCATTCATCGCCAAGCGGCCAGCGGAGGTCACTGAACGGCTACAGCGTCGCCCATGTGGTCCGAGCAACTTGCTCGAGCGCTCAACGACTGAGAAGGGTGAGCGATTCGAGGTCAGCGGGAAAGAGGACGTGAGTCGTCTCTACTACACCCGCCTTGACGCGAGCTGACCCCTCTAAACCTGTAGAACTATATCGTCGAAATCTGCGCCTCGCCCAGCTGCTCTTGTCCCGACACCGTCACGCCCTGCAAAGTGAGCTCGTCGCGTCTTTCCGTCGCTTTCGCTGACATTCGACGTGTTCTACAGCACATGGTGAGCAGTGGAGCACGGTGAAAAGTCCAGAAACCAAGACTGACCCTCGGCTCGTGCAGCTCTTCGTCTACATCGACGTTCTTCACCTCGCGAAGGAAGATCCCCTCACCTGGCAACGATGCTTCCTCCCCGCCGATCTCGCCAAACTGGGCATCCGAGGTACCGCTGCACCTCCCGTTCCCAAAGTCCTACCCCCCACTACACCAGCCAAACGCATCATCATCGACCTCACCACCACCGAATCTCCTTCGCCGAAACGCCCTCGCGGCAATCAGCCACGCGTGGAGCTCACTACCGTCGGCTTGGACGCTGTCGCCGTTCGCAAGATCCTTCTCTCTGCCATCGATAAGCACCCAAGGTCTCGTCAGCTCATCGACAAGCACCGACCGACCGCACTCGACGGGATCTCGGCGGAGGCTTCGAGGACGGTGCTTCTCGAGATTGCTGGCAAGCACGAGGATGTACTGCAAGAGATTGGAGCGGCACGTGAGCGGGATACTGTGCCAGTGCAGAAATTCGACAACAGTGTGTGGCGGATCCGCAGCCTTCTGAGCTCGCTCGACGACGTGAGCAAGTACGCTGTACGGAGCAGGATCGATGAGGTGAGTTCGCCGGTGTAGCTCTACTTCCTACTAGAGCTATGAGTTGACTTGTCACCCTTCTTCCAGTTCCTTGATCCCGTCGAGGAGGAGATTCGAGGGATCGCCGACCAGCTCACTCGCTTCAGCAACCCAGCGTCCATGCACAACGCCCTGGCCGCCCTCTCGGGAATCGCACAGATCAGCTGTTCTTTCTACGTGGAGCAGGCGATGGAGGAAAGTGGTGGATTCTTGGGCTCGGTGGAGATGAGCGCGCTCGCGGTGCTCAAGTTGATGGGAGGGGAGCAGAAGGCAAAGGCCATCAAGGGCATGGGGCCTCTGAGGAGTGCCTTGAGGGACTCGAATGTTGGGGAGTTGGAAAGCCACATTTGTGACTGGGAGGCCAACCCGACGGAGGACGAGTCGGAGTCGGAGGGTGAAGACTCGGAGGAGGGCGAGGAGCTCTGAGGGATTCGTGTAGACAATAGCTTGCTTTCAGTGCATCTGTATTAGTCCCTGCTCACGTACCGAGCTCAGTGTTGCCTGGTGAATGTAGCTCAGCGCGAAATGCGACCAAGCAAGCTTCGCCGAATGGCTTTGCGCTTCTTCCTCTCTGCTCATCTTCACTGCCTCGAATTCCTGGCTCACAGTCTCAATGCTCTCGGCATCTCGAGCTGTTCGAGTGCTTCAAGTGCAGAGGACCACCTCCTCTTCCGCAGTTTCTCAGCTCGAGCCCCCTCGCTTTGACCGAGTCGAGGCTTGAGCTCCTGCGTCGCTGTGCTCTCCTTCGCTCTTGCCACATCTCTCGCGTTTGGGAGAAGATGGATCCACAGCAGGAGGTTGCCTCTACGCAGCCCAACACTCAAGTCCAACGACTCCGCTCCCCCTTCGACTCGACGGCTTTCCCCTCCGTCTCTCCTCCTCGCGCATCGTCTCCTCATCAACAAACGGACGACCTCGCCCAACAACGGCCGGTGATTTTGGGGCACACTCGACGAAGCAGGAGCGAGTCAGCCATCATCATCGGTGCTCGGAGGGAGACGGGCAGAGCCAGAGCGGGAACGGAGGCTGCTGCTGAGCGGCAGGGCCTTGCGGGGCGCACGCCTTGCGGTGGAGGCGATGGGCAGAGGGAAGAGACTAATGCGATGTACCAGAGCAGGAAGAGAAGGACATCGGATGTAGAAGAGGAGGAGAGCAAGGACGAGAGGGAGCAGGAGGCGGCGAGGATCTTGGCGACGGGGTTGAGTCCGAGGTCGGTGAGGCCTACCTCTGCTGTACGAGGGGATAGCGCCGGATCGAGTGAGGAGGAGGTCAAGCCGATGATGATGGACGTGGATCATTCGCCCGAGGATGAGGGGAGGAGCTTGCTGAGGAGGTATACAGTCGCGTCGCCGAGTCCGTTGAGGAAGAGGGCCAAGGTCGAGGTGGTAGGAGCGTCGATGGGTAGGATGTCGAGCCCGTTGAGGGATGGTGGCAGTGATGAAGCTGGTACTGGGCTGTCGAACGTGATTCGGCAATCACCCCGACCCTCAGCGTTCGCTCTGGCTGAGATTTCTCTCTCTCTTGTCGCACATTACAGCACTCAAATCTCCCACCACCTCCCATCATTCACCCGAACGCTCCTCTCCGTCCTCTCCTTTTTCCTTCCTCGCCTCAACCGACACCGAGATTCATCTCCGCCTCACCACTCGTCTGAGCCCTGGGTAGATCTGTACGGACAGC
>MWVB01000048.1:46025-97261 GCA_003054985.1 Leucosporidium scottii | reverse complement strand
CTGACCGTCTTGGCGAAGGCAGCTCCTTTGTCTTCGGGAACGGCCGACCCAAGCCCCTCGTCTTCTTCCTCCTCACTTGCCCCACCTCTGGTTCTCCAAGCCTCTTCCGATCTCCCCTCCCGACCACTACAATTCGAGCCTCTTCCGCCAATCCGAGCCTTCCGCCGTCTTGCTCCTCAACCGAACGTCGCCACTCCTCTTCCTTCCGCCTCATCCTCGACCTCCACCTCCACGGCGGCCTCCACGCACTCCATCCCCCGCCCAACACGCCGACCGACTCTCCCTCCCGGCCATCCGCACCCACTTCACTCCCCTCCCTCTCCCTCCCTCCTACCGAACATTCAAACCCTCCTCGCTTCCTACCATCTCCTCCCCGCCGGCTCTCTCTCCGTACTCGAAGAGTTAGTGGACGAAGGGATGAAGCACCTCAGCGGAGCAAGGAGGGGAGAGAGTGCCGTCGCCGAGGCGGTGAGGAAGGGAAGGGAGGGGAAGGTGATCCTGACGGATGAGCAGGCGAAGGAGGAGAAGAAGGGGAAGAGAAGGGCGGCGGCGGCGAAAGCTAGGGTTGAGGTGAAAGGTATGGCCGGGGCCGTGTTGAAGAAGGAGAGTCGGGAGGATGGGGAAGGTCGAGCGGCGGCGAGGGAGGAGGAGGAGCCGATGGGGATGCCGGATTATAATCAGCCGATGCCTATCAGGTTTGTTGAGCAGACGGGGCTGGAAAAGAATGAGGAGTTGAAGAGGAGGGAGGAGAGGAGGGCGGTGAAGGAAAGGGAGGCAGGAGAGGCCACGGCGGTGGGGGTCACGAAGGACAAGGGAAAGGCGACGGGGAAGAGAGCGGTGTAGATACGTAGGACGAGGGCGTAGTGTTAAGCCACTTAGATAATATACGTTGCAAGCATGGGTCATTATTCATAACCGCGATCTCTCGTGGACCGCCGAGGCATGAGCGCCGAGCTGCTCGTGGCCTCGCCCTCTCGTCTCGTACCCAACTCAGCAAGTCGCTATTGAGCCAACATTACATCATCTTCACCCTAGTAATACCCTCCCTGCCCCGGGAAGCCCTGCTGCTGACCTCCAAACCCTCCCTGCTGTTGCTGACCCGGCCAACCCGTCTGCTGAGGCTGCATCATCCCCTGCTGACCCATCATACCCTGCTGCTGCATCCCATATCCACCTCCCATTCCCGTCTGCTGCGCTTGAAAGCCCTGCTGTCCTCCATACCCTCCTCCGCCGTAGCCAGTAGGCTGGCTCTGAAGCCCGCCGTATCCCGTCTGTTGCGGCTGTACCCCGCTTCCACCGTACCCGCTCATAATCCCACTTTTCCTTTGCTCCTCCCAGGCTCGTTGGTGGTACGCTCCGCCGAGTTGATCGGGAGTGAGAGCGGGTGGGTATTCGGGGAGGGAGGAGAGGCCGGCGTTGAGGGCTTCGCGGACGCGGGCTTTGCTGTGAGAGTGGTGGCGAGGGGTAAGAGAGTGATGCGATGGAGGAAGGGGAAGGAGGAAGGAGAGAGAGAGGGAGAAGGGTAGAAGGAAGTCAGCTTGGCGCTCGGTCGAGGTTCGAGAGAGCAGGGTGAGGGAGAGAACGGAGATCGTGACATACGAGGCGGGGTCCGTACTGTGTCGCCATCCATCTTTGACTTCGGCGAGCTGCATCTTGGCGGCGTGGATTGAGTCTGGTGATGAGCGAAGGGAATGGCAGTGAACGTTGAGGGAGATGAGATGGGGAGGAAGGAGGCGAGCGAGAGTGAGAGGCGGCAAGGAAGAAGCGCAGGAGAGAAGTAGAAGCGAAGGAGGTCAGCCTCGTTCTCGGCGATATCGAGTGCAGCGGATCGGGCAGGCCAGCTCCGACTCACCGATGTAGTTGTCCGCCTCCTTCCTCAGCCGGTCGACGCTCGTTGGATCGGCTCCCTGATTTCCAACAGACTGGATCGCCGACTTGCGAGACTCCCAGCCTTCTCGGAGAGCCTGTCGAGCGGGGGCGGGAGGTCAGCGAACGCACTTCGCCGAGCAGCAGACTAGCAACGCCAGAAAGCAGCACTCACATCCACTCGACCGAGCAGTTGCTTCCACTGCAACAGAGTATTGTCAGCTCTTGCATCTCACCCTCCGCGCGAGCTGGCGCCCAGCGGCTCCCGCTCTCCGGCGAACTCACACAGTACTCGTCCCATCCCATCAACTGCTGCTTATTATCCATGACAAACTGCCTCGGATGACTCTGCGTCTGCTGTGACCCCGCCAGAGCAGCTGGCAGCGGCCGGCCAGTCGAGCCCGAACCGCCTCCGCCTGCTCCTCCCCCTCCGCTGGACTGCTGGAGCGCGCCGAGGTTGGCGTAAGGGTCCAGATCGGATACAGAGAAGAATTGCTGAGGTTGTTGTTGTTGCTGCTGCTGCTGGGGGTATTGCTGCTGCTGCTGATAAGGTGCAGGCGAGTAGGACTGCTGAGGAGCGAATGACGACGACGAGGGCCCGCTGTAACCGGTTTGCTGCGGCTGTTGGTAAGGTGGCTGGTAGCCCGTCTGTTGAGGTTGCTGGTATGCAGGTTGCTGTTGGTACTGCTGCTGCTGAGGTACAGCGTATTGCTGTTGAGGCTGGTTCTGAGCGAGAGCTGGATCCCCCGAGATGTCGGGGTACTTGGAAGCTGTAGCTTGTAGTGAAGATTGAGGAGAAGGTGCGAATGGGTTGTTGGTTCTGCTCGACATTGGACCGCGAAGTTGTAGGACGATAGAAACGAGGCGAGAAGGCAACCGCCGTTCTCGGCCTCTTCGCCGTTTCTAAGTCCTGGCGCTGGCCCCCCGCTGTGGCTCTCTCTCCTTCGTTCAACTTACCTCGTCTTTCTCTTCCGACTCGCTTCTGCAGGGAATCAGCTCGTCTTACAAGGATGAGCTCAGACGAATCTGACGCTTTCGTGAGTCACTCACTGCTTCCCTACAGCTTCGTTCAACCGCTCACTCGTTTGTTTCGTCTCGCTCTCGTCTCGTCACGTCAAACAGTACGACAACGATTCGGGATCAGACGTGTACGACGAGGCTCCCAAAGCAAAGAAGGTACAGCACGCTTCTACCTCACTGCAGCACTACAGCGCGACAAGCACCGCTCAGCTAGCTCGAATCGCATCGCTCAACTTGGAGTTTCGCGCTCCCATTTTGACGGCAAGGAGACGCGTCGACGGGTGGAGGATGCTACAGCAGTACTCTCCGTCACTTTGCCGACCTACACGCGCGTTCCGAACCGTCAAAAGCGCGTCGCCCTGTTCGCGCCTCGTGTTTTCGCATCTCTCGGGCCTCTTCATCGCCTCACAACCCTTCTCCTGCCTCTTACAGCTCGCTGACCCTTTTGTCTACTGTCTGACAGGCCCCCGCCAAGCCCAAAGCCGCTCCCAAGCCCAAAGCAGCAGCCGCCAAACCCAAAGCTCCAGCCAAGGAGAAGGCCGCTGCGAAGCCCAAGGCTGCTCCCAAGAAGAAGGCGCCCCTCGCAGATCATCAGTCGAACGGCACGAGGAGTGGAAGTGAGATGGATGTCGACCAGGATGAGGTGAGTCGCGTTTGTCGAGGTTCGCGGATGGACGTGCGGAGCTCAGGCGTGTGTCGGAGGAGGAATGGGCGTTAGTAAGGATGTAGCTGACTCAGTCGTTCTCTTCCTATCTCTCTCTCGCCCTGCTGCTCTTTTCATTCCTTCCCTCGCCTTCAGGACGACGACGAAGTAGGAGACCTCCCCGCTCCCGCCGCGAAGAAGCCTACCAAGGCCAAGACTGCCTCCGAGACCTACGTCAAGGTCAGTAGTTCACTCTTCTTCCTCCTCCCCCCCCTCGCTCCCGTAGCCTCGCCCCTCTTTCCCGCTCGCGCCTCACCTTGCTCACCCCGAACCCTCGACTAACTCTCGCCCTCTTCATCACTACACAGCTCTCCCAACTCGATCACGTCCTCAAGCGTCCCGATACCTACATCGGCTCTGTCGAAGCCATCACTCAGCCCATGTGGGTCTTCGACGGCATCGACCCCTCCGCCGAGAATGGACCGGTCATGACTTATCGGTGAGTCGAGTTCAGGGTCGGCGTTGGGAGCTTGCTTCTTTCCATCGCGCTGTCCATTGGCACTCGCTTGCCACTGGCGGGAGGCGCGGAAGCCGTTAAGCTCGAGTGAAGAAGCATGCCGAGAGCGGAAGCTGACCCTCGCGCTCACGATTTGCAGCTCCACTACCTTCGTTCCCGGACTCTACAAGATCTTCGACGAGATTCTCGTCAACGCTGCCGACAACAAGGTATGTAGAATCCTCGGCGCCAACGAGCGCAATCCGAGTCACCGGACCGAGCCGCGCTGACCCTCTCTTACCTCCCCATTGTACAGGTCCGCGACAAGAACATGTCTTCGCTCAAAGTCACCATCGACCGGGAGGCCAAGACGATCGAAGTGATGAACGACGGCCAAGGAATCCCCGTCGAGATGCACGACACCGAGGGTGTCTGGATCCCTCAACTCATCTTTGGCACGCTCCTCACTTCCTCCAACTACGACGACGACGAGGCCAAAGTCACGGGAGGAAGGAACGGATACGGAGCCAAGCTCGCCAACATCTACTCAACCAAGTTTGTCGTCGAGACGGTTTGCTCCAAGAACGGCAAGAAGTACAAGCAGACGTTCTCGGACAACATGGGCAAGAAGGGCAAGCCTAGCATCACTGAGAGTACAGGCAAGGACTACACCAAGGTGAGCTTTCGAGGTTAGGAAGCGAGAGGAGGGAGCTGAGCGAACCGCCGAGCTGACTCCCGCCTCTCCCCCGCACGACAGATCACCTTCACCCCCGACCTCGCACGCTTCAACATGACCGAGTTCGACGACGATACGGTAGCCCTCATCTCCAAGCGCGTCTACGACATGGCCGGCATCACCAAGGGCGTCAAAGTGCACCTCAACGGCAAGCTCATCAAGATCAAGGACTTCAAGGCCTACGTTCAGATGTACACAAACGGTATCAACCACGTTTCGGGATCGGGCAAGACGGGAGGAGCCAAGAGCGACCTTGTTGGCGTCGACCCTGCTGCTGCCGCCGCTGCCGAGAAGAAGACGATCATCTACGAGAAGTTCTCGGAGCGGTGGGAGGTCGCGTTCGCCGTTTCGGAGGGACAATTCACCCAGGTGTCGTTCTGTAACGCCATTGCTACGACCAAGGGAGGCACGCACGTCGAGTACATCGCCAAGCAGATTGTGGATGGTATCGCCGAGCTCGTCAACAAGAAGAATGCCAAGGGAGCGCAGGTCAAGCCGTTCCAGATCAAGAACCACATGTCCATCTTCGTCAACTGCCTCATCGCCAACCCCGCTTTCGACTCGCAGACCAAGGAGAATATGACGCTCGGTGTCAGCAAGTTCGGGAGCAAGTGCCAATTGGCTAGCTCGGAGGACTTCCTCAAGAAGGGTGAGGCTCTTCTCCTTTTCTTTCCCTTCCTTCGGCGGCAGGACCTCGAGCTCGACGAGCGCTGACTCCCTTCTCTCACTCGCCCCTTCCGCCATCCTTTCCTCGCCGTCCCTCTCTCCCTCTCTTGCACTTCGGACGTCTCTGCCTTTCTACTCTCTTCTTTGCCCCCCATTCACACCATCACCAGTCCTCAAGTCGGGCGTCATCGACTCGGTGCTCTCATGGGCCAAGTTCAAGCAGGACCAGCTTCTCAAGAAGACGGATGGACACAAGAGGAGTCGGCGAGTCGAGTATCGAGAGCGGAGGAAGAAGTACAGTTCGAGCAGCATCACTGACCTCGCCCTTCGTCATCTCCCCTCCGCCTCCTCGACCTTCCCTCTCACTCGCTCGCCCTGCAACTCGTCGCTCGCCCTTCACCTCATTCGACTGTCTCTCCCCATCTCTCCCGTCTAAAACAACAGCATCACCGGTCTCGTCAAGCTCGAGGACGCCAACAACGCCGGCACCAAATCCGGCTCCAAGTGCACCCTCATTCTCACCGAAGGAGATTCGGCCAAAGCCCTCGCCGTTTCGGGACTTTCGGTCGTTGGTCGCGATAACTTTGGAGTTTTCCCCCTTCGAGGAAAGTTGCTCAACGTTCGAGAGGCCAGTGGCAAGAGTTTGTTGGAGAATGCCGAGATTCAGGCCATCAAGCAGATTATGGGGTTCCAGCAAGGGAAGGTATATCAGAACACGGACTCGTTGAGGTATGGGAGTTTGATGATCATGGCCGATCAGGTGAGTTTCCGTCGTTCGAGTGCGCGAGAATGAGCACCGAGCTGACCTCCTTCTCCACCTTCGCGCGCAGGATCATGATGGATCGCACATCAAGGGTCTCATCATCAACTTCCTCGATTACTGGTTCCCCTCGCTCCTCAAGCTCCCCAACTTCCTCGTCGAGTTCATCACTCCCATCGTCAAGGTACGTCTTCACTCTTCGGCTCGGCTTTCGTTCGATCAGAGCAGCTCGCTGACGACTCGCCTTCCCTCCGCAGGTCACCAAGGGCAAGAAGGAGATTTCGTTCTTCACCATCCCCGAGTACGAGACGTGGAAGGAGGAGACCCACGATGGCCGAGGATGGAAGATCAAGTACTTCAAGGTGCTTTTCCTCCCCTTTCTCCTCCCTTCTGGACCTCTCGCTGACCTTCGCTCGCCTCATTTCCTACAGGGACTGGGAACCTCCGACGCCGCCGACGCCAAGAAGTACTTTGGCGACATGCGCCGTCATCGTCTCCCTTTCAAGACTTCGACCGACACCGACCGCGAGTTGATCGACATGGCGTTCAACAAGAAGAAGGCCGACAACCGAAAGGAGTGGCTTCGCGGTTTCGTCGTACGTCCGCCCTGCGCTCCTGCCTCAAGCGCTCCCAGCGCCGAGAGCTGACGTCCCCGTTCGCTCACAGCCCGGCACCTTCATGGATCACAACGTCGCTCAAGTCCCCATCTCTGACTTTATCAACAAGGAGCTCATCCTCTTCTCCATGGCCGACAACATTCGTTCCATCCCCTCGGTCGTCGATGGCTTCAAGCCCGGACAGCGCAAGGTCTTGTTCGCTTGCTTCAAGAGGAAGCTCAAGGCTGAGATCAAGGTGGGCTCCTCTCAGCTCGGCGAGTGACGAGCGTGATGGCTGATGAGCTCTACTCGAACAGGTCGGACAACTCTCGGGATACGTTTCTGAGCACTCGGCATACCACCACGGAGATGCCTCGCTGCAGGGTACCATCATCGGTCTCGCTCAGCAATTCGTCGGTAGCAACAACTTGAACGTCCTTGACCCCAACGGACAGTTCGGAACGCGTTTGCAGGTGCGTTCGTTCAAACTCGCTCCTCGCCGAGGAGGCGAAGAAGCTGACGAGCCTCTAACACAGGGAGGTAAAGACGCAGCTTCGGCTCGTTACATCTTCACCAACGTCGCTTCCATCACTCGTACCGTCTTCCACCCTGCCGACGACAACGTCCTCGACTATCTCAATGATGATGGACAGAGCATCGAGCCGAGCTGGTGAGTAGGCTGCTCGCCCCGTTCCCAGAGTCTCGCTGACAACGTACGACTCTAAAGGTACATCCCCGTCATCCCCATGGTCCTCGTCAACGGCTCCGATGGTATTGGAACGGGTGAGTAGTCTCGAGGGAGCGAGACGACGCAGAGCGCCGAGCTGACTTCCCTCGCGAACAGGATGGTCCTCCTCGGTACCCAACTACAACCCTTCCGACATTGTTGCCAACCTCAAGCGCAAGATGGCGGGCGAGGAGATGGAGCCGATGCACCCTTGGTACCGAGGATTCCGCGTGAGTTCCTCTGCTCGCTCTGCGCCGCGATGGAGCTCAACTGATGTCTCCTCTTTACCGTCGACAGGGCACCATCGAGAAGGCCGACAAGGATGGCTACAAGGTCGGCGGCTTGATTGAGCGCATCGACGACAGCACGATCGAGATCACCGAGTTGCCCGTGAGGACTTGGACGCAGAGCTACAAGGAGCAGCTCGAGTCGTGGGTTGTCGGAACCGAGAAGTCTCCTGCTCTCGTCAAGGTGCGTTCTTCGACTCGTCGAGGGGGAAGGCGAAAGTTGAGAGGAGGCAAAGGTGGGAGGATGGAAGGCTGACTCTCCCTCTTCTCGCTCGATCAACAGGACTACAAGGAGTACCACACCGACACGACCGTCCACTTCATCATCACCCTCACCGAGAAGGGCAAGGACGCCATCAAGAAGGAGGGTCTCGAGAAGGCCTTCAAGATGACGGGCAAGCTCAACACGTCCAACATGGTCATGTTCGACCCCCAGGGCAAGATCAAGAAGTACTCGACTCCCGAGGAGGTTATTGAGGACTTCTACGACGTCAGGCTCGAGTATTACCACAAGCGCAAGGTTCGTCCTCTCGCCTCTCGCCGAGCAGGCTGAGCTGACCCCCCCGCTTCTCGTTACAGGCCTACGTCGTCAACGAGCTCACCAACGCGCACGACAAGCTCTCAAACCAAGCTCGCTTCATCCAGATGATCATCACCAAGGAGCTCGTCCTCTCGAACCGCAAGCGCTCTGTCATCGTCGCCGACCTTCGCTCCAAGGACTTCCGCCCCTTCCCCAAGGTTGCCAAAGCCATCGTTGCTGGTGCAGTCGATGAGGAGGAGGAAGAGGAGGACGCTGAGGCCGACGGTGGGCTCGACAGCGACTACGACTACCTCCTGGGCATGAGCCTCTCGAGCTTGACTGCCGAGAAGGTGCGTCGTGCTTCGCCTCGCTAATCGAAGGAGGTGAAGCTGACTCTTCTGTCCACAATCCACAGGTCGCCAAGTTGATCGCCGAGCGTGACACCAAGGAAGACGAGCTCACTGCTCTCCTCGCCCTCTCGGCCCAGGATCTCTGGGTTCGCGATCTCGAGCAGTTCGACGCCGAGTGGTCGGTGCGTGGACTGCTCCCTTATTACGCTCCGATTTCCCGCTAACGTTCGATCTCACTCGTCGACAGGCCCTTCTCGAAGCCGACACGATCAACCAGCAGAAGTCGCTCAAGGCGGCGAAGGGCAAGGGCAAGGCGAAGCCTAAGAAGAAGTCTTACGACTCGGATGAGGAGGATTCCGAGGACGATTTCCAAGCCAAACCGGTCAAGAAGGCGCCTGCTGCTAAGAAGGCCGTCGTCAAGAAGGTGAGTTCGAACCTGAGTTCGAGTCGAGAGCCGAGCTGACCTTCCCGCCTCCTTCGACAGGCTTCCGTCCCTCTTCCCAGCGACGATGATGAGCCCGCTCCTGCTCCTGCACCCGTCAAGAAGGTCGTCGTCAAGAAGGCTCCCGTCGCTCTCCCTACCTCCGACGACGACGACGAGGTCGCCCCTCCCGCCAAAGCTGCCGCGAAGCCCAAGGCAGCCGCCAAGAAGCGTCCTACTCCATCCATCGACTCGGCTTCTGAGGACGAGGATGTCATGAGCTCGCCCAAGAAGGTCAAGAAGGCTGCCGCCGTAAGTTCTCGCCTTCGCTTCTCCAAGCCGAGCCAGTCGCTGATCACCCTTCCGCTCGAGCAGAAGAAGCCTGTGGTCCTCGACGACAGTGACGACGACATGGACGACATCTACTCTCGTCCTGCGAAGGGCCCTCCCCCAGCTCACTCTCCCGCCAAGCTCGCGAAGAAGGCGCCTGCTGTTCGTCGCTTGATTCTCTCGTACTCTCGAGTCGTCGCTGACCCCTGCTCTTCCAGCAGAAGAAGGCTGCCGCGAAGAAGGTCGTCGACAGTGACGAGGAGTCCGACGAGGAGGTCAAGCCCGCCAAGAAGGCGCCGGCGAAGGCGGCTGCGAAGCCCAAGGCTGCTCCGAAGCCCAAGGTCGCCGTGCGTTGATCTCACTCGAGTCGCTCGTTCGCTCTTACTGACGTTCGTTTCTCACAGGCCAAGCCCAAGGCAAAGAAAGTCGAGAGCGACTTTGACGAGGACGACGATCTGGTCATGAGCGAGCCCGTCGCCTCGTCCGCTCCCAAGGCTCGAACCGCTCGCGCTGCCAGCAAGCAGCCTACCTACACCATCGATCTCGACTCGGACGAGGGAAGCGAGGCGAGCGAGTTTGAGGAGGACGACGAGTCGGATTAGAGGATGGAGCGAGGGAGTTGAGCCGAGCGGGCGCCAAGTAGGAGCGACCACCCTTATACCCTTCGAGCTTTCAGTGTGCATTAGTGTTCTCTCATTTTTCCTTCCATCTTCCCTTGTCATGCTATTCGAGCCTGGTTTCGCGTGCAGTCGACCCCTCGGCGTTGGCGAGCTGCCTCCCCTCGGCTCGAGCCAGCGAATGCAGTCGAGCAAAGGTGCAGCACGTTCTCGCTCTTGCTGCATTACCACCGAACCTTGATCTTTTGCGCGCCCAGCTTTTCACCACTTTTCCATCACGAGACCTCTTCCTCCGCCAAATCGCTCCCTTGGGCGCGAGGGCGACCCTTGGCTCCAGCCAAATCTTACCTCGTCTCACGATGGCCGACCCGTCTCGCGCCGCGCACCTCGTAGAAGAAGATGCCTACTCATCACGCGGTATTGGTTACAACGAGCTACCAGCAGCAGCAGAAGAGCGGTTGCTCTTCGACGCCGAACGCGCTTCGTCGAGCGAGCAAGATCGAGCAGCGCCGCCGTACTGGGCCAAGGGCAAGGGGCGCTCCGAGGATGGGGAGGATGATGAGATGGCCTGGGAACCACCACCAACAGCCGAGCAGGCGCGTCGGAGATCACAGAGCGGCGAGGCTCAATACCAGCCTCCCTCGTCGAGGCAGCACGGCTCTACGTCGAGCCATCATCATCGGAGCGGAGCAGGAGGAACGCATGCGACCTCGCTGGAGAAACGGCGGCTACGATTACTGTGGTGGAAGGCAGCAGGCATCAACGTCCTGTTTATCTGCGCCTGGTACACGTTCTCGACCTGCATCTCGGTCTACAGTGAGTGTTGTAGTGTGCTGCTGCTTCAGGGAGCTCCGTATTGACCTGCTCTTGCATCTCAGACAAGTGGATGTTCTCGGCCGAGCACTACGACTTCCCTTATCCCCTCTTCGTTACGAGCTGCCATATGCTCGTCCAGTGGTCACTAGCAGGTTTGACCTTGCTCATGTTCCCCAAGCTACAATCGCCAAATAGACCAGCACCGCGCGATTACGGGTGAGTGGAGCGTGTCGAGTTCTTCCCGAGAAGCGCCTGGCTGACCCTTCGGCTCGCTCCTTCCTCCGAACGACAGAACCAAGGTCCTTCCGTGTGGCATGGCTACTGGACTCGACATTGGACTTTCCAATCTCTCGCTTCGCACCATCACCCTATCCTTCTACAGCAAGCTCTCGGTCCATTCTCCATTCTCACGCGAGCTGACCCTTTCCCCTTTCGCAGCCATGTGCAAGTCTTCCTCCCTCGCCTTTGTCCTCCTCTTCGCCTTCCTCTTCAAACTCGAAGTACCGTCATGGAAGCTGGGCGGCATCATCTTCATCATCACCTCGGGAGTCATCCTCATGGTTTCGACCGAGACTCAATTCGATTTTGCCGGCATGGTCGAGGTCCTTACCGCCTCTGCTCTTGGAGGACTACGATGGTCGCTCACCCAGATCCTTCTCGACAAGGAGTCAATGGGCATGAGTAACCCCATCGCCACGCTCTTCTGGCTCGCGCCAATTATGGGCGTCACCCTCGCCTCTTTCAGCATGCTCTGGGACGGATGGGGCAACGTCTTCGCCAACGAGGTCTTCTTCGGATCGTTTGGCAAGACCATCTCGACGTTCGGCGCCATCCTCTTCCCCGGCGTGCTTGCCTTCTGCATGAACGTGACTGAGTTTGGGTGAGCCTTCCTTCTCTCTTTCGTCCCTCTCACGCCCGCTGACCCTCTTCTTGTCAAAAGCCTGATCCAACGCACTTCGGTCGTCACTCTGTAGGCTCCCTTCGTCTCTTGCTAGTGTCGGACGAGATGCTGACAGCCTTCCCTCTCGCAGCTCGGTCGCCGGAATCTTCAAGGAGGTCGCCGTCATCTTCCTCAGCATGTTCATCTTCCACGACATCCTCACTCCCATCAACGTCAGCGGACTCTGTGTCACCATCTTCGGTGAGCCTCTCGTCTTCTCTTCCCGTGACCCTCGCTCACCCTCTCTCCCTCACCCAGGTATCGCGCTCTACAATTACCTCAAGTACCGACAGTTCACGGACGACCCCTCCTCGATGAAGGGACACGGTCATGGTCGGAGGCAAAGCGTTCAGCCTTCTGCCGCAGGCTTTGCGCCCATCGCCGAGGACTCATACGACGAGGATGCGCCCATGCTGTCGCCTCGCGCGAGGGAAGCTGCTCAGAGGTTGGGCTCGGTGAGTCACCAAGTCACGTTTCATCTTTGCGGTTGCTCATCCTCGATCCTCTCACAGCGCAACGACTCGGCCATCTCCCTCGGCGCCATTCCCTCCGACTATGCCGCCGCACCTCACCACTCGCTCGGCGACGACGACGACGACGATTCCTCCTCCCGTTCTTCCGTCGAGATCCCTTCCCAATCCCGCAACCCCTACCTCGACGACCCAACAGGCGCCCAGTCCTCCCTTCATCTGCACAAGCAGACTCGGCTGGGGAAGGAGCAGCAGCATCAGGATGATCGGATTGAGGGACTGGAGGAGAGAATACATGGGACTGAGGGACAGGAGCTTGTGGAGTTAGAGAGCCGGGAGAAGGCGTTCGAGGAGAGCTTGAACCGACCGCCGAGCGAGGGGGAGACGGGATGGGACTTGTTGGGTGAGATGGAGACGAAAGGAAAGCAGGATTAATTGCATCTCGATCCTTCGCAATAGAGTCGCACGTGTTGGCATCAAGCTCCTTCGGCGCGAGCGAGTGGGAGCTTAAAGCCACGCCGAGAGCTCGAGTCGTCTCTTCGTCTCTCGCCTCTCGCTCACTCCTGCTTGTCGCTCGCTTCTGCTCTTTCGGCGGGGTTCCAGGGCTTTGCTGGTTTTGGGTGAAGCGAAGAGGGTGAGCTACACCAACTTGGAGCCTCAAACAGGCTGCAGCTCGAAGCAGGGAGACGAGGCAGCTCGAGCTGCGCTTGTCGTCGATCTCTTGTTACTCAGGGGATGGGCGGGGGCGCTGCTCTCAATCGAATCCTTCCCTATGCTTTTGTGTAGCTGCCGCGACGGAGTCCTGACAGCTGTCGACCCCGCCCGGTGCGAGTCCAGCTCGTGCTTGATCTCTCGTTCAACGCTGGCCTCGCTCGCTCGCTGAGCTCTGAGGAGGGCTCGGCGACGGATGATAATCGCTGCGCAGACCTCTGAACACAAAACTTGGTTGCTCTAGGACTCAGTGGGGAAGAAGGTCGAGCGCGAACGCCAGTGGGAGACGCCTTTCGCCTCTCTCTCGACTTCGTCTGCTCAGATGGGCAGGGAGAGTAGTGAGTGAGTCGGTATGGAGGGGAGTCTTTTTCAAATGACTGGGAGTGCGGCAGCAACCTGTTGAACGAGAAGAAATCGATCGGGAGGGAGCAGAGCGATGCTCGGCGATCCACTTCTTCCGCTGCAGCTCTCCCTCGTGCAGGAAGACTGCAGGGGAGTCCAGTAGACCCATCAGGCACTGTTCAATCTGACTGTGAACTAGGTCAGGCTCCCGTCATATGGTGCACATGACGTCGCGATTCGCCTTGCTGTCGACGACACATTTCTCTCGGCTCCGTCTGCTTGACAGCAGAGAAAGTCTCGAGTAACTCGTCCCGGCCTACTGGGAGTATAAGACTTTTTAAGAGCTAGCAGGCTGTCAGCACCTTCCAGCGGAGCGTAGCAGGGCTGTTCGAAGAGGCAGCGAAGCTCGGCGCTTGGTGCTCAACACTTTCGCTGTAGCGCCCCTCTGGCAGAGGCGGGCTGCAGCTGAGAAAAGCTCGTTGAATCAAGTCGTTGACACGATAATCCTGCTACCGGGGGTCTCCCGGATTCCTCGTACTGCTGCTCTTGCCGAACTTGGCGAGCTGGGTCGATTCGCTTTTCTCTCTCCCTTCATGGTCCAGCGGAGAGTTTGGACAATGAGGGGATGGCCGAAGAAGTCGAGCCGACCACATTACTCTTGAGTAGTCCTGCGCCACTGTCGTCGTGGAAAGCGCGCACGTTGAAAGGCGACTTCGGCGTTGGCCGGCGAGAGGTCCGAGGGGCGAGAACACTGGGTGCTCTCCCTCTGACCGCGACCGGGGAGGGGTGTACCAGTGTAATTCTACCCGATCTGTTTCTTTGAGCCGTGGGTGAGCTCCTTCGCCTTCAATGACTCCACCGTAGTCAAGCTCGACTCGGGTTTCTATTGATCGGCGCTTGCCCTTCCCCGGCTTCGCTTGGACTGGCATTCACTTCCTGACTTTTTCTCGAAGGCGAGCTTGAGGAGCAGTGATAATCTATGATCTGAGCAAGCCCTGACTTAGCACACCGAGTCAAAAAGCGGAGGTCGGCGTCGGCTGGACTTCTTTCGCTTCCCCTGCTCAGGTGGGCGCGAGGAGCAAGGGATCAAATGCCATCATCCACAAGCTCTGTCAAGTCAATACACGCGAGAGCCCACCTCGACTACGTAGCCTGGGCTATCCGTTCCGAGAGCTCGGCGATTTCGATCCTTCTGCATTCGCTCCTCCTTCAGTCAGCTGTGGGCTGGTCGAGCATCAGTGTGCAGGAGACTGTATCCTTGGGACGAGGGAGAAGCCGAAAAGGACGGCCGAGCGCAGCCGAAAAGCGAGCGAGTATGAGCATTAAAACCGAGCGAAAAGTGAGAGCGAGCGCGAGCGTGAGGGATAGGTATCAAAGCCCACGAGAGGCATGTTACAACGAGACAGCAAGTATGAGGCAGCTATTTCACCCCCTTTCCTCCACTCCATTCTCGGCTCAACCGCGCGACTGGGAAGCGCCTTGACCTCCCAGTTTTTGGTCGACCATCTCGCGGAAGGAGGCTACGATCTGTTTGAGCGAGGACAGAAAGGGAGGGTCAGTCTCGAGAGCGTTAGAAAGAGAAGACCGAGGAGGACCACGCACCTGATTCTCCCTCTTAGCCTTCTCCTCGGCCTGCAACTTGAGGATCCCCCTCTTCTCCTCGGCTGAGATGACCTGATTCTCCTTCCTCACTCGCACGGCATTCATCCTCCTATGCCTCGAACCACTCATGACATAACCCGCCTGCTCAAACTTTTCAATCGTTTCCGACTCCATGCCGATTTCTCCTCGACGGGGGATACGCTCGTCGTTCTCGACGTAGGCGGCCATGGCGGCACCTTCGCCGCGGAGGAGGGCGCCACCGTAGCTGTTGTGTTCGGTGGAGGGTGGGGTTTGGGAGGAGAGGAAGGTGAGCGAGGGGAGATGAGGAGGGCCGAGAGAGAAGTCGCGGAGGAGCAGAGAGCGAGCGAGCGAGGTCAGCATCAGTTCGGAGACGAATTCCAAAAGCGAGAGACATAGCAAAAGACATACGCATTCTTGCCCTGCTTGCCCGGCATCATCAAAGGCAGCGGCCCCACCTCCTCCTCCCCGTCCAAATCGACCTTCTCAACCTCCTTCTCGACCCACGCATCCTCGTCATCATCCTCCTCGGGCTCCTCGGTAATAGCCTTAGGCCTAGCCTCCGATTCCGATCGCCTACGGCGCTTCCTGTCGCCCTCCTCCTCATTCTCCGAACCGTCTCGGCGGGAGGAGGACTTGTGGCGCGAGGAAGAGGATTTGTGACGCGAGGAGGAGGAGGATTTGTGCCGAGAGGAAGAGGAGGAGGATCTGTGGTGCTTGGAGGAACGGCGGCGGCGGTCGTCTTCGGAGTCGGAGGACGAGGAGGAGGAGACGGAGGAGTCACGTCGGCGGCGGCGAGAGGAGGAGGACTTGTGCTTGGAAGAAGAGGAGGATTTGAGGTCTTTCTTGTATTTCGAAGAAGGCGAGGCGTCACTGTTTGGTTGTCAGTAGGAAGTTAGTAGGATGTAGGAGAACTGAAAGCGAGACAAGACGCACCGTGCTGGACCGCGAGGGGAAGGAGGCCAAATGGTGACGGAAGAAGCATCGCGCTCCTTACGGCGTCTGTAAGATGGTGCAATACGTCAGCTCAAGTTCAGCAAACGGGACGAGCGAGCGAGGGAGCGACTTACGACTCGAACCAATCCGCTCCTCCTCCCGCCCCTTGCTGTCCCCTGCCGTAACCTCCTTGCTGCCTGCCGTAACCTCCCTGACCTCCGTAACCATCTACCGGTCTGCCCTGCCCTCCTCCCCTGTTACCGTAGCCGTATCCATCGCCCAACTCGCGCTCTGGCGTTCGACGACGTCCCTCGTAGCCTCCTCCTCCTTGAGGTGGTCCTCCACTGTAATCGCCCCTACGCCCTTGGTAAGCATCGTAGCTGGGAGACGGCCTGCGCTCCCCTCCCCTCGATTGATGAGGAGGCGGCGAACGAGAGCGACGTTGCTGGAGATGAGGAGGGGGAGAGCGCGAGCGTGAACGAGTACGAGAGCGACCTCGTTGTTGTGTAGTGTGGTAGTCGCCTGCTTGAGGGCGAGCTGCATCGGGTACAAGTCCCGCGCGCGATGGATGCACTTCCATGTCGTCCTGCAAGTGAATTGGTTAGAAGTCAAGCCGTGATTCTTGAACTCTGCTTCTTACCCCCTCCGTCTCCGCATCGTCTCGTAAGTCACAGCGCTCTCCTACATCTCGTCGTCTCAACCTGCTGACCTACAGCTTTTAATCTACCAGCATGGCCGCCATCGCCAACGCCGTCTCGCGCCTCGCCGTACCGGGCATCATCGCCATCGGAATCGCTCAGTCTTCTCTCTACGATGGTACCTCGCTTCCTTCTCTCTGTAGCTCACCAGACCAGACTGCTCACTCTACGCTATCTGCTGTGCATTACAACAGTCCCTGGAGGTCACCGCGCCATCATCTTTGATCGCTTCTCGGGAGTGAGGGACAAGGTAAGCT
Source organism: Leucosporidium scottii (assembly GCA_003054985.1). Lineage (NCBI taxonomy): Eukaryota > Fungi > Basidiomycota > Microbotryomycetes > Leucosporidiales > Leucosporidiaceae > Leucosporidium > Leucosporidium scottii. Next base: position 80,436 of record MWVB01000048.1, on the reverse strand, counting down.
CGGGATCGTCTGCTCTCCTACATATTCGCCATAGCTGACTCTGTTCGCAATGTAACAGCCCTCCGAGGAAGGAACTCACCTCCTCGTACCGTGGCTTCAGGTCAGTTGCATCTCAACTTCGAGCGGAGGGGGGGCAAACCAAGCGGCTCGGCTCGGCGTTCTCTCTGCGCTTCTGCAGAGCTACAGCTGACTGTCACTTGATCACATACAGCGCCCTATCCTGTACGACGTCCGCATCAAGCCCCGGGTACGTCTTCACCTCATCCCTTTGCCGAAGGATGCGCGTCCTTCTTCCCCCCTCGCCGGCTTGCTCACATCCCGCTCAATCGTCCTACAGAACATCTCCACCACAACCGGTTCCAAAGACATGCAAATGGTCTCCCTCACCCTCCGCGTCATGTCCCGTCCCGACACCCGACACCTTTCGACCATCTACCGCTCCCTCGGCTTGGATTACGATGAGCGTGTGCTTCCTTCCATTGGGAATGAGGTCCTCAAGGCTACGGTGGCACAGTTTGATGCCGCCGAGCTGATTACCCAGAGGGAGGTGGTGAGCTCGAGGATTAGGGAGGATTTGCTCAAGAGGGCGGGAGAGTTCAACATTGTGTTGGAGGATGTGTCAATTGTGAGTGCTGCGCTCGAATTCTCTCACACCTTTCTTCCCGCACTGTCCCCTCTTGCCATCCGCCTCGCCGTTTCTCACCATCGACCAAGCGCCGAACCCTCGCTCCCCTCCTTCGCCGAGCATCTCGCTGACCATTCTTTCTCCCCTCAACCTTCTTGCACCTCCATCTCATCCTCCTCTCGATCGCCTGATCAAACAGACCCACATGACCTTCGGCAAGGAGTTCACTCAAGCCGTCGAGCAGAAGCAGATTGCTCAGCAGGAGGCCGAGCGCGCCAAGTTCGTCGTCGAGCGCGTACGTCTCTCTGGCTTTCCCTTCTTCTCCGCTCTTCCACTTTAACGCCCTCCTCCTCTCCCCTTCTTCTCCATCCTCCTCACACAACTCGTCCCGCTCCCCTCCACCACCAGTCCGAGCAAGAGCGACAAGCCTCGGTCGTCCGCGCCGAGGGAGAAGCCGAAGCTGCCGTCATCATCTCCAAGGCTCTCAACAAGGCTGGGGAGGGATTGGTCCAGTTCAGGAGGATCGAGGCGAGCAAGGATATCGCCCAGACGCTGGCGGGGGTGAGTCGTTTTGCTCTCTTTTTCTCTCTCTTCCTCTAGAGAGGAGGGGGCGATGCTCGACGGTTGGAGGATGAGCGCTGACGAGAGATTGATATATTACAGGGCCGCAACGTTACCTACCTTCCTGGTGGTGGAAACGTTCTGCTTCAGGTTCCTTCGCAGCAGTAGGCGTCGACGAGTTGAGAAGCGGTGTACGATTAGTAGTAGCAGCAGGCGAGGGAAATCTGAAACGGTAGTGAAACCACTCATACCACATCTTGTTTCCTCCGCCGCGAATGGATGGACTCGTTCTCCGCTTCGGGCGTTGCAGAAGCTACAATTGATGTTCAAACACAACAACAGGTTTCCACCTAATCAAGATACAGATGCAATACATGACCAGCGCCCAACTCCTCCTCCGAGTCCTGGCACTCCTCCTTCGCAGCTCCCTCGCCCAGCCAACCTCCTTCCCTCTCCTCCAGAGTCAGCGGCGGCGTGCACAGCTCGTCTTCCTCTTCCTCCTCCTCCAGAGACCCTTCATCCGAGTCCAGCTCAGGCAACGAACCCCTCGACCTCGACCTGGACCTGCTCTCGGAAGTGGACTCGGAGGAAGATCTCAATCCCTGAGAGAGGGCGGGGGACGGGAGACGGCGTGTTGGGAAGTAGGGCTTTAAATGATGTGGTGGAGAGCGGGGAGAGGAGGGGAATGGCGTGGCGAGGAGGAGGGAGGACGGCTCGGCGGGAGCGGCGGTGGTGGCGATGGGCGGGAAGGCGGAAGGGAGAGTAGGGGAAATGTAGATTGAGCGAAGGCGAGGGACTGGTGGTACCTGTGGTGCGAAGGATTGACGCTTGGCCTTGGCTGAGGGATCCGAGACGCGGCGCGAGCGAGTGCCGCTGGCTGAGCTGCTCGGCGCAGCGGAGCTGACGTCGGGGAGGGTGACTCGTCGAGTTGTGTTCTTTGGCCGCTCAGGAGACTGAGAAAGGGTGATGCCGTCCTTGGGGGGCGTAGGAGGGGGTGCATCCATCCAGTGAGGCTGGGGAGAGCGACCTCGGGGCTCTTCAGCTTGAACTCCCTTTTTGACGTCCTGCAGGGTGCCCGAGTAGCGAGAGATGTAGCTGATCTCGGGGTTGGGGAGTGGACGTGAGATGTTCGAGGTGCGGATGGAGGAGGTAGAGCGAGAGCGAGAGCGAGAGCGACGACGTTGTAAGGGATCGCAGGAGGCGAGGAGGGAGTCGAAGACCGCGAACGAGCGCCGGAGCGAAGGTGATAGAAGAGGTGAAACGGGAGGCGGAGAGCGAGGTGAGGTCGGAAGGGGAGAGAAGTAGTCAACCATTTCAGAAGCGGAGTCGGCCCGCCGAAGACAGTGACGGGAGGGAAGCTCGGTTCGGCGATGAGGCTGTCGATGTTCGAGCGGGGCGAGAGGGAACGCTTGCTGAGGTGGAAGACTGTAGTGAAGAGAGAGAAGGAAAGGAAGAGACGAGAGAAAGCTCAGCATCGATGCACCTCTTTCATCAGGCGATGAACACCTTACCCCGTTGCCGAGCATCGAGCTTTTGGAGCACCGAGCGCCAAGAGGCCGAAACGGAGGGAAAACTTCGGGGGGCACGAGGGAGCCACGCAAGTAGCATGTACGAGCCTGAACGCGCCCTGTACATCTTTCATAGCTTGGCGAAGCAGTCTGTACCGCCGTAGGAGCCATCGCGACCTTCCTTTCCCGACCTGGAGCCAAGTCCGAAAGAAGAGTTTCATGTCTCGTCTGAGGATCGTCTACAGCTCAAAATGAAATGATCGAACGGATTTCATATCCTGTAAAGCATGTGCAGTAGCAGGCTGCCTTCCCTGCGCCTCGCCGGCGCTGAAGCTGCTCGGCCAGCTTCCTTCTCGGAGACGGCAAGAACGACAGTGCTTCCTCCTCTCGCAACCACAGGGCAAGCTCAAGCGCTGCACTGGATCACAAAGGTACATATCTCGGCGAGGCGAGGACAAATCAAAGCAAGTACGAGCTGAGAAAGGCTCGGTAGGGGAAGCGAGCGACGGAGAATCGTCGGTAGCTGCAAGCCTTTCCTTTTCCGACCCGCCCTCTTTGTCTCAACTGCCAGAGCTTTCCAGGACGAGCTATCACCAGGACGATGGCCACCAGTTCCCGTTTCTTGTCATCACCTTACCATCGTGTAGATGAGCACTCGAGCTTGGCGACACACCTCCGCTCTCGTCTCGAGAGCCTGCCAGTCGGTGTTCGACCGATGCTCCGACTCGGGTCAAGCTCGATGCACAAGTGGCTGTGGGATGCTCTCGTCAAGCTATTTTTCTGTCTGACGCGTGAAAGTGGCGAACAGCAGGTGACCCGCCCTCGCCAACTGCCTGCGACGACCGAGACACGAGAACCATCGCCGAGCATGAGCCAGTCTCCTTTCATTCTTTCTTTTGCACTCTATCTGCTCTTGCCGAACCTTCTGACATTCTTTACACTATAATCCACCCTCCCTTCCCATTCCAGCCTCTCTACTGCCAAACAACTCCAGTCCACCACCCTTCCTCCCACACCTGACCTCCATTCCCCTCGAGCCTACTGACCCCGCACCTCGCCCAGAGATGAGGAGGAATGCCCACGTCCAATACAACGAGCTCGGGCCGAGGTGAGGAGGATTGAGAGGCAAGAGTGATGGAGATGTGGCGGAGGGCGCCGAGGGAGAGTAGGTAGGTCGGTTGGAGGGGAGTTGGGGTGAGAGGAGCGCCTGTTGTAGTAGGAGAAGGGGTTAGCTTGTTCATCGATAGGGCGAGGCAACAGAGAAGGGAAGGGGAGAGATAGAGAAGAGAGCGAAAAGTGCGAAAGCCGAGCGAGAACAGCGAACAAAAGGACAGACTCACCACTCTCCCTCTCCCTGCCCCAAGGACAATCGATACACACAACGTCCGCATCCCTCTCATTCGCCCATCGTGCAGCAGCCATTTCCTCCACGCTGGGCTGTCTCTCGGCCTCCTCATCGTCCGAGAGAGCATCGATTATGAGGTCGTAGGAAGGTGACAGATCGCCGAGGGAGCGGACGATTCGGCCGGAAGAGGTAGAGAACTGTGTCCATCGGTTTGGCTCAAGTCAGCTTACCCCACTCCGCTGGGCCGTCGCCGAAAAGCTCCCGCCGACGAGAAGGCAGGGGCGTAGAGAAGATAAGAAAGAGCAAGACTCACCACCCTCAACCCCTCCCTCAATCCCTCCCCCATTCCACCGCTCACGCCCTTACTAACCCAAGCCGTGACCTTCCATCCTCGGTTCAACAAGTGCACTCCCGCCCTCAGCACTAATTCGCCCTTTGCAGGGGCGTTGATGAGCAATACGATAGAGGTGGCGGTAGAAGAGGAGGGAAGGGAGAGAAGGAAGGAAGTGAGAGAGTGCGCTGAGGTCGAGAGGCGGGAGGAGGGGGAGGGGAGGGATTCGATCTGCTCGGCGGCGATGGGTTAGTTGGAGGGGTCAGCAAGCGCGTTCAGAGTGAGTGAACGCAGAGCAGAGAGAGAGAGCTTACATCCGCCACGCCCAGCACCTCATCCCACTCCCTCTTACTAACCGCCTTCACCACTCTCCCCTCCCTCCTCGTCACCCACCCCGCTCCTTTGCCCCTCTGCTGCTGCTGCTCATCCTCCTCCTCCTCAGGCGCCGTAATCATTCCCTCCTCTCCCTCCTCATCACTCCCGCCCTCTGCCTCCCCTTCCCCCTCCCTCCCAAACATCGCCAACTTCTCAAAAGCGACCCTCCCCTCCTCCTGCTGTCGCTCGAGTTCATGAGGGGAGAGAACCGATTCCGTGGGTTTCATTTTCACCATCTTAGGGTTTGAGGCGTGGGGATGCGGGGAGGAACGGTTGTGCGAGACGAGGAGGGAGGAGGGGTCGGTTAGGTCTTGCGCCTGGGAGGGAGATGGGGAGGCAGAGAGCGAGGTGAGGTATGAGAAGCGGGCGAGAGAGGAGGGAGATACGAAAGGGCCAGTCAGTTTGGGGCAGGAAGGGTGAAGAGCTGAACACTCACCCGAATTTCCTCGAAGACGGCCTTCTTGTTGAAGCTCCTTAAGCCTGCGCCGAAATCAAACTCCTCGTCGAATGAAGGTTGCTGGGGGTGTGGGTAGGGTTGCTGCTGTTGCTGAGAGTGATGGGAAGATTGTTGCGAGTGCGAGGATTGAGGTGCGCGGCGCCGAGCTGCGAAAAAGAGAGAGAAGGGGGGTCAGCGCCGAGCCAGGGAGAACGCCAAGCAACTCGGAGGAGAGACTACTCACTACCATCCTGTCAAGCGATATTAGCGACGAAGAGAGGGTACCACAAGGTCAGCGTTGCCCTACTTCCTTCTCCTCCCCTGCTCGGCGCCGAAGATTGAAGAGACTCACCCCTCCCCTACTCCCCCTTCCTTCCTCCCATCCAGCCGTACTCTCATCCGCCTCATTGCCCGTTTCAAATCCACCACCACCATATTGCTGTCCCTTAGCCTTCCTCCCTCCTCCACCCCCATTACGCCTCGGAGTCTTTTGCTTTTGCTGCCGAGACCCAGGGCCGGGTGATGAGGATAGATCTTCTTCGAGGGAGGTGTAGAGAGGGGATTCGATGGGGAGGGAGTAGGCTGGTGAATGCGACTGGGCGTAGGACCGCTGCTGCTGCTGAGAGCGAGACGTCAGCGAATGATCTGCGAGCTTCGGAGCGAGCGGTGCAGGACAGCAGGCAGGCGTCAAGGCAGCTGTCATGCTACAGAATCTACCAGCGCGACAGGCCCTGCTCCCATCCCCTACTCGGCGTCTCTGACCCTCACTCAACGCCCTCCAGCTAGCGCAAGCTCACCTGCTGTTCCCCCTTCTGCACACTAACGACCTCCAATCCCGTCACTTCATCCCTTCCCACCGCCCTCGTACCCAAGTACTCTCCCTCCTCTCGGTCGGTATCCTGACCCGGTTGAAAGAGATGCGAAGAGGAGAGGACGATGGTCCCTTGAACGGCGTTGACGGATTGGACTGTGCCCCGGAGAGAAGCGCCTGAGCGGAGAGAGAGGAGGACGGGAAGGCCGATGAAGGAGGAGGCCATGGCTGTGGTAGGAGCGTAGGAGGGAGGAGAAGGGGAGAGAGAGACGTGACGGCCCAAGTCGAAGCGGAGGAAAAGGGGCTTCGCGAGTCTCGAGGACGTTCGGAGATAGACTCGGCTGGTAGATGTAGAGCAGTACAGCTCACTTTGATATCCTGCACCTCTTGGACCCCTTCGCCCTCAATTTCGCGTCTTGCTGCTCGCTCTCGGTCCTCTGCCCTCGGCCCTCCATCGCTTGACAGCCCACCGCCGAGAGTGAATGGAAAAAGGGGGAACGATGGTATTGAATCACAGCTTGCAGACTAGTAGTAGGGGTGTAACGGAAGTAATGAGAAACGACGGCGAGCGCGAAAAGGGTAGGGCTCGAGCGGAATTGAAAGGGAGGGGGCGGGCGTTAATGAGGTCGGGGTGGTGGTGGTGGTGTCGGGCGATAGAGCGAGTGAAAGAGGTGTACGGCGATAGGGCAATGGAAAAGGGGGAAGGGGTATCTTTTGGGGTATATCTTGAGCGTCCTTTGACCTGGCTCCTCCTGCTCGGCTCGGGCGTCGCTTCCTCCTTCTCCGGCTGTAGGACGACGAGAGCGATCCTACTGGATCAAACAGCATCCTCCGCCTCCGCTACTCTGGTTGGCATAAGGGTCGGCGCCCTTCTCGACTGGTCCCCACACGCTGGGGCAGAGGTAATCCCGCGTCGTCTTGCAATAGCGGATGAGCCTGTAGTGTCGAAGTAACGGTCAGCCTTCTCTGTAGTTCTTGCTGTTCCACCGCCAAAGCTCCCACTCTGCTTCAGCGAATGCCAGGGAGAGCCAGCAGCGAGGACAAAGCCGCCAGGGCGTGGCAGGTCGTGCCCTCGTCTCTCGGCTCTGCGTCCGGCTCTGCAGCCCTACAGGGAAGGTAGAAAGAACTCACGAAGCAGAAGCCTCCGATACCCTAACCCTCTGCCTCTCCAAATCCTCCCTTAGGCGTTGGTTGTGCTCTGTCAGTCGCCGGAGCTTGAGCTCGCTGTTGTGTTGGAGCGCGGAGGTCAGCTTGCTGTAGGAGATGAGGCTGGCAGAGATGAGGACGTACGACATGGAAGGCTTCTTGTTTGAGTTGGAGTTCATCTTGTACTCGTCCTAGCTAGCTGGCTGGCTGGCGCGCGAGAGGAAGAGCTGGAGGAGGGGGAGCGAGCTGAGGCGGCTGGACGGGCGGGCGCTGAAGCTGCTGAGGAGTGACCAGAGAGACCTGAAAGGGTACAGAAGGGCGGTCGGGAGGTGACCTTTTACGAGCGAGCCGAGTGATTGAAGCGAGAGCGAAGTGACGAGCGAGTGAAGGGGGAAAGAGAGCGGGAGGAGCGAGCGAGCGGCCAAGAGGGCTCGAGCGCAACTCGATTAGCTGCGTGAAATGCGAGTCAAAGGGGGGAATTAGAACTTGGTCAATTTAGATTAAGGTGGCTATCTCAGAGAGTGTGGGCTACATTCGAGTACAGCACCCTCGAGATAGCTTCTACTTCATCACAACTCGGCCTACAGCTCGACTTGGCTGCTCTCTCAAGCTGCTCGGCGATGCTCCGCTGCTCGGCCGAGACTTCGAATCACCTACAGCTTCTCTCAAGTCATCTGCTGGATCTTTAAGAGCTTCCTGTCTATCTCCATGGCGTAACAAGTCAACACGCGGAGTGTAGGGGCTGCAAAGGCTCAACCCGGCGCCGAGCTCGAATTGTCTCTTCGTCTCTCGCCTCTCGCTCGTTTCTGCTGGTCGCTCGGCTCTGCTGTTTCGGTCGGGTTCGAGGGTGTTGCTAGTGTCGATTGAAGCAGAGAGGGTGAGCTGCACCAGCTCAGGGCCTCAAACAGGCTACAAGCTCGAAGCAGGGAGACGAGGCAGCTCGAGCTGCGCTTGTCGTCGATTCCCTTGCGCACAGCGGGTATACGGGGGCGCTACCAGCGTGTCTTATCACCTCGATACTCTTATGTAGCTACCGCGACGGAACCCTGACGCCTGCCGAGCCCACTCGCGGTGCCAGTCCAGCTTGTGCTTGATCTCGTTCGTTGGCCTCGCTCGCTCGCTGGGCTCTGAGGGGGCTCGGCGAGGGATGATAACTGCTGCGCGGAACCCTGAACACAAAATGTGGTTGCTCTAGGACTCAGTGAGGAAGCAGGTCGAGCCTGAACGTCAGCGAGAGACGCCTTTGGCCTCTCTCTCGGCTTCGTCTGCTGAGAGGGGCAGGGGGAGCAGAGAGTACATCCACGTCGTCGAAGCTTCTGGTTGAACTACTGTGTGTACCTCCCTGCTGGTTGCTGAACGAGCAGACCCCGGTCAGGAGACTTGAGAGCGATGCTCGGCGATCCTTTCTTCCTCTGCCGTCCTCCTCAGAGCAGGTGGGCTGCAGTGAAGTAAGTACGTGTCGAGCTAGTAGCTTCTGATTGCTTGCTGAAGTACTTGGCATGTGATGATGTATGGACAGCTCTTCAGGAGCTGGACGCCATCGCCGAGTCCGGGTCGGCGGCAGGCCAGCTCCCCTAATTTCTCTCCCCGTTCTGCCTCCCTCATCTCGAGTTAGGAGGTGCAAGGGGTGCCAACAGAACTCGATAGCTGGCCGTTAGTAGCACAGCACCATCATCCGTTTCGCAGCACAAAGCGGAATAACGGGAAGCTCGGCGTTCGCACTTCAGCGAGCGGCCCTCGAGAACGCTGATTGTTCAGCCTCTGGAAGAAGGTCGAGCATCCGTGTCATGTCAGGGCGGAGTCGCTCGCTGTAGCGTCTGTCCCCTTACCAGCGCCTAGATGCCGAGCTTGGCGAAATGCTGGCCGTCGCCTTTGCCCGTTCGCTTCCGTTGTTGAGCCAATGAGAGAGGCTCGGGAGGCAGCGATGCGTGGTCTTGAGGTGCCAACATGCTGGAAGGGAAGAAGGGAGAGCGGCGAATCGAACTGGACCGGTGAGGGAACAGCGGAGAGGTCGCACACGAAGACTGTTCGAATGCCGTGTTCTCACCCTTCGACCAAGATCAGGTGCTGGCCTATCCCGATGGAAGCCTTGCTTAGTCCTCTCGCCCCGGATGAACAGGTGTTGCCATGCTGGACTAGCTGGAAGGTGGAAAGGAGGAGCTCGGCGATCCTTGGCTCGGCGGTTTGCTGGTCGGGCAGGCGGTCGGAGGGGATAGTTGGCTCCTTCTTCTGTCTGCTGAGCGAGATTATCTACGTTGTTGAGCTCTGAAGACAATACAGCTCCCTGCTGGACTACAGCGCCTCGCCCCTCCCCGCTTCCTTCGCCGAGGGAGGCTTCGAAAAGCTCTCCGGCGCTGTTGAGAGTAGGAGAAATCGAGACGTCCATTTGAACCCACGCTGCAGTGCACTCCTCTGCCCCGAACGAGCCCGACTCCTGGCGCATAAGATCGTCTCGCGCGCCTGAACGTCTCTTTCTCTCCTCGCCTTTCCTCGTCTTCTGCTCTCCGAACTCGCCGTGCTCAGGGCTGCAGGGATTCAGTTGTACTCATAAGAGAGTGCAACTGCTACCAGAGTACGCTTCAACGGGAGCGTACGGTCGTCGCAGCGGGTTCTTGTGTTGACGCAGCGTAGCGAAAGTTGTCGCGCTTGAGTGAGTTCTGCAGCCTCGGAAAGGCTACACGGAAGCAGCAGAGCGCGATGATCGATCGTGTGAAGTGCTAGGACGCCTCCACTATCTCACTGTACCCTCACTGACCCTTCCGCCGTTCACAACTCCTCCTGGATCAGCTCCCCAGCCATAATGGCCTACAACTCGCGCTCCCTCTCTCCGAAACGAGGATCAGCAAGACACATTGATCAACCTCCCCTCCCCTTCCCCGTTCGACTCTCCATCTTTGCCCTCGTGCTCCTCAGCTCGGTCGTCCTCATCACTTACCTCAATCCCTCGCCATGGCTCTCGAATCACCCCGCCATCTTCCTCCGACCACCACCACCAATACCATCACTCTCGACCTCCGTCACTCCTCCCGTCAAGGGGTGCCAGAATGTCGAAGTTACGCGGTTGGAGCGGAGGGAGAAGGCGGCGATTGTGCTCCTGCTGAGGGAGAAGGATTTGGACGACCTTCTGCCGACGTTGAAGAACTTTGAGAAGAGGTTCAACGCCGCGTTTCGGTATCCCTACGTCTTCATCTCTTCGCCCGACGAAGGAGCCTTCTCCCCTTCGTTTCGGTCCTCGGTCCTCGCTACTCTTCCCTCTGGCGCGGCGGTCGAGTGGTCTGTCGTGGAGAAGGAGCATTGGAGGATACCTGAGTGGATGGAGGAGGAGGAGGTGCGGAGAGGATTCAAGGAGCAGGAGAAGCAGGGAGTGCAGTACGCTGGGAGGGAAGGCTATCATCATATGATTCGATGGTATTCGGGATTATGGGCTCGGGAGGAGGTGCTTCAGAAGTACGATTGGTACTGGCGGTTGGAGCCAGGAGGTGAGTCTCTTCACTCTCTCCTTCAAGCGCGCCGAGCTGATCCTTTCTCTTCGCCGAGCTCGCAGTTCGCTTCTACTGCACCATCACCTACGACCCCTTCCGCTTCATGGCCCTCCATAACAAGATCTACGGCTTTGTTATCGCTATCGTAGAGAACATGAACACCATCCCGACCCTCTTCTCGACGATCAAGAAGTACGCTCAGAGGAAGGGGATCAAGACGGAGGGCAAGGCGTTGTGGGAGGAGTTCTTGACCAAGAAGGAGGGTGGGAGTAAGGAAGAAGAGTACACGGGGTGCCATCAGTGGACCAACTTCGAGGCAGGTCGTTTCGTCGTCGTGAACGAGGAGCTCGGCGCTGACCTCTCGTCCCGTTTCGCGCAGATTGGAGACCTTCGCTTCTTCCGTTCGGCGCCATATCAGGATTTGTTCGATGAGCTGGATTCTGCTGGTGGATTCTACACCGAGCGGGTGCGTCGAGCTGTTGTCATTCGGGTGGAGCGCCGAGCCGAGCTGACCCTCGCCATCCGTTTCGCTCGCAGTGGGGAGACGCTCCCATTCGTTCGCTCGCCCTCGGTCTTCTTACCGACGTGGATCAGGTGCACTAGTGAGTCTAGTGTTTCTCTCGCCCTCCCCCAATCCTCTCGCCATCTCCGTTTCGCGCCCGCCGAGCATCGCTGATTTCTCCTTCCTCCCCTGCACCAGCTTCGAGGACTTTGCCTACCAGCACGACTGGTTCATGCGCTGTCCTGCGAAGAAGTCGGCACTCGGCTGCGACTGTCAATGCCCAGCTTATTCGAAGGATCCGCTGCCGAAGAATGAGCTTACCGACGTCGACAACGATTGGCGCTTCAGCTGTTTGCCGAGGTGGAGGAGGGCAACCGAGAGGGTTTGGTAGATGTAAGGGAGTCCAACTTATCCTACAGCGCCTGACATACCCCGAGGCGAGGTTGAGAGACGCCAGCTCCGAATGCCGAGAGCGAGAAAAATCCGACGGATCGCCTGCCTCGAAGGGAAACATCTTCAAGATCACCGTGAGCTACCGCATCCCCGAGACGAACGAGTTCGAGCCTCGGTGCAATATGGATCACCCGAGCCAACGCCGAGCTCGCCGAACTTGGGACTGACCTGCTCGTTCTGCCCATAGATCACGTTCATTCGCCCCATCGACCTCGGAGCGCTCAGCACTTTCGTCACCGGTGGTCGTGGAGCCGCCACCCTCGACCCCGGCCTCATCATGAGCGCCGTCCAGTGTCGTGAGCCGTCTTTCACACTTCGCAAAGTCGGCGATGGGCGGCTGGGCTGACCTCCTACCCCTTTTGTCTGACCTTGTACAGTCAACGTCGCAATCCAACATGGCCCCATGCTGACCTTCCCCAGCCGTGGGGCGTCCTTCTTCCTTGCCGAGGACCAGACGAGGATCTCCAAGGGTGAGCTCACCAACAGCCTTCTCCTCCCTCCCCTACTGACCCCTCCTCCTCTCACAGGACTTGAGATGTGGCGCGGCTACTACAGTGAGCTATGTCACCGTCGTTATCCTTCTCATCCTCCCTCGAGAGCTCGAGCTAACCGCTTTCGCTTTTTCGCAGCCTCGCTCCGTCTCGGCCCCGGCCATGCATTCATCAACGTCGACCTCAGTTCGCAGCCTATGATCATGAGCGGCAACCTTCCCGAAGTCATGATCGCGTTCGCCAAAGCCAAAATGCCCTCTTTCGGGCCGAGGGAGCTCTCGACGAGGTCGATGCCTCCGCAAGCTGCTACCGAGCTTTCGACGTGAGCTCGCTGTCCCTCTTCGTATAGGAGAAGTAGAAACTTGCGCCCTGACTACTCTTCACTTTCCCCCTTCCGCTTCTTTCAACAGGTTCCTTCGCAACCTCAAGGTCGTGATCAAGGTCAAAGACCAGCACGGCAAGGAGCAGCACCGGAAGGTGAAGGAGCTTGCCAAACTCAGCGCCGCCGACTCCAAGTTTCAGCTCGAGAATGGCCAATGGACGACTGTGAAGGAGTACATCAAGTCGCAGTACGGCGTCAGCCTCCAGCATCCTGAGTGGGTAGGTCGTCAGCAGCGCTCGCAGACGAACTTCCGAAGCTGACCACTCGGCGCTTACCTTCGCAGCCCTGCATTCGCGTCAGCAAGGTCGCCCTCTGGCCCATCGAGGTCTGCGAAATTCAAGTCGGGCAGAAGTACGGCAAGAAGCTCAACCCTGCACAGACGGCCGAGTCCCTCAAGTTCACGACGATCGGGTACGTCTCTCATTCGCTCTCTGATCTCAACGTTCTCAACTGCGCGTCGCTCTACACCCTCCTCTCCACGTTGAGCTAACGCCACGTTTCTCGGTCTGCAGACCCCGCGAGCGGATTCCCCTCCTCCGCAAGGGAATCGAGAAGATCCGTCCTACCAACGCCGGCTCTCCTCTCAACCAGTGGGGTCTTCAGATCGAGACGACGCCGATGGAGGTCCCCGCTCGGATCCTCCCTGCGCCTCAAGTCGCCTACAAGAACAAGACCGTCACGCCGGGCGCTGGAACCTGGGACTTGCGAGGTCTGCAGTTCTCGAAGACTGCCGCCCCCATCGAACGCTGGATGGTCTTCGTTTTTGATCGTGAGCAGTACTTCCCTCGTCGCGACGTTCAGACGAGTCTGCAGGGTTTCATCGAGGGTCTCGGCAAGACTGGTGAGCCTCCGACTTTCCTCTCCCCTCGCCGAGCGAGCCAGTCTCATCCTTCCTTTTCCACAGGAATTCGCGTCGCCGCTCAACAACCGACAATCGTCTACGGTGGTGGCGTACACGCCAACAACATCGCCCAGTTCATGAAGAAATGAGGCTAAGAAGCAGTTCGCTCAGGTTCCTCAACTTTTCGTCTGCTACCTTCCGCGCAAGCCCTGCGACGAGTACTCGGCAATCAAGGTGAGTTATGAGATACTTTGAACAGCGGGATGGGGAACCGCTACGCGCCCTCGACCGTCGACCATCGACCGCCGCTGCGAGCAGGCGAGCCCAAGCGAGGCTTCGGCGCCGAGCCCGCTACTGACCGCCACTTGATTTTACAGCGTTTTGGCGATCAAGACGTTGGTATCGCGACCCAATGCCTTGCCATCCCCAAGGTCAAGCGCGGAAACCCCCAGTGTACGTCTCCCCGCTCTCAAAATTCGTAGTCTGCTGGAGATGCGGCTCGATGGCGCGAGGAGAAGCTGACCCTTCGGCGCCTTTCGCAGACTACGCCAACGTTGCCATGAAGGTCAACGTTAAGCTCAACGGAACTAACTCGGTCGTCAACCTCGGCCCTGCCGTCTCTGGAAAGCCAACCGTAGGTCGGTCGTCTCTCGGAGAAGGTACGGACGCTGACGAATCTCGCCGCTTCAAGATGATCTTTGGCGCCGACGTCTCGCACCCCGCTCCCGGCTCTTTCGCTCCCTCCGTCGCCGCTCTCGTCGGAACGATCAACCGCGAGGCAAGGCTACTCGCAGCGCACTCCACTCTACACTTGCTTACCTCTCCTTCCCTCCTCAGTTCACCAACTACGGATCTTCCATCAAGCTCCAGCCCTCGAGGCAGGAGTGCATCAGCGAGCTCGGCGATATGGTCAAGGATTTGCTTAAGCAGTTCCACAAGACCGTCAAAGCCAAGCCTCAACGCGTAAGTTATCTGCTTCTAGCATTCGAGCTACAGCTAAACTCGTTTCCTCGTCAGCTCATCTTCTTCCGTGACGGCGTGTCCGAGGTACGTCTCGCTGAGCAGCGCCGAAGCCATTGCCGAGCTGACCGCCTTCCTTCTCCCAACGCAGGGCCAGTTCTCGCAGGTGATGGATCAAGAAGTCAACGCAATCCGCATCGCCTGCCAGTCCCTCGAGACCTCGTACAAGCCGTAAGTTCGAGAAGGGCGACGCTCGCGAGCGCCGAGTCGAGCGCTGAATCGAGCGCCGAAGCTGACGTCGCTTCGACTTCTACAGTGAGATCACCTACATCGTCTGCGGCAAGAGGCATCATATCAGTCTCTTCCCCGTCCGCGCTGAAGACGGCGATAGGACCGGCAACGTCATGGCGGGAGTGAGTCGACTGGGAATCGAAAGCGAGCTGATCGACCGAGCTGACCCTTTGCTTTCTCTGATAGACGACTGTCGACCAGCAGATCACGAGCGCCTACACATTCGATTGGTACACCCAATCGCACGCCTCGCTCCTCGGCACTAGTCGCTCGGCGCACTACACCGTTCTCGTCGACGATTCCGGGTTCTCAGCCGACGTCCTCCAGCAGCTCGTCTACAACCTCTGCTACACTTACGCCCGCTGCACGAGGTCCGTCAGCTACGCTACGCCTGCGGACTGTACGTCTTGACCTGCTCGTCTCGCCTCTCTGCCGTGACCTGCTCCTCTCTGTCGTCGCCGAGCTGACCCGCTTCTACCCCTTCGCAGACGCCGACCGTCGTAGGTATTGAGCTCCAGAGCTCGGAGATCATTGCTCACCCTCCTCTACCTATACAGTCGCCACCCGTGCTTGCCTCTATCTCAATACAGAAGCTGATGAAGCGGCCTCGGTCATCTCCTCCCACTCTGGAGCCTCCGCCGACGAGCAACGTCGCGTCAAGATGACTGAATACCGTCAAAAGCTCAAAGTGAGCTACCTCCTTACCACTACTTAGCCCGTAGACAATCGACCGCTGACTCGCCGCCCTTCGCCGAATTCCCTTTCGCAGGCCATCCACCCAAACCAGGCCGCTGCTCTCTTCTACATGTAGTCGAATACTTCTCGCTTGACATAATACCCCTTCGTTACCCCCCTCGCTTGCTTTACCCGCCTCTGTTACCCTCGGAATCGACTCATTTTAGGGCTTTCCACAGCTTCGCCGAAAAAGAGAGCCCAGCGGCGCCGAGATTTTTTTTTCCTGCTCACCTACAGGACAGCCTACTTACTACTTAGACTACTTGGCAGCACCGGCTCGCGAGAGGAAAAGTCTCATCAGATTACTACAAGGCACGCCCCCAGTCGAGTCGGGGGCGCATTCGCGTTGCTCTCTTTCTGCTCCTCCCTCATCTTCCGTCTCGACTCGAATTGGCTTTCTTCCTTCTTTTTAAAGCGCTCTCCACCATCAGACGCCATCCCTACCACCGTGTCTCGTTCTCTCGCTACCATCGCCTGCTCTCTGCGCCCTCTCGCCATGCCATCTTCCGCCGCCCCTTCCTCATCGCCCATCAAGAACGTCGTCGTCCTCGGCGGTTCATATGCTGGCGGTCGCGCTGCTGAGCAGTTGTCCAAGTTGCTTCCTGATGGTTACCGTGTTTGCCTCATCGACCGGCAGAGGTGAGCCTTCCCTCTCAGTCACTCTTGAGCTCGGCGCTGACCTGTTTTGCTACAGTCACTTCAACCGTAAGCATAAACTCCACATATCCGCCTATCCCTGCTCGCTTGCAGACTCTGCACCTCTCCATCGCCCAGCAAGTCACCGCCAAGACGCGAGCGACCGCGGCCGAAACTCGGCTGAGCCAAATGTGCTGAGCGCGTGGTGGGCGAGTTTGCTGAGGTGTAGATGGGTCAGAGGGAGCTACAGAGCATCAGGCTGCTCCAACCAACGCGCAACATCCACGAATGAAGAGTTGCAGGCTGACCTCACCTCGCCTTCTCGGCCCCCTTCGCAATTATCAGATCTCTACCTCTTCCCTCGCGTCGGTGTCGTCCCAGGTCACGCCAACAAGGTCTTTGTACCCTTCACCAACTTTCTGAACGCCCCCGCTCTCCCACCTCCCACCACTCTTCCTCCTCCTTCCCTCACCGACCCGAAGACCACCGTCAAGGGCCCCAAGAGCACCTATGTGCACGCCGGCGTGACCAAGATCGGAGAGGGATTCATCGAGGTGGATAGGGATCTTGGCGTTGAGGTTACGGGGGAGGAGGCCGAGCCTGTCGAGAACGTGGATGAGGAGGGAGTCGCCAAACTCGGCGAGAAGTTGGAGAGATTGGGCGTGACTGAGGAGGGCAGCAGCAGGCGTAGGATTCAGTACGAGTACTTGGTTTACGTGAGTGGCTCGCTTCTTTCGCATCATGCCGACTAGGCCGCTCGCTGACGCCGTCTTTTCTCGCGCAGGCCCTCGGCTGCAAGCTCCCTCCCCCTCTCGTCACTCCCGCACGCACCAAAAAGGACGGCGTCTCCCACCTCGGAGTGAGCTCAGATTCCGTCTATCTCACCGAGCGCGAGGAGTGTGCTAAATTCCTCTCGGACAGGCTCAAACGAAGCGTATCGCCGAAGCCTCTTCTATCCTCATCGCCGGCGCCGGTGCTCTCGGCATCCAATACGCCTCAGACATCGCCGACCTATACAACAACCCCGAGAACGCCGAGCACCGTCCCGAAGGCTGCGTCTCGCCTAAGAAGATCACCCTCGTCCACTCTCGCGACCGTTTTCTTCCCCTCTACAAGCAGGAGGTGCACGACGAGGTGTACGATCGGTTGACGAAGCTCGGTGTGGACGTGGTG
Source organism: Leucosporidium scottii (assembly GCA_003054985.1). NCBI lineage: Eukaryota > Fungi > Basidiomycota > Microbotryomycetes > Leucosporidiales > Leucosporidiaceae > Leucosporidium > Leucosporidium scottii. The sequence continues at coordinate 63,352 of MWVB01000048.1, read as the reverse complement.
CTGGGCGAGAGGTTGGCACTGCCGAGTGTGGAGGAGGAGCGCGAGACGCTGGACAAGACGAGGACGGCGACGACCAAGGCGGGCAAGGAGATCGAGTACGACCTGCTGGTGAGTGGTCGTGGTCTACTACATCTCTTGCGACAACAGGCTGACAGTTTGCACTTCCACAGATGCGCTGCACCGGCCAATTGCCCAACTCTGCTCTTCTCGGCGAGTTCATCCCCGAGGCGCTCGACCAGTGGGGCTTCGTCAAGGTTCAGTCGACTACTCAAGTTGATGCTGGAAGCTCTAACCAAAAGACCGACAACATCTACGTCGTCGGAGATGTACGTCTGCCCTCCCCTCTCTTTTCAAATTTCAACGCCGAGGCGCTCGCTGACTTTCGAAACTCCTCGCTCGCTGCAGGTCGCCGACGCCAAGGTCATCAAGGCCGGCCATACCGGTTGGAACCAAGCCGAGATCACCATCCAAAACATCATGTCCTCCATCATGTGCAAGGTCAAGGGCAGCGAGACCGAGGGTCAAGAGCCGACGATGGCCCACTACAAGCCTTCGCCGCCTCAGATCAAGGTCACACTCGGATTGGTGAGCTTCATCTCTCTCTTTCAACTATACCATCGAGTACAAGCTGACCCTCGCTCTTTTCTCCCTTCGCAGAGGCACTCTTGCTCCGAGCTCCTCCCCGCGATGGACGCCGAAGAGACTATTGTAGCCAAGAAGGACGACGGACCTATCGACAGTTACTGGTCGCTCATCTGGTCTAGGATGGGGATCAGTACCGAGGATCTCACGGTCTGAATTGGCGGGAACGGAGAGACAAGGGAGGGAACTTGAAGTCGACTCGCCCGAAGAAGGCCGCACATAGACGTCGTTTTGCAAGGTTGTGCCGTAGTACTCGTTTAGTGTATGTGTATAACATTCTTATCCATCATCTCCCAGCTTTGCGAAGAGATATTCGCCCAAATGAGGGTGGTGAGCCGCCCTCTCCTTTCGTCTCTCGGTGACGGGCGCCTGCCTGCCTGGCTCGTGTCCGCGCTGCTCGCTCCCCGAGCTGTAGCCCAACAGTCGAAACCCTCTTCAAGCGAGGGAAGCGAGGGAAGCGAGGGAGGGAGAGAGTTGGTTCTACCACTGCCACGCTCTCATCTTCGGCGACCGTTCTCCTTCAGACAGGGTTCGCACCAAGGGAGGCAGGCAGGCTTTCGGCACTCGGCCGACCCGCGCGCGCAACGGTCGATTCAATACCGCACGCGGAACGAATATCGCTGATGAGTTTAGTGCAAGAGGAAGACCTGCTGATGAAGGAACCCCTCTGTGTATCGCGCTAAGAAGTGAAGCTTGAGGCGCTCGTCGTGAGCACCGAGAGGAACCTGACGGAGGGAGAGGTGGAGAAGGAGGGTGGTGGCTGGTCTGTAGGGTGGTATAGTTACACTGTGAGCTTGTCGCTACCTACTTACAGAGCGGGATCAACAAGCCAGAAGGGGAGCAGCTTGGAGGATGGATCGGTAGCATCGACGCCGAGGTGGCGGGATGGCCTCTCGGCGCTTCCTCTGCCTCTTTTGAGGAGGAAGGGCTCGCTGACGCCTCCGGGGGGGAGGGCAACAGGGTTCATCGAGCTCATTCCTCTATGAAAGGGAGTACAGAACTCTCCCTTAGCGTCGGGAGAGCAAAATGAACGCTCGAAGTCCGAGAGAGTCTGAGCTCCGACAGCTCGGCGCAGTGAGAATCGTCAGCGCCCTCTGTTCGTCGTTCGTCCACGAGCCACCGCTTCAACGTCGTGCGCAGATGCAAAAGATGATGAAGCTCGTTAAAACGGAACGTGCCATATGACTGGCTCGGGCGGTGAAGGCTCCCGATGGGAAAGCGGTGGTTCATCCTCGCCGAGCCGATTTTTGCAGACGAAGGCAGCCAGCCAGCGGGCCAGCGAGAGAAGGTGTTGGGGGGGAGTGGCAAGAAGTTGCGAGTCGATTAGAAGAAAATTGAGTCAAGCAATACAGGAGCAATACAGATCAAATTGCGAGGTAATTGGGACCTTGGGCCGAGGCAGCTGTCGGGAATTGGAATCGAGCTGGAAGCGGAAGGTGGGAGAGTGACGCGTGGTGTCTCACGAACCCGATGTTTGCTCTTTGACGGGGCACCATGTTGGAGGGGCAGCAAAGCCCGTTGCGAAGGTGTGAGGTGTGTGTTGCGAAGGCTCAACTCTGTTCGGCGAAGGAGCCCAGCACCCTGGAATTCTGTAGGAGAGCAAGTTGGACCGGCTCTTGCTGTCTCGTAACGCTTTGCTACATCAGGGAGGATCGCCTGGCAATTTTCCCCCCAGGCAGCCAAGACGGAACGGCCTGGCCCTTTCCTCGCTCTCCCTTCATCACTTCGCTCTTGCGCTCCCGACTCTCAATACTCCTCCCAAGGCATTCGTATCGGCGCTTCGCTTTCTGCTACATCCAACGACTCGCCTACGGCAGCAGCAGCGCCTTATCTACCTCGTTACACTCTTCGCCTGCCCGCCTCCCGCGCCCCACGACTTGGAAGCGCTCGCCCTCTCCCGCCAGGGAACCGCCCTCTCGAAAAGCAGGGCTCCGAGTACAACCAGCGCTTCGGCTGCAGTTCAGTATGACTTCTCACGCTTTCTACAACAATGTGGCCCCCTTCCCTTCGCGCCAACGCCCTCAGCCCGGCAGCTCGTCCTCGCATCCGTTCCCTCAGCCACCTCTGCGCTCGCTGCCCTCGTTCGGCTCGCCCAACGAGTACCCCAATCCGCCAACGCACTACTTTCCTTCAAAGTCTGGCGCCTACAATCGTCGACAACGCTCCAGCTCGCTCGAGGAGGAAGGAGCTCAGGCGGGCGAAGAGCGCAGAGCACCAGGACCGTTCCCAGGCGCGGGCGGAGGCAAGATGAGGAGGGACGACCGGACGACGTGGGATGCTGGCAGTGAACTCATGCGCGGAGAGCCTGACGAAGGCGCCGAGGAAACGTCGCCCGGCGCTGGCGACGAGATGGAGACCGACGACAAGGACGAGGGGGATGCGATCAGCGTGCGGAGCAAGGATGCAGAGAGCATCAAGGACTCGGCTAGTGGCAAGGACGTAGCCAAGAAGCGCAGTAGGACTCTTACTACAGCTCACCAAACCGCCGTCCTCAACGCCCTTCTCGCCAAGGTGAGCGGCTTCGCTCGCTCGCTACTTTCGCTTGACGTTCGCTGACTGATCGTGTTTTGGGCTTGCGCAGACTCGCTTCCCGTCCACCGAGACTCGCGAGGAGGTTGGACAGCAAATTGGCATGTCCGCTCGTCGTGTACAGATCTGGTTTCAAAACGTAGGTCATTTGCCCTCAATATCTTGTGCCGATCCGCAATGAGCTAACCCACCGACCGTTCTCTCTAATCAGCGCCGACAATCGCAGAAGCGAGCTCGGGACCGGGAGGCTAGTGAAGTCGGCGCAGCGCCAACTTCCCACCACTACGACTACCAGCAGCGTTCCGACCCATACGCCCGCTACCCTCCTCCTCCCCCTGCCCACTCTTCGGCCTCGTCCTCCTCCACCGTTCGGCCCGACCTCTCGCGCCAAACCTCCATGGATTCCCTCGCCTCGCGCTCGTCCTTCGTATCGGCGCATTCTTCCCAGTCGTCCTTCAGCCAGCACCGCGGGCCGAGGGACACCCTCTCGCCTCTCTCGGATGTCGCGCCTCGCTGGCCGGGCGCTCCTTCCTACGGCTCGGGTTGGCAGCAGCATCACCAGCTGCCAGCGCCACAGATCACTTCGCCTGGTCCAGGAGAGGCAGGCAACCGGGGGAGCATGTTCTTCCCTGCGCCGCCTCTGCCGACCGCGAGGCAGGGCTCCATCGACATGGAGACGAGCCGGCCTCGAAGCTCGTCGAGTACCGCCGATGGCTCAGTGAAGCTCCCTTCCCTCTCCGCGGTACTCGGAGGCTCGATTCCCGGAGCAGCAGAAGGATACAACGCCTCGCAGCCGCCACCACGCCAAGTCGTCTTCTCGCACTCGCAGCCCTCCTCCACCGCCGCCAGTCGCCCTCCTCCACCAGCTCCTTCCTCCGGCACTCGCGCCTTCACCAACGCTCGTTCCATTCTCTCCCCTACCGCACCTCCCAGATCCAGCAGCGGTTCCGGCACGTCGGTCAGCTCCAGGCCATTCGACGATGGCTTCTCGCGCCTGCGTATTTCCTCCGAAGGCCCTCTCTCACCTCAAGCGAGGCAGGCCTCCCCTCCCGACATCCTCGACGCCGCCATGGAGACTGTCTACCGCCCTACCAACATCAACCCTCCTCGATCGTCGCTCCCTCCCCTTCGCTTCGGCGGCGGCCCCGGCGGGCGCTCTTCGGAAGCCGATGCTGCCCTCCTCGCTCCCATTCTTCCTCCCATCAACCTTTCTTCCTCCTCATCCGACAAGACCAAGCACACTCTCCCTCCCATCTCCTCCCTCGCCCTCGCCGCTCCCTCTCCACCCTTTCCCTCCCGAGCCTCCACCTGGTCCCAGCAATCCGCTCAATCGGCCACTTCCTCGGCGGGAGGTCACACTCGCTCCTCGGTGTCAAGTTTTGATACCCTCGGAACCGGATGGGGAGGAGCGCCGCCATCGCACGCGAGTTCCAGGACGAGCTTTTCGAGTGAGGTGCAGGAGGAGTGGGATAGGATCAGTCAGGCGGGAGGGATGGGTAATGGGGCGGCTGGGAGGAAGGTCAAGACGGAGGTTGGACCTTGGGATCATGCGGGAAGGACCTCGGCGGTCGCTGCTCCCGCCTCGGCGGACGTGAGGATGGAGGGTTAGCGGTGGGCGTTGAGCGTCTCTTTTCTCTCGGTGGGGTCGTGCTGTGCATTCCCTCAGATCTTCTCGTCATTAGCGTTTATAGTGTATACCCTCTCTCTTCTCATTCACCACACGCGCATGCTCTCTCACTTTCTCGGCGCCCTCTCATGATCAGTTTCTTGTTCGTTTGCACCCAATTAGGCGGGCTGCAATTGTTTAGCGCGCGCTTCTATCGTCATATTCTATTGTGCAAGTGCCTTATTCCCCATCAGCAGCTTCTTCGTCGAGCGAGAGCGAAACGAGCCAACTTGGTCGCGCCCCACTTCTCTTCCTCAGCCAAATACCTCGTTCCTGCCTACAGCAAGCAGGGGAAGGCTGCTAGAGCACTACATATCCGTCAACGCCGCCCGACCCTCCTCAGCTGCCACTTCTCCCTCCTCTCTTCCCCTTTCCTTCTCCACACACGCCATGACGACGCAAAAAGGAAGCCCAGCGGCTGTAACGAGGTGAGCAGGGCGGTGCAGGGGATCCGATAGGGCTTGTTTGAGTGCTGTAGAGGGTGCAGTGCGGCTCGGGGGTCTGCGACATGCGGGAGGAGGGGCTGAAGCCGTCTCGAGTGCGAGCGCTCACGCTCTCTCAAGTGAGGCGTGAAGGAGTGAAGCGCTGGCTGGTCGAGGACTGCGATGCTCATCGTATCAGTAAAGCTATGCTCCTTGCTTCACTGCGTCGACGGGCGCGAAAGAAGCGGACGAGGAGGGTTGGAGCTGGCGCTGTTCGTACAGACGCTTCGCCATCATGGCCAAGCCCTGAGCGTTCGCAGGGAACAACAGCTCCTCACAACAAGAAGGGACTTGAGCTGGGAGCCACGAGCGCTGTCCAAGCCTTCACTCGATGCCTCGCCGAGCCGATTCCTGCTGACCCTCCCTGGCTCTTCACAGCGCCGACATCTTCCCTCGACCCTATCACATCTTCTTCGGCTTTGTTGAGCCCGCCCTCACCATCGGCGGTGCCATCTACGCTTCCTTCGCTCCTCTCACCTACCATCAAGAGCTGGTGCCGACCGTTGTCGCTGCTCGGCCTTTGCTGGTCCATTCGGCGAGCTTGATGGCTGTGAGGCAGCTGGGTAGCTGTGAGTTCACTTGATGATATTTGAAAGAGTGCAGCGAGAGCTCTGCTGACCATTGTACTCCTCGAAAGGCTTCTTCCTCTTCGCCCTATTCGCAACTCTCTTCTTCAATCGCGTCTACGCGGTCCTTCAACCTCATCCTACCCTGCTGGAGCCGGTCATTTACAACTACCTCCTCTGCCTCGGCATCGCGGACTGGACAGTGAGCGTTTTCGCCTTTCCTGACGAGCTCGGCGCTGATCCCCCCCTTCGTAGTTCACCCTCGCGACGATGTACCAGCTCGGCTTCGATGCGACCTTCAAGCCTCTCACGCACTGGAACACTCTCGTATTTGGCAATATCGGCATCACCGCCATCCTGTTCTTCGTTCGAGCATTGTGGTTCGCTGGAGTGGGGCGGGCGACGGCTGTCGTCAAGAGCAAGACGGCGTAGGCTGTATAGCGGGTGCTGTAACACCAAAAGATTCCCACAGCTACAAGACTTGAGCTCACGAGGAGCCGCGCCAGCTGCTTGCCTGCTCTTCGAACGCGCTGTTACTCGGCCCCTCGGTGGTGGTTGCAGCCGAGCTCTTTCGACCATGAGCTGCCGCACGGCCAAACGAAATTGCTGTACTGTAATGCCTTGCACGCTCGTTGACAAAGACAAGAGCGAGACCTTCTTCACAAAAACTCGAGACAACAATTGGTTTTCTGCTCCGCTTCAGGCAATTTGGAACCTATAGGGAGCTCCCGGTGGGGCCAGGTTGACCCGTCCAGCCGGTTCTTGCTCTCCTACTGTTTCCTCGTCTCTTCCCTTGCCTTGCCAAACAACTGCTATAGTGGTGCACCGAGCGCCGGCAGCTCGCTCTCCATGGCTCCCAATGCCACTGCTGTGGTCGAATCGCTCCTCTCGGCCGTGCCGGACGGAGGAAACATCTTCGCGATCCTGAAGGAGACGCTTTACCTCGCCATCTTCCCCAGTGAGTTTCTAGTCACTGATATTACGCGCGTGAACAGCTGTGCTGTTTGCAAGAATGGGCGGCAGGAGAGGATCGCTCAAGAAAGATCGCCGAAGGCTAATCGCTCCTTCCCATCCCTTGCAGTCATTCCTGGCGGAGCTTTCGAGATTCAGCTTTGGGTGTTTGCTGGAGTTCTTGCATTGTGAGCTCCAGCACTTCCTTCCCAGCAAGCAGCGCCGAGTTCACCCCTTCTCATTCTCACCCAGCGATGCTCTACTCCTGCTGGCCTCCCTCGGCGTTCGACTTTGGCTACGGCAATTCCGCATATTCTCAAGGACACCAGCCGTCGGAGACACAGGCGCAACCTACATCACGCCGCATTTCGGGACTTCTTGGGAGGTTTTGACCCTCATCTTCCTGGCCTGCTCGGAGGGCTTTATCGCAAGGGTCCTCTCCCACACGGCGGGGAGCTTGAATCCAGGATTCACCTCGATGATTACGTTGGCCTATGTACCTTCTTGGATCTCGGCATGGCTTGCTGTGAGTCCTATTCCAACCTCCGACAGAGAAGCTCGGCGGCGCTGATCCCGCTTCGGCTTTCTTTTCCCCCCCTTGCGCCTACAACTTGTCGTCCCACGGCTGTCAATCAGTGCTGGAGTCTTTCCGTCGCCCATGCGCTCAGCTCACGACCACAAAACCCGCGCTGGTACAACAGCAGCCGATTTCTGAACTACCACTTCGTGATCGGCGCCCCTCTTTTCACCGTCGTCATTATCACAGTCACTTCCATTACCTCCTCATACTATGACCGAATGGCCGTCGACTTTGGTGTGGTGCAAGACACCTTGGGTCAGCTCGCCGAGCAATTTGCAGCAGGTGGAATGAGCCGAGGCGAGGCCGAGAGGGCTCTGAGGGGCGTGATACCTCTTATGCAGCGGCAGTTTGACTGGGTTGACCATTTTATTCCCTGGTTCCGGGCCATGTGGAGCATCTTCTTCTTTGCCGTCGTCTGGGTCTACTTGGTTCCCCTGTTTCCTCTCCTCTCGAACCAAGCTCACGCTGACCAGGTTCACTCTTCCCAAAGATCTTCATCGTCGTCGGGATCCACTACTTTCGCATGATTCGACGAGAGCTCCTCGGCGTCAGTGGGATCTCAAGATCGGCCGACAAGAGGCGCCTGCGCCGAGCTTGGCGACTGGCCGCGTTGACTTCGGCTTGCGTAGGGGCCATCGGTGAGTAGGCCAGGATCTCTTTGAGGTGTTCTCAGCTGACTTCGACGCTTCCCAACAGGTATCGCCTTCACCCTCGACTGTGCGCTCTTGGCGACAAACCCTTCGGCGGCGCTTCCAAGCTCGCTCACCCTGCAGATCGAGATTCTCGGCGCACTGTGAGTGAACCAGTTTCCCTTTGGCTTAGGTCTCGGTGCGCTGACTTCCACCTAACTGGCCGTCTCTTTGGCCTACAGCTACGCCTTCGCCGTCGTAGGCTCCCCAGCATGCCTCTTCCTCCTCATCAAAACGCTGCATGCCCTCCCCGCCGCACGCCGAAAAAACATACCTTTCCTTGAGACGATTGCCGAGACAACAGCCTCCCCTTATGTGCTGACGGCGACTCGACGGCCGCCCCAATCGTCAGACTCGGCGTTCCAGCACGTCAATATCTCGGCCGAACAGACCGTCTTGGAGGAGAAGGAGGGGGAGGAAAGTCAAGAAGTGACTTGGACAGAAGACATCGAAAGTGGCAGAGCGAGAGGGCTTGTAGAAGAGAAGGGTGATGCTGGTCATCGCCCCAGAATTGAGCCAGTCTGAGATGGAGCAAGCCGAGGGATGACTAGCTCATAGTTGTTGTTGTACACTCGCCCCACAAACCAGAATATCGGAAGGCTAGGTCTTTTGCAGAAACGAAGTACGGAGAACGAACGAAGCGGAAGCACAGACGACTCATATCCCTCCTCACTCCTCCATCGCATCACCCTCATCCCACTGCACGGCGTTCTGAGCCAACTCCTTCCATTCACTGGCAAAGCGTCCACCGAGGACGACCGTCTGCACCAGGTTGCTGAACTTGGGCGTGTTGGCTGTGGGGGAGAGGAGGGTCAGCTCCCTCGACAGCGTCTGGAGGAGGTGAAAAGGGCATACTCGGCGAAGCACGACGGTTGAGCACAACCATGCAGCGAAGAGCGGCCTTCTGGAGCTCGGCGAGCCTCTCGGTTTCCTGCTTGACGGCGCTGTCCTTGAGGGTCGTCTGGAGCGTCTCGGTGAAGGCAGGAACGGCGTCGTCGAGACCTGTGAAGCGAGTCGAGGTCAGTACAGCTGCTCGTCGAATAAGAAAGACTAAGACTAACGCTGAGTGACGGCGGTGGGAGCGATTTGAGCCAGCTTGACGAGCATGAGGTAGCAGAGCTTCTTGACCTCCTCCTCATCGCTCAGACCAGCGAGGACCTTGCCGAGGTACTCGTGGATCTCAATCTCCTTGAGGCAAGTGTCGAGAAGGGTGTGCATGCACTCGTAGGCGGTCTGTGAGGGGAGCGAGATCAACAAGCGCTCATAGAAGAGCGCGAAGGACCGACCTTGCGAATATCGAGTCCGTCGTCGACCTTGTGCTTGAAGGGACCCATCTCGACCATGCGGATGAGGCTCTCGTCGACTTCCGTCTGGCCGTAGAGCTCGGGAAGGAGCGTGGTCAGGTGGTCGCGGACGAGGTGAGGCTTGTTGTGCGCCGCCGAGTTGAGCGACGAAAGGGCGAGGCGACGAACGCCCTGTTACGGAGGAGAGGGAGAGGTCAGCGATGCCTCGAGGCTTCGGGCTTCGGAAGGAAGGGACATCACTCACGAGATCCGAGTCGTGGATGAGCTTGAAAAACTCGACGATGAGGGGCGCGAGAAGCTCGTCGTAGCTCGACGACTCGTTGGTGAAGGTGAACCTGATGGCGGCGATGACGGTGGCGCGAGTGTGACGCGACTTGTTCGACAAGCGAGCCTGGAGTTGAGGGAGGTACTTGGCGGGGTTGAGGACGGTGAGCTGTCCAAGGCAGTCGGCAGCGACGTTGCGAGTTCCCTCGTCCTGCGCCTGGCAGTTGTCGAAGAGAGGAGTCCAGAGCGTGTCCGAGATGGCGGCGAGCGACTCGGCGGAGCTGTGAATGATGACCTGCAGTGGATAAGGAGGATCAGCTACCGAACCTCAAGAGAGACCGAAGAGCGAGCTCACCTCCTTGAGAGCCTGGAGAGCCAGGTAACGCTTCTTGTCGTCCGTCTCGATGAGCTGGAGGATGGGAGGAAGGAAGGCGTCCGAGTTGCCGACGGCGACGTTGCCCGCCGCGAAGGCCGCCGAGCGCCTTACGTCCTCGGAAGACGACGAAAAGTGCTCAATGATCTTGTTGAACGCCTTCTTGTGAGATCCAAAGTCGCTGTTCGAATCGGATCGAATCGGAGAGATCAGCGCGAGCACCAGACTGGTAGAGAGCGAGCTCGACTCACACGACACGACCAATCTCTCCAAGGGTGAGCAGACCGAGAATGAGGGAAGCCGAAGAAGAAGACGAGGACTGCGAAAAGAGCGTCAGCCGTTGTGCTCGCATCTCCCCGGCTTAGCTTGCTCACCTGAATGATGGTTTCGTACTCCTTGACGATGCCGTCGGCGACCTGAGGCGCCTCCCTGACAATGACACCGATACACCTACTGCTCGTCGCGAGACTCTGCATGCCGCTCTGCGTTCCACTGTCGTCCACTGTCTTCTTGACGCTCTCGGCCGACTGAGCGAGAGTCTGCACGAGAGGCAAGGGCTTGGCTCCGGCGCGGACGAAGGCGGTGAAGAAGGCGAGGAGGGCGTCGAGGGAGGGTCCTTGGAGAAGGGGAGACTGGACCAGCTCGTAGATGCGGGGGAGGATCGACTTTTGGACGTAGGCGATGGTCGAAGCGTCGGTGGAGAGGAGGGTAGCGATCGTCTCGAGGGCGAGGGGGAGCAAGTTGATGTCGGCGTCGTTGATGAGGGGCTGGAGGTCAGCGAGGAGGGCCTGCGAGGCGGCGGGAGGAAGTCCAGATCCCGAGCGGGAGAGGAGAGCCTTGATGCAGGCGAAGGAGGCGACCTTGAGAGGGCGGTGGACCTTGCGGAGGAGGGCGGAGACCTCGACCAGGCATTCTTGAATCCAGGTGTCGAAGGCGGGTCCCTTGCATACGGGCGAGTCGGCGACCTCTCCGACGACTTTGACGGCGTTGAGACGCGAAACCTCGTTCTTGAGCCTGTCGCGAAGGAAGGCGAGCGAGGTGTCGTAGTCCGAGGCGAGCTGGTCGCCGGCGTGGAAGAGGAGGGTACCGAGGCAAACGATTCCCTTGCCCTTGACTTCCTCATCAGCATCGCTGCTCGTCAAGCGCTTCATGGTCGCGGCGTAGAGGGCGTTGATTTGAGGAACGACGGCGGCGGAGGTCGACGAGACGGAGGGGGACACAGGGCGGAGGACCTTGACGAGATCGGTGGAGGCGACGAAAGCCTCGGCGGCGATCTTGTTGAACTTGTCACCGACAGCCGAGACGAGGAGGTTGACGAGCTTGGGGAGCTCGTCAACGAAAGTCTTGAGGTGGTGGGTGCGGAAGAAGAGGCCGAGGAAGGAGAGAACCTCAATCTTGAGCTGGGTAGCGGCTCCCGAGAGTCCACTGTCGGGGGTCTTGAGCGAAGCCTCGACGCGGCTGACCAGAGGCGAGATCTGAGTCTCGAGTCCACCGTCGAGCACGCCGATGAGCTCGTGGAGGAGGGCGAAGCCGGCTTGACGAGTGGTGAGCGACTTGGCGGTGAGCTGCTTGACAATTGACTTGGCGATGGCGGGCGTCTGGAGTCTCAGCTGCGAGATGGGTCTGCGAAGGCGAGGAGGGGGGAAAGTCAGCTTCGGCGAAAAGCTCGGTGAGACTGCATGAGAGGACTCACCCCTCGTCGACGTCCATCTGATCCGAGCTCCTCTTCCTCTTGAGCCTTCCGTTGGTCGACTCTCCCTCCTTGGCCGCCGAGCCAGTTCCCCACACCTTCGTCTGGCCGAGCAGGACCGTGTAAGTCGCCCAGATCTCGACCTTGACAGTCTCCTCGCGCTCTCCGAAGCGAGAGATGAGGGCGGGAGAGACAGTCTGGTAGAAGGTGCTGAGAAGGTCGGAGCGGGTGGAGATGCAGGCGGTGAGGAGCTTGGTGGCAGAGCGGCGAACTTTCCACGAGGTATCGTCATCGTCCGAGTATCTGTGGGGATGTCATGGGTCAGGTCTAGCCTCATCCAATGAGTAGCCGAAGCTCACTCGTCGCCAAAGTCGTCGTCTTCGTCGGCATCGTCCTCGTCCGAAGCCTCGCCCATCTCGACGTCCTCGTCATCATCTCCGGCGTAGTTCTGGTGATATGCAGGTTAGGTCTGATGTGCGGAAGGGAGCGAGCACTACTCACGGGATCGTGCTTGAGAAGGGAAGTAGCAGCCTCAACGATTTGAGTGAAGAAGGGAGCGACCTCGGTGGGGCACTTGAGGACGAGAGCCTCGAGCGATTGAAGAGCGACCTCCTTGAGCTCATCGTCGTCCTTCTTAAGAGTAGCGATGATGAGAGGTACGAGGTCTTTCGCCTTCTTGCCCATCTTGACGGGAGCGGTCCTGCGAGCGCCGAGGGAGGGTGAGCTCGGCGATGGTAGCTGACGGGGCAAGCGACTCACCTAGCGAGAGCAGCAATGAGCGAGACGGAAGTCTTGAGCTGCTCAATATCGGAGCCCTTGAGGAACTTGACGACGGTGGAGGTGACAAGGCTGTTGAAGAGGGTGGTCTCGTGCGCCGCCGAGATGAGGGTCGCTATCGGAAGTAGGGTAGAGGTCAGCGTGGGCATGCGAGGAAGTCAGCTGTCGCTTACCGAGCGTAGCAACAGAGCGCTTGCGAAGAGCAGGGCGAGGATTCGAGAGAAGGGGAGTGATGGCCTTGAGCGAGGAGGTCTGGAGGGAGGTGTTGGTGCGGACTGTGGTCTCGAAGCGGGCGAGGATGTCGGAGAGAAGGTCCAGCGAATCGATGAGGAGCTCCGAAGAGGACGCAGGCTGTTTGAGAATGACTGAAGGTGAGCTGCGAGTCGTGTGCGAAGCGAGGAGAGAGGAGCGTACGTTCTCGAGCTGAGCAATGACCTTTGGTGCGAGCTTGGTGCAGCAGGTGACAGCGAGAGGGGATCCAGGAGTGACCTCGGCGACTACGGTCTTGAGTCCTGTTGAAGAGCAGCAGAGTCAGCTTCGGCGCGCTTCCCCGAGCGAAGGTCAAGACGCAACGTACCGAGACTGGCGATATCGCGGACCCCCTCGTCCTTGCTGGCGGTGAAAGCTACGAGTCGGTCGATGATGGTCTGGATGCGAGATTCAGAGACGTGCTTGATGAGCGCCGCGAGCCTGCAGAGCGCGCAGAGAGCGGAAGGTCAGCGCTTCGGTTTGAGAGCTGAGAGCCGTGAGAGGTGTATAGAGCAGCACAGGGAGCATCGTCAAAGCTTCACTTCGTCCCAGCAGCCTTCCCCTGCCACTTTGCTACACCTGCACCGCTCTGACCAGCTCAGACCTCCACCACCTCAACTCAGCTCGCGCGCTGTGAGCTGCAGACGAGTACTTACGCCTTGACCGCCAAGTTCTTGACTTCACCATTCAAGTCGTTCATGAGGGCCAAGATCTGCTCCACGGTAGAGTGCTCCGTCGCGTCGTCGACGCCAAACTGGTCGCCGCTTCGCTGAACCTCTGAGATCAGGTCGTTGAGCGCCATGAACCTGTAGTAGAGTCGTGGGTGAGCTTCAAGAGCTTGCCCTAATACTCTGGGCAGTCCTACCTCAGATCAGCGTCCGGGTTACGCATCTATTAGACAGAAACTTGCGTCAGGTTATAGCTCGGCTCCCTCTGGTCCCTGCTCGCGCTGAAACTTGCCTTGGTTACCAAACCTCCTACGCTGTACGAGTTCCTAGACATCCTGAAGGTCGTGGGGTCCCTGGGCCAAAACGATGTAGTGGAAGGGAGAGCAGGAAGAGAGCGGAGGGAGAGAGGCGGCCGGGCAAACGGTGGGGTTTCGACGACTCGGCGGTTGGCTTCCTGCCTTGTGCTCGCTGCAACTTCTGCTCTTTCGTTCAAACTGTACTACTCTATCCGCAACACATCGTGGCTTCCCTACATCTCGACGATCCCGGCTCGCCCAAAGGCCACCGCGTTCGCCGCTCCACAGTGAGCTCTTCGCTCTTTCTGCACCGCTTCAATCGCAGAGCTGACTCGGGTTGACTACTCTGCACAACAGTGGGGATTCATCACTGGTGCAGGAGCAGTCTATGAACCTGTAGGAACATTCCCCTGCGACAGTTCAGCCCCTCCTCCTCTCATCCCCATCATCCGAACCCCGGACGATCACTCTTGGCGGAACAAGTTACTTTTAGGAGGAGGAGGTGTTCTGATAATTCTCATCGCTCTGTGGGCCATCGCATCCCCCAAGAACGAGCGCAACAGCTACACTTTCACGCACCGCAACCGGTCCAATATCGACGTGTTTAGGGATTGGACCATCAGTGCGCCGGATGGGAGCGCTCAGGCTACATTCATCGGTGAGTTGAGGTGGTGCTCCTGCTGCAGGACCTCCCCAGCCAAGCCGGGGTCCTAACGCCGATCCCAATTCCCCCTTCAGGCCTCGGCGCAACTTTGACCAATTTCTGGGGGTGGGACAAGCATGGTGTACAGCGGGATCTGGTGTTGGGATGTATGTCCATCACTCTGTCGCGTCACTGGGCTTTCCTGACCTTCCCTCGGACTGCTAGACGACGACCGAACTCAGTACCTCCTCGACCCGAATTACGCCTACTTTGGCTCGGTCGTAGGACGTTACGCCAACCGTCTTCGCAATTGTATGTCTTCAGGTCTCGCCTCACCCTCCGCCGCATGCTGACCCTCCCTCATCACCAGCCTCCTTCTCCATCCCCCCAGCTCGGTCACTCGACAAGCTCCCTCCCGGCGCTCAAGTCTTCCATACCACACCCAATGAGAACGGAGGTCGCAACACTCTTCACGGAGGGATGTGGGGCTATTCGAGAGCAGGGTGGAGTCTCGTGTCTTATACGAAAGATTCGGTCGTGTTCGAATTGAAGGACGAAGCGGGCACCGAGGGTAAGTGGGTCGCCTTCTCCTCTCTCTGATCGTGAGACTGATCCCCTGTACTTATGACAGGCTTCCCCGCCACCGTCACCACTCAAGCGACCTACACCCTCGGCCCCAACGCCGTCTGGACCACTTCGGTCAAATCGACCATCACGGACGGGGAGACACCCTTGATGCTTTCTTCGCATGTATATTGGAATTTGGATGGATATGGAGTGGACGAGGAGGAGCAGGGAGTGGGAGCGATGAACCATACGCTGAGGATCGCGAGTAGTAGCTGGATTGGGACGGATGGGATCTTGGTGAGTCCCGTGCGGCTCGCTCAGCTCTTTCCGCCTGCTCATCGGTAGAGGAAACAGTCAAAGATTAGGAAACGACCGCTGACGAGGTTTTGCCCCCATCACAGGTCCCTACAGGCGAAATCAACCCCATTTCGAAAGGCTCGGGCATGGACTTTCGCACGGCCCGTCCTATAGGTGACCGGATAGATCAAATGAAGGGCAAATGTGCTACAGGTGAGCTCTCACCTCCCTTCTCGCCGTTTGCGAGTGCGACCTTACTTCCGACTCCCTTCTCTGCGACCGAACGAATCGCCAAACTGATGCCGTGTCTCCGTTTCTCTCGTTCGCAGGCTGCACCGGCTACGACAATGCCTTCATCTATGATCAACCTCACAACGCTCAGAAAGACGTCGTAGCCGAGCTCTTCTCCCCCTCTTCGGGGATCAAGTCCGTCCTTCTCGCCCTCTCTTTCTTCCTCCTGCTCCCCGACTAACTCCCGCTCCTTTGACCTCGGCGCAGGCTCTCAGTTCTCACCAACCAACCCGCCATGCAGCTCTACTCGTGTAACGGTCTTCATCCGCTGTACTATCCGCGAAAAAGCTCGCATGGAGGTGAGAGCAAGGGGTACGGTGAGAAGAGTTGTGTGGTGTTGGAGCAGCAGGGGAGGATTGGGGGCGTAAGGGAGGTGCAGTGGGGGGAGGATCAGGTGTGTGTTCTCGCTTGCTGCTTGGCGTCTTGTGCTTGAGAGTGCAGCCGAGAGAAGGGAAGCGAGACTGGGGAGGGAAGACCGAGGGCGATCGCTGACTCTTTCTTTCTCTCTCTCTCGCCCATCTTCATCCACACCCACCTCCTCATCCGTCACGTCACTCAACAAGATCTACGACGACGAACGGCCGTACGAATGGTGGAGTCAGTACAGCTTCTCGACCGTCTGAGCTGAGAGGGAGCTTGTCTTTACCCCCCAAGAGGAATCATCCTGTTGTACATTAGCTGTTGCAAGTCTGAATGTTCGAGCACCTCTTTTCCTCGGGAATGCTCGGCAAGCAAGCCTGCTGGCAAATCTATGTACGAACAAGCGGCCTCGGCGCCCAACCCCCTCCCTCCCGCACATGCTTTTCGTTGGCATTCCGGCAAGGCGCGCGGACTCCCACACTCCCCTTCTGTTAGTTTCTCACTGCCTCTCCGCGATCTTTTGCCAACGGAGCTCGGAGGCTTTTTGCACGAGGATAAAGACGCCGACCGAGCCAGCGCCGAGCTGCTTCTTCTTTCTTTCTTGCTCGTCCCCTCTCGTCTAGCCGTCCCAGTCAGAGCGAACGAACGATGAAGGATACTGGCATTGCTACAAAGAACACACACACACACATGACTACCCAAAATCCCCTCTGACCCTAGCACACCACAAAGACCCCGCGCCGCTCCATTCCCGAATCCCCAAGCCGAAACCGCACGAAAACAAAAGACACCGACTCCCGCCGCATTCAAGCCCATCGCCCTCCCGTCCCTCCTCCTCCCCCGACACCAGCTACCATCCCCGCTTCTACTATTCCCCTGCCTGCACCGCTCAAGAGGGAGGGAAGAGAGCGGGAGAGGGAGAATTTCCGTTTGGGCGCTGGTGGTGGTGCTGCTGGTGGATTGGTCGTGGAGAGCGTTGAAGGGGAGGGAATGGTGGAAGGAGGGGAGAGGGGTGGAGAGGGAGGAGAGAGGGCTTCGACGAGGTTGGGGATGAGGAGGGATGAAGGTGAGGTGATGGGTTGCTGGTCCGGTGGAGTGGCGGAGAAGGTTGAGTCGGGGGAGAGGGGGGGAGTGAGTAGCGCTGTAGTAGTAGTGGTGGTAGTGGTGGTGGTGGTAGACGACTCTTTGGTGGTGGATGTCGGCGTGGGCGTAGGACTTTCGGTGGTAGCCTCGGCGCCGCCCTCCGACTCCTCACTCGTCTCCTCCTTCTCAGCAAACACCTCCAAATCATCTATCTCCCCCCTTCCCCTCCTCTTACACTGCACCTCATCCACCACCACCCCAATCAATCCCTTCTCCCCCTCTTCCTCATCCTCTCCCTCTCGCTCGCTCTCCTCCCCCTCCCCCTCCCCACCCGCTTTCCAACCCCCCAAACCTTGCCTC